>JARHVA010004937.1:832500-1247500 GCA_037957365.1 Torreya grandis
ATTTTTTTAATCTCAAACTTATACATTAGAAGATCAATATGTTATCTCTTCAGGTGTTCTAGCTTCTTCTATTTATTTTATTCTTATATAAACACCTCCAATTAGATATTTGACATCATCCCTAAGTGTGGAGGAATCACAAGGTTTCCAATAGATTAATATGTCATTTATGCATAGGCATAATACAAACATCCCTTGATTATTATGCATGTTCCATCAATAACCTTTCCTAATTCATACTCTCTTGAGAAAAATATTATAGTCTTACATGTTATGGTGTTGTTATTATATAAAGGTGTCTCTTGAGCTAGTAATTCAATGGGATCCCATAATTTTATTCATAATCATTTTGCACTTGAGATATCCTCTCACCCATTACCATTAGGATTTTAGCTCCTAAGATACCATTTTATAAAGGTAAAGGTGATCTTGAATATTATCTTCGTTTATTTCATGAAAAATGTTGGATTATGCATACAATAACAAATTATTAACTAATATATTCCCTAAACACCTTATATATTATGCTTTGTGATGTTTATATGATATTCCATTTCCATCACTTAATAAATTATATCCTTTGGTACATTGATTTCTAACACAATTCTCTATCAAAATTGGTGAAAATTATCTTATATAAAAATTGTAAAACTCAATCAACAGTAAAATGATCCAATTAGTGAATATGTCCTTCAATACAAAATTATAATAAATAAGATGAAAATTTCTATCGAAGACAATGAATTATAATATATATTCAAATAAATTTTATTATCACCACTTCATGAGTCTATCATGTTCAATAAATTCAAATATTTTGATGAATTATGTCATACCATCAAAGAACATGAATTCAAGCTCATATCTTTTAACAAACTCAAGTAAGCACCAAATGTTCCATCTAATTTAAATACCAAGTTTTAAATAAAACTAAGCTACAATGTTAAACCTAATGAAATAAAATATTAAGTAAAATTAATAATCAATGCAATATCACAACCAACAAATAAGCTTCAATTGACAACTCTGCTAAGGAAGAAATATGCAAGGTTACCACAACCTTCTAATATCTTGTTATAGAAACTATTTGATTGAAATATCATGTCTCTCCCTCCAACACTTGGCTAAAATATTTTATTTCAATCTCATATGTCTCCCTCTAAAATTACAGGTTAATATGACCAAGCCTCAACGCAAAGGATTTGATAGTAACACATATTATGATTATTATTAATGCATTGAGCATACTACAAAAAAGTGTTACAGGCTAAGGCATAAGATATAATATATTATTAATGATAATATTATTGAGATAATAACACCCATAAAAGAGGTTAGGTCACAACAAAATGACAATGAAAATTTTGAAATATTGAGTATTTCATTTCCAAATCATGAAATTTCATATAATTCAAAATTACATCATGCATACAATGTGCATCCTCATCCTTTGACATAAGAACATTCATTTATTGGTATTACTAGTAAATTTAAATTCACATCAACACCACATCTTATGATCACATTTAGTTATAATGATATTTTTGATGATGATTAATTTATACATGCACTCTTTATTTGATCTTATATTGAAAAACAACCTATACATAGTGTCATGATATAAAATGGGTCAAGTGAAAATTCATGTATAATGTCACTTCCTTGAATTCTTGGATATATAAATTAGAATTTAAAAGATACATCAAAATTATTCAAAACATTTAATGGAATACATAAAACACTCTTAGGCATATAGTATTACATGTTCAGTCTAGTTCAATAATATTGGGTATTCAATTTATAGTCTTACCAACCATAGCAGTAGTTAAAATTTCATTAGGAAACACTTGGATATAAAATCTCTATGAAATACCAATAGTACTTTGATGTCTCAAATATAAACATTATAATCGAGTGGTTAAAATTTTAGGCATTCAATATGAGCACCCTGTATAGTCAGTGATATTTCCTCCTCCTCACCAACCACCATTATAATTGGTAGTTTCCCAAATTCAAGTGTATAATACACAAATAGGTAGTTCACATATTCAATAGAATAGTAGAGGGACAATTGTTATACCTATTCAATAGAATAATATAGATATAATTATTCAACTATGCAAAATATTTGTATGTAATCAATTCAAAGGAGAATGGAACAACCTCCTAGACAACAAGATTCACATAGAAGATTTATTTAAAGTTCAAAGATATATTCATATTCTAAATTGTATCCTAAGTAAATATCTCAAATTTTTATCATGTTCCATAGCAAACATATACAAATAGACCTCCTCATACTATACATTAGACTCCACTAAGTTTGGTACCCTCTCAAGTTACACATAATGTAGTAGATACTATGAGTAGTGATAAATATAGCTATGTTATAGCACCTAATACCTTTTAAGATACAAATTCATCAACATATAGCACTTTCTATCCACAAAAAATCATCCCCCAAATCTATGAGATAGGCACACACTATTGTTCCCCATTTATGGGATCATAGGCTAGTTTCTTTCAAAAATGTCAAAAATTCAAAAAAAAAGTCACACATTTAAAATATGTTAAAATAATAAAAATATTATCAAAAATAAAAAATCATGACTGAACATGACATGAGTTTTTAGTTTACTTATTTTTATATGTTATTTATCACATATTTTAGTAGATATCATATTATTTTCTAAGAACACATACATTTCATAAGGTATATGAGTGTGATACAAGACATACATATCATACATGGATTCTTAGATGTTTGATATCATTCTACCCATTATCCATGCCTATGTTGGGGTTATCTTATTTACAGGGTATATATCAATAGGTTATATTTTTCTATGACCTCTCTACCATGTTGAGATATATAACTTACAAGTGTCTTACTAATTAATCATATTTTACATTGTGTTACATGATTATGATACTTTTCTATGTTACAACATTGATACATATGGATAGTGTAGACCAGTTTTCACATGTTCTATGCTCCTTTGATGCTTTTTAATTTCTGTCATGATAGGATAGATAATTTTTAGTTATTGTGTGTGTCCTTTGGCCCTATGTGTACAATATTTTCTAACATGACATTTGAAAAATCCCATTACTTGTAGCATTTGTACATGTGTATAATATTTTCTTGTGTGACATTTAAACATGTCCTTTACTTGTGGATCTTGGTCGTATGTATGAAAAAACTACTTTTATGCATGAATTTTGAAAATGTACATTATGTGTAACCCTTGGCCTTATGTGTGGCATTGTGTGTTGTATTTTTTACACTTTTGAGTTTGATTAGTGGTGTTATGATACATATCATGCATTTTTATGGTGTAGTATTATTCATAGGTGGTTACTTTACTAGTTTCCTCATTTTTATATCTAGACATGACTCACATTAAATATGTTACATACATGAATTAATGATAATTACATTACTATGATAACATACTCTTCACATGTTGACATAATGTTACATGATTATATTTTTATCACATGATACAATTAATATTTCTTTTGAGATGATTGACTTACAAGTTACATCCCTCATCTCAAAATGGGGAGATTATAGTGGGCTTGTCTTAGAAATTCAATCCTCCATGAACAAACAAAATTAGTTTTGAGATAGAGTATATGTTTTAAATATTCAAAATAGAGATTTTAAAAAAATCAAAGTAATTCAAAAATCAAATCTTATGACAAAATACAGTTTCAAATATTTAAATTAATTCAAAAATAAAGATATATAATATGTTTTGGCACATTGATATAGGTTATGGGGCTATATGACATGCATATGCACTCACTATACAAATATTTGAGTAAAAAATCATACACGCTTGGATGCATATGCATAGGCATATGAAAAACAATTATAGAAACATAAATTACAAGTTTCATTTGACATAGATTCAAGGGGCATGATACTTTTTCATGCACATATGTACACTTTTTAAAGTTTGAAAGGCATGATATTGGTTCATGCACATATAAAATACAATACATTACATGTATTTTTTATTTTATTTTTCAATCATGAAATTTAGAATATATATATACATCTAAAATAGTGTGATTTTCTCTATTATTGGTAATATACGTTCAAGTCTAGTGAAAATCAATGGCCTTATCATTAAGTTTCTAATGAATATTTTATGATTTTCCATCTTATGTTAAAAATTATGTACATTCAAGTCTAGTGACACTAAAAAACATTGGCATCGCCTATACTGAACCCATAATGGTTCCACATTATTTATATTTACATTAATTACTTATCCCAATTCATGAGAGTTGGAGTAGGCATATTTCCAACTCAAGGGCTTGATTATCTATTTAAAAGTGGAATTTTATCACTCTCAATTTACCATTGGTTAAACTTTAGGAACCATATTTTGAAGTGATCAAACAAGGGTATACATTTCTCCAATACTTCACCATCTTTAATAGGTTACAGGGTAATTTGGTTTCATCTCTTTATATGTGTACCCCTTCCTTTCTCTACTCCCATTTTTTTCAAATTTTCAAACTTTAGATTTTCTAATCATAAAAATGGGCAAATGACCAACTCATGTCTTGTTACAAGGTTTGCTAAAATGAGTTCCTTGCACAATTAGAATATTGTTTTCTAAGATAAAGTGTGTTATACACAATCATGTTTAATTATTTATCCTTTACACTTTTAATTTCATTAAAAAGGGAGGGGGGATGTATACACTTAATTTTTTTCATATGTACTTGACAATATTAGTTATTTACATATCCTAAAGCATTCAGCTTGCACCCAAATCCACAACTCTTATTTTCCATTCCGCTAAGCTATTTTTCTATACATGGACTTGACCCTCTATTAACCATCACTACTTCATATAATTTTCCAAGTTAATACTCAAACATCTTTGTATCATCTTTGTATAGTTGCCATTATCAAAACAATCATCCCTAATTCTCTAGGATAGGTCTACCTTATGTACACAAGTATACTATTGTGAACTTGTCCACTTAGAGCATTTTTTTAACCATGCCAAATAATGGGTAGTTTTTAAATTAAAAATAGTCTTTTGTATATTCCCACACATTTCATAATTTCAGCAAAAAGAAATTTTCAATAAGTTCTAATATAAATAAAAATCAAAGGTAATTAATTATTCATAATTTATAAATATCTATTGAACACTTAAACACTATTACACATTAACAAAAACTTCCCTATTCTTCCCAACCTAAAGATCATTCACAAGGAATAGTCTCAAATCAATTCAAGAGTTGTCATTGTCAAGTATCAAAGCCATATTTCTAGTTGCATACTTATAGTCAAAAATTAAAAAGTAAAAATCACTATAAGTGGGAGAACTAAGAGTGGCTTGATTCCATATTCATAGTATCTAGATACATATGCAATGGCAAATCATAAATGGGGTGATTGGGATCAAATTATCTCATTACACTCCCCCTTTTTTTAGGGTTTTATATCTCACAAAGACCCCTAGGGTTTTTAGAAAAATAAGGAAAACATTGATATCTATGTGAGATAGATATAGTTAAATCGTATTACCCCACTCATAAAACATGAGTACATAAAGTGGAGTAATCATTTTTTTATATTCAATTCAGACAAGTTCATAGTCAAGAGGCATGTCTAGTCTATGTTATTATTCAAAGAGTGTGTTCTTGTCCAAGAAAATTATCATAAATTGCTTCTAATTATGAAAAGTTAATAATATGCCACACTCTAATTTTCACTATCAGACATTAGCCATAGTCAATGTGGATAATTCCATAGTCAACAAATGTGACCAACTTCAATTTTTATCTAAGGGCACATTGTCCTATCTAGAAATATTTCAGATTGTCTCTAATCATGAATAGTCATAGTCATATTTTTCTGATTCACACTATCAAACGTCAAAAATAGTTATCCAAGAATGCATAACTATGGTATGTTGATTTATTTCTAGTGTTCTTTAAAAATAAAATATATCTATATTTAGCAAGTTGTAATCAAAATTGTTAATAGTTGTCTATCTTTATCATGTTTATTATTTCTCAAAATTTACACCTATCATACAATATTTACATTGACAAGTCAATAGGGTAAAATATTTTATGTAATATAATTTTACACTAAAGATAACCAATTTACACTTGAAATTATCCTATAATAGAAATTTACCTAAGAAGCAATTTATTTTATTTTAGGTTATAAGTTTTTAAAGAAAAAAACCAATATCTAAAATGATATAAGGTGATGAGGCTAGAGAAAAATAACGTGTCAAATTCTTTAATAAGTAGCTTTTCTCATAGCTAATATACTCATAAGAACATAGCATGGACATGTGGTCCTTTTACATGGATAAAGAGAGTTAGTTAATATTTTTAAAGACATGTCATCCTAATAGAACCTCTCAAGTAAGACAAAATTCTAATATATGGAATAATCTATCCAAGACTAGCATCTTGATAAGATATGGAATGGATTCTAATTTATATAATGTGTTTCCATAAATCAAATTAGGGTTTTTTAATCAAGACCACTGAAGATCTTAGTGACAAGATGTGTGAGCCATCAAATTTCCAAACTAATACTGAGAGCACATACATAGAAATAAAAAAATTGTGTCATGAGGAGGAAGATGGGGAATAACATGGTTTTAAATAAATTGGAGTGTAGGAAAGGGTTAATTTCAAATCAAAACTCACCACTTCACATTAAATTCCATTTTCCTTACTTAACCATTCTAATTTTTTTCTCCTTCAATTCCTTGTATTTAATTTCAAATAAGTCTTCATCCTTTTAAATATTTCTATGGAGAGATAATATATGTTTCTTAGACCATAATTATAGTGGGTTTTAGTTTTTATTTAGGCCTTAAATCCTTAAACTAAAAGTTTGTAATTTATGCTAGTCTCTTTTCTTCAAATTTGGCATGAAATACTACATCCACATTAGATGGTTGCTTTGAATAGCAGTTTCCTTTAAAATGTAAGATAAAGTGGTATCAATTGATTAAATATTAGAGAAAATTATATCTATTTATCCAATCTAAATTTAATGTATCATTTAATATTTTAAATAACCTTGGATGTATCTTTTGTGGCCTAGAGATTAACTATGAGTGGATTTAGGTTTGTAATGTTATTTTATTTGGATTCACTAGTTTTTTATTGTTTTTAAATTATTTTTTATAGATATGAAATTTGTATCTCATGATATTTAATTACCATCTTCTATTATTGAACATTACAAGAGATATTTTACAGGCTTCTTTCAAGTAAAATTAGTATGTTTGATTGTTCTTTAATTACTCTTCTTATTTGAGGTGGTGTTTGTCAAACCTTGATGTTTTTTGTCAAAAAATCCAAACTTAGTATGTATCAAGTATTATATATTATTCATAATATCTAGTGAATCCATGGTATTTTGAATCACTTTCTTAGTAATCCTCTTCATTTAGGACTTTTATCAGACACATCACATTAAAAATGAATGTAACCAAACTATTAGATATGTTACTCTGATTTTGTTCCTTTTACGATTGTATATTCTCTTATGATTTTTCATGTGTGTGATACTAATCATTTCACTTTTATGGTAAAATGAAAATTCCATCCAAGGTTAATGAATAAATTAAAAATTAAACACAAGGCATTCTATCAAATATCTCATGTGGATGGTGTGTTTGACTTCTTTGGGGAATTCTTTCAAACTATTATCAAACTTGTATTTGTAATTTTTCATTGAGTTATAACTCTAGGAACTTTTTCAAATATTTCACATGCCTCTATAATCAATGTTTTCTTTCACAAACATTTTTTAGGTTGGTGGAATAAAAATTTTTGCACAATGCTCCTTACGGCATCCAAAAATCACTTAGAAATATAAATATTTGTAATAAAATTCCAAGTTGTTTGAGAATTAAAATAAAATATAAATGTGAGAGAGAGAGTTGAAATCACAAATGATTTTATCCTAAATAGTGGAGAATAGATGCAAGAAATACATTTTACTTTCACTTATTGAAATACACACTACAAATTACTTTAGATTTAAGTGTGATGGTGAGATAAATAAAATCTTATCTTAGTCCAATGGAAATATATGAAATACATATTGAAATTAATAATCAAAATCATATTAATAATTAATAACAAGTGGTACAAATAATTAATCCTATCCAACAAAAATAAAAAAAATATTAAATTGAGTATAATGCATATATCTATAATATAAATAATTGGATTTCAATAAAACTATAGTAAAAAGATCCATAAACATTTAACTATGTTTAAATATATGTAAAATAGTAAATCAAACTTAATTAATTTTCTAAATCTAAAGAAATAAATGAAAAAAAGATTTTTTATAAGAGTATCTTGAATACTATGTGATCTATAAATAGTAATCAAGATTTGACAATGAAAAATATTCCAAATCAGAATAATGAATCCAATATATAAAATTTTAATAGAATAGATAAAATCCCCAGAACCTTGAATATTTGTTTATAGTCACTAGAACCATAAATATTATCATTCTTTAATGTGATAGTTAGGCATAATTATTTCTCACAATTGTGATCATTAGATCTTAAGATCTAACAACAATACACTAGTTAAATGCAATAATTATCCAGCCAGGAAAATTAGTGTGATGTGATGTGTCACTACTAAGAACTTCAATGGTATAATGAATGATTTATAAATATTTGATTAATTTCTATAAAATAAATTTGAATGCTCAATAGATCAATGTTAAAATAAATTCTAGATGTTCATTCAAAGTTATTCTAGATTCCTCATGATTCCTAAATAAACTAAGACATGTATATTTATAGAGGTATTGATTTCAAATTTAGACCCTATTATCATATAATATGAAATCAAATGTGTAAAAGTATAGACAATATGGGAACACAAACTCCTAGGACACCCCAAACAAATAAAATGATTGAAGTCCTTCATAAACATATATAGTATGTTTGTGAGGACCATTATAAATAGGAGGAATGAGAGAGAGAAGAAGGGGGATGGAAAACAAGAGTAAGAATGCACTTTGAAAAATATATAAAATATGCTAATAACTCTAAATTTGAATCAATAACTAATAAATACATTAATACCCTAGAATAATTTAATTTTATAGTTAATAAATTCCTATTTAGGAACTAATAAATTATAGTATTTGCTCATATTATTTGAGGGGTTCAAAAGTATCCTTTGTTACTACTTTGGGATTATGACCTTTTTGTGAAGTTGTTGTAGCTTATATACACTGAACTGATCTTTTGTTAGTTGTGATAGGATGGTTGTGAATTTTTTCTTAAAGCCTAATTTCATCACCCAGTACTGTAGTGACTAAGGTAGGACAAGTATCATCTATCAAACTATGATATTTAATGAGGTGGGGGTGTAGGTCTAAAATTTCTTCCCTTAGTAGTTATGCCTTTTTTTCTAGTGTGGAAGCCTTTTGAGAGATAGACTTTTGGAATGTAATTTTTCACTTAATTTTCTTTGAAAAGGGTTACTGGGAAACATCAAGTGATGCTTCATGTACCATTATGTCAAGATCCAATCTAGAATTTGTAGTCATCAGAGATGCCTTTTTGATTTGCACCATTAGAAGAGAGAAGGTTGTGTGTCACATTGAGGGTGTAAGGACATTCCAAAGCCATTGGCTAGGGAATTGAGTCTTATACTTTGAAGCCTCCTCTTTTGTACCTCCTTGAGTGGAACCTAAGACTAGAGATGTAGAAATGAGTATTGGACCTCAGGTATCATCATCTTCTTGGTGGACTCTATTTCCTACTTAACTATGATTTATTATTTTGTTTTGTGCTCTACCTTTGAATTTTCTTTGGAAACTACCTCTACCTTCTCCTTGGCCACTTGCTCCTAGGATTATTTATATCTTTTCTCCCCTTACCTTTTTATGGATTATTTAGCTTTATCTTAATTATCCTTTATTATTGTATCAGCTTTAGCCTTCTATTCATGCACTACTTTTGCTTCTTGATTTTATTTTATATTTCTCATTCCTCACATATTATTCATCTTGATTATTATTCTCTTCCTCTTGATTTTTCCTATGCTCTTCCTCTTACGTATCCTTATGTGTCCCTTTTTCCTCTTCTTCTTTTCATTTTAATTTTAATCCTTTCTAGACTTATTTCCAGCCACCTTTGATACCCTTATGACTCAATTTGATCCTTAAAAATTTACTCATATGTTACGAGATCTATTTGTGTGGATATTTATCCTAGATATGGTTAGGTATCCTCTTGTGGCTATTATATAGGAATTAAATAATCAATTGTTGAGAGTGATTACAAAGTAGAAGAAGAAGAATTTTATTTGGCCATAGTGCACATACAAGTTGATGCCTTTGGTATGTCTAGAAGAACCAAAGTTCTCTTCAAGCCCTGTCAAGCTTGAATCATATCTTAAGGTTGGTATTCACACCTAATCTTCTTGTAGCTTAAATTATTCCACTATATGAGGTACAAAAAAGGAACCAATAATTTTGTAATATTTGGTGACATATGAGGCACTTTTTGGGTCCTAGGCTTGTGTATCAATGGTTGATGTGGGATTCCTTATTATTGTGGGATTATTGGAGCCATTTAATACCATGTGTCTAGTTCTTATTCAAAAAAATTATCCATATTTCATGTGTGTTCTTACTCTTCTATCACTTTATAGATAATTATGGATGAAGGAGGTACAAGATTTTCTAGTAGAAGGATTTTCAAAACATTGTTTTATACTTCACAAGTGTGCATTGATTTCCAAAATAAAAACCCTTTTTATTTGTATTCTTCATAGATCTTATTACCTATGTCTTCAACCATATATCTATGCACATCCTCCCCTACAACTTTTAGTTGAGTCATAATTTATTCTACAACAATCTATAGAATAATCCTATCAGAAGTCCAAGATTTAGTATTGTATATCCTCTTCTTCAGAGGAGGTGGTGATGATCTACGCTCTAGTTCCTTCCTCTTCCATATAATAGTATATGATGGGGCTAATTCTATTTTTTATGGTGCTTACAACTTTTCTAATAGTTTTGTTGTTAAATATTGATTCCATGGTTGTTGTTCTCCTCAAGGTATCATTCTCAATGGTAGAATAGAGTGAGCAAAAATATATTTTTATCATATGACTTTTACCATTGCATCAATAATTTTGATGAAAAATGTAATGTAATTTATTGGTTCCTTAAAAATCTCATGAAATCTGATTTAGATCCCATCATGGAGCGTAGTGACTATATCATGTTACCCCAAACATTGCATGAGATTTATGGGTATCCAATAGTGTGAAAGGATGAGTTTTTAAACTTCCAATCACCATACATTGAATTTATTAATATATTCACAATTTTTTCTCATTTTAGTCTATTAAATGTTGGAAAATATAGTCACAGTCTAAAAAATTACATTCTAGATGATTGGTCCATCTATAGACTTCCATTGTGTAAATCAAATGAGTAATACTAATAATATATATTTAAATACCTATAATGTTCCAATTATAACCTTATATATGTTGGTGGTGAGATAAAAAAATGAAAAAATATCACCATTTTAAATCCCCATGCTTTTGGATCATTCAATATGTAATATTGATGACCCTTTTTGTAGCCTATCTTACACTTTTGGTGGTTTGCCAAAAGTGCTTAGTGATGAATTTAGAGAGGATGTGCATCAAAAAATCCTTCATGGTATCTATATTTATCCCCCTAAATTCCATAATATAATTTTCCCTTATGTTTTAATTAATGGGAGGATCTTTGGTTTTATACTGTAGAAGAGATTTACCACAAGCCAATAGTCCTATTGTATGCACCATGGTTGATAGATTGATGAATATTGTGATATATTGAGAAAGATGAATTGAACCTTAATTATATTTTCTAAGAAGTTTCATCATCACTTCATTAAATTATCCAAATTTAGGGATATTGATGAGCCATTCCACATCATATCCTCATAGAGGGTGCTAGAGAGCTAGGGCTCTTGTTTTTGTTGATTTTGGCTACTCTAGTATGAATAGATTAGGTTTTATTATGTTTAGTCAAAAAAATTTGTATCATGGTATCTAATTTGTCATAGTGCAATACCAATCCCTATTTATTGTTTTAGAACATATTTAAGGATAATCAATATATGTGCATGATAGATGGTGGTTATTATTTTCATGTTCAAATAAATTTTTTAAACAAAAATGATACTAGAAATGACTATATGTGCAATTGAATGATTTAGGCAAAAATAATAGATGGATATTATTCATAACAATGTGTAATTTCCTTGTTTTTTTAGGGCCTTGTTTATATATCGTTTCCTACTTGAATCCTTCTAACATGTTATTTTGAATGTGTTAAGTTTATCACATAGTATTTTTATTAATTAATTTCAATTGGTTGATGATGATTTGATGTTATCAATTATCTATTTATAAATATTGGCTCATATGGATAATGTTTTTGATGTGATGCATCATATTTTCATTGATCTAATTTCTTTTATTGTACACCCCTTGATTCTAGCATTCAATATACTTTGGGAAAGATGTAATCTTTTAAGTATGTCATCATTAATGAGTTTTTTAATGATCATTTATTGTCCTTTATCTATACCTTACTTGTCAATGCCTCATTCCTAGACTTAATTAATGATCCCCATGTATATTTTGCATGTCATTTTCCTTTGATTATAGGTTACTTCATAGATCACACTTTGACTTTGAATTTTCCCACGTATTTATGATGTCTTATATATAGAGATTATGTTTTAAATAAACACACACACATAAAAAAAAAATAGGAAAATAATGCACTAAAAAATAATCCTAAACTATATGGTGTTACTCAACACCCTCTCTCAATTTTCTAGGAGATCTAATAGAGATTATTGGTGGTAAGGCTTAAGCCTACAACCATTTACACATCTTGGCAGAATTTTTCCTTGAAAATATTTTAAGATAATTTGTATTACTAGGAGACATCATGAATGATTTAATGTATCTTATATTAAATGTGCACCTTGTCTATAAATGTTATAAATCTTCTATCATATAGTAATACAGCTTGTTGTGGAAAAAATATTTGGATCAAGATTGTGATCATGACACACTTTATGACTTAACTTGTTGACTTCTTGTGTCCATTGTGATATTTTCCTATTTTTTTACATCCTTATTAAATCCATAATTAATGACTACATATAATATTGATCTCTTAGTCTCATCATTGTAATTCATAGACTAGGAACTATATAATCCATTGGCATGACTACTTCTGGAATGTAAAGTAGTAGAAATGAAGTAAAACCTATCACACACTTGTATTTTTTTTTATATGCCCATAGGATTTTAGGAATTCGATCCTCCCAATCATCCCTTTATACATTTAATATCTTTGTGATCATCTTTCCAATGACTTTGTTTGATGCCTTAACATGTCCATTAGCTTGTAAATGATATGTTCTGATTTAATGGTGCAATATCATAAAATCATTTGTTAGATTCTTGGTGGTGACATTTAGGAAATACATTATTATGTCACTAACCAACTTCAAAGGGCATCCAAATCTGGTTATAATATTATCA
The DNA here is from genome assembly GCA_037957365.1 of Torreya grandis. Taxonomy (NCBI): domain Eukaryota; kingdom Viridiplantae; phylum Streptophyta; class Pinopsida; order Cupressales; family Taxaceae; genus Torreya; species Torreya grandis. Next base: position 846,121 of record JARHVA010004937.1, read on the forward strand.
TACAAAAATATGGTTGCATCTTTAGTGAGGCAGCTTGGTGTCACATAAACTTCCACTCATTTAGTGAGGTAGTTCATCACAACAATTATGTATCTTGCATGATTGTGCTTATTGGGTTGATTGATTGGTCTGAAAAAAGTCAATTCCCCACTATTCAAATGAATTTTTATTTAGCATAGGATTTAATGGCATTTCATCTCTCTAATTAATTTTCCCTTCCTTTGGTAGATATTATAGTTTTTTCTACTCATTGTGCATCTTGAAATAGTGTAGGACACCATAGTTTGATTTATAATATCTTCCTTGTAGTGGACTATCATGAAAAATGTCCACTTGTGATTCCTTGGTCTACCTATTTAGAATTTTTGGTCACTTATGTTCCAAATACACTATGTGTAATACATCATCTTCCCCATTTTGTATAGGAAACCATTAATGATGTTGAATGAAATGTCTCTTGTGATCAATTATTTTTGTCCCTTTCCACATAACACACTAAAAAAATTGCTTTTTCCAGGAAATTAGCTATGTTTTCCATGTTCTCAATAATCATAGATACGTGAAACAAATGAACATCTATTGATTCACATTAGAGTTTTTTATGGTTCTTCTCTATTATGTATTCGGCTCAAGTGGTTTAGTTCCACATTTTCCCTTCTAAGATTCACATTGATTATGAATTAAAAATATTAAAACATAATAAACATATGAGATATCTTCTGTCCTATCATAGGCTTATTTAACAAGTATCATAGATCCTAGTGATCAGTAAAAAATTTGAAAGGCATTTCTAGAAGGCAGTGTCTAAAATTTTAGAGTGTGAACACCATTACGAGATCTTTCCATTATGTAGTTGTATAATTTTTATATACAATAATTATTTTTTTGACTTGTGAAATGTATTATATGGTTTGATCCTCCACCTATTTGTTGTGTGAGAACAACCCCTACTATACTTCTTGAGGCATTTAAATGAACATGAAATGGTTTGCTCTAGTCATGAAATACCAAAATGGGAGTTGTTACTAGCCTCTACTTTAGATCCACAAATGCTATTTGGTACTACTTTGTCCATTTAAACTTGGTTTCTTTATGCATTAGCATATATATATATATATATATATATATATATATATATATATATATATATATATATATATATATGTAGCCTTTTATGAATTTATATTAGTATCTTGTATGTCCCAAGAAATATCACACCTTAATAGAGCTTGTAGGAGGTAGCATGCCCATAATAATTGTGATTTTGGCTTGTTCCACAAAAATCCCATCACTACATACTATATGTCCAAAAAAGACACCAAAAGGTGTGAAGAATAAGCACTTCTTAAGGTTTAACACAATATGTAGAGCTTGGAAGCATTCCAACATCAACCTCAACTTGGATAGATACTTCTTAAATAAAGAACAAACTAACCCAATCATATAAATAGACTTACAATAAATCATGAATGAAGTCTTTAAATGCAATAATCATAGCCCTAGAGAAGACAACATGAGCATTATTCAACCTTGACATTATTACCTTATATGCAAAATATCCTTATTATATTTAAAATGCAATTTTAGCTTGATCTTCTACTGCAATTGGTATCTAATGGTAGCCACTAAACCCAATTATAAAAGAGTATGCTTGATGTCATGTGACTAACTCTAGGACTCATTTATGAATTGAATTAGGAATGGATCATTAATATAGGAATCATTTAGTGCATGATAATCCCCACACACTATAATTTATTTAGAATTTTTAGGTTGTACCACCTTTGGGCTAACCCAGTCTAATTTTTACACTAGATAGATAATGCTGTCTTTTTACATCTGATATAGTTCAACCTTTACCTTCAACTTTGTTATGGTGTTTAACCTATATGGCACTTTTCACAAGTCATGATTACTCCTTTTAATCTATGTGCATCTATCCTAGAGAATGAACTACCTTTTTCAATTATGTGATATTTGTTGGAAATACATCTTGGTAATCTTACACTAGTTATAATCCTTTTTGAAAACTCATTATATGTTTAGTAATATCCCAAAGTCACAAGTTTTGGTGTATATTTTATCCCAATATTCCTTACCAACTTATTTAATGGATCATGATATATTTTGTTGGAACTACTTGGAATGGAGTCTAGTATTTTTATCTATCTTTATCATGCTTGAATATTAATATTTCATAGATATTGATCTTTGTTTTGTTCTATGACTTTGGATCTAAGATCCTACATTTCTTACTCTATCTCAAATAATCCCTTAAAATCCAATTCCTCATCACTTTCATTGGAATCATCGTGATCCTCCTCATCTATGATTTGAATGCAAGGTTTTATCAAAAAAACTCTCTATGCTTATTCTCCTTATATATTTTTAGGTCTGCACTCAATACCTTAGTCACTTCCTCTTGTGAATCATAGTCTAGTGTGTATACACATAATATTTTCAAACTTTATCAATTATCGATGCTTTCTATCTTGAAGGAACCCATTGATTCTCAATCTCTTTGAGTACACACCTTAAGGGGTACACTAAGAAAGGGGTGGGTAGACCATTAGTGCTTCGAAAGATTATTATCCCTTATTACCAATTGCTATCTACACACCCATCTCCTATAAATATTCCCCTAAGATTTGCCTCCTATTTTGCTTCTTCCTCTAGTAATTTTCCATCTTCATTATCCCTTCACTAGCCTAAAGTCATTTTTGATGGTTAACATTACACTTTAGGCCTCATTGACCTTTTACTCTAATTGAGAAAACTTATTAGAGTCTAGGTCACCCCTTGGTTGACCTAGTCCATAACCTAATTTATTTTTGTCAATAACGATACTAGGTTAATTGGGTTGACCTTATTAACCTAAAATTTTAGAAAGGATTAGGGTTAGATAAACCTATATAAACACATCCATTTCAAAATTTCTAAGACAATAAAATAATAAGTAAGATATATTTCACATTTGCTTATCCACCGTTCTACTTGAAGAATAAGCTTAGGGTTTCATAATTTATTTGGAGATATGGATTTTATCTTGTGGAGAAGTCTTTTGGATGCATTGATAGGTTTTGTAGCCTATATATGGTTTATCTTTGTCATCCTTATATACCATAACAACCTCTTGTGAATAACCTTGGATAAGGGAGAGATTGAGGTTTGATGGGTTCATCTTCAAATGTAAGAATTCCTAACTTTGTTCATCCTTTGTAAGAGTAGATAGATATGCATTTGTACTTCTCTTCCATGCATTAAGATTCTATATACATTGACATGAGTATATGTCTTATATGCATGTTTAATTTTAATGTTTATTATCCCCACTTTTTACCAGAATCTTTGGTGAGTACTAGATTAGACTTTTCCTTTACTTGTTATTAGTTCAGTGAATATGAAAACATAGGACCAGGTTAGGGTTATTGTATAGTTTTTCTTGACTAAAAGCTTTGGAACTCTCCCTAGTGATATTATTATGGTAAGAGATCCCTTGGCTAGGTATAGTAGATCCATCTGGGTCATAACCCTGAATATCCAATGTATCTATAATTGTAAGTGTAAGTAGGATTTATCTTCTCTAAACTAGGATTGATTTATAGATCTGTTGCATTTTCCATTGCATACATTCTAGTGAACCTAATGTGAATCTAACCCTTACAGGTTTTATTTCATGCTATCATTTTTATCATATTATAATATTTTTTCATATTTGAAATACTATATTGAACTAGTCAATATAGTTATAACTTTATGTGCATAAATTTAACACATCATCACATCAATATGACTATGTTCTATCTATGCAGGTCTTCATCGAATATAGGTTACTATATTGAATAGGTCAACACAATAATTTTCCTTAATTTTAGATAAGCATATAGTGTCAAATAGGTTGACTTTATCATCTTAGTCTCTCTATTAGCATATAGGTCAACAAACTATGTCTAACAAGTTGACTTAGTCATATTATTCCTCTTCATCACATGGGGTTTTTAGTACTAGATTAAACCAATCAACTTATTTTTCATAATTTGAAAGAATCATTTTAAGACACATCAACATAAAAATTTTAATCCTAACCATCTGTTGACCATTTTTGGTCCAACAGGCCAAAAGCGGTCCCCTTCTTTCCCTGTTGTTCTGATCTAGTTCATTTTTTTATTTTGCACAAGTCTAGAGATTTCTACAGACTCTACAAGCATTTCTACGACTCTGCAGGAATTTCTATGGACTCTGTAGGCATTTATATAGGCTTTTTAGGCATTTATATAGACTATGTAGGTGAAGAACCAGTTTAAAGAGTGCAAGGTTTTACAAGCTTCTTCAGACTCTTGTCAGAAGAAATTCACAAGGCAAGGACCTAAAATGGTTCAAGACACCTTTTCTTAAAGGTTGGAAAAGTGGTTCAATGACATGATATTTCCAAAGTTAGCATCTTTGAACCACTGAACCATTAAACCGGTTCAATGCTTTGGTTCAAAGCTCCAGTTCAATGCAAAGTTCATCGGCAAGGTTCAATGATAAAGTTTAATGATTTGGTTCAATTGAATGGTTCAGTCAGCTTGGTTCAAAAGCCAAGTTCAATGCCTTAGTTCATCACTTGGTTCATTGCTTGTTTCAATGCCTTGGTTCAAAGGGGCTTGGTTTTTAATCGACAAAGTTCAAACAAATGGTGCATTGAACCATTGAACTATTGAACCATTTTGAGTTCAAGCAGTTGGTTCAAGAATTTGGTTTAATCAGTTGGTTCAAGTAGTTGGTTCAAAGGCTTGGTTCAACAAATGAGTGGTGCATAGTGATTGAACTGTTGAACTATTAAACCATTGAACCATTTTTGGTTCAATCAGTTAGTTCAACGGCTTGGTTCAAGGGAGCGCCCTAAACCCAAAAGATGAGTGCCCTTGTGGAGGGTAGAGAACACTTGAAAAGGACCAAAAGTGGACAAGGCTGAAAAGGTAAGTTTCCTTTGAAAATTAGTTTAAGGCAAAGGATGAGAATTTCTTTGGACAAAAAGTCTAAAGAAATTTAGAAAAGGGCTATGACACAAAACCCGAGAAAATACTCCAAAGGAAAGGAAGTGAGCGTGAGATCATTCTTGAAGACATTTTGTCCATGAGAAAAGAGGTTGAAAGAAAAGCCTGACCAAAGAGGACAAAAGCCTAACCAAAGCAAAGAGCTGAAGGAAAGGAAAAAAGGCTGAAGGAATTAATCGAGGGTGACAGGTGCACAGACATCGAAGTTAGGCACCATGAACTATCCATTGGTTTTCAAATGATGACGAGCTTGCGAACGTTAATTTTATGGCAATGAAATAGCTATTGATCTTTTGAGCACCAACCAGAAGGGAGCCTAAGGAGCTAAAATAGAAAGAGACAAAGTGCAAGAACAGACAAATAGCCCAGGTGGCAAAGGGGAAAGGAGTTACTCTAGTGCTTGGCACAGTGCTTTCTAGGTGGTCATCAAGAGGTGCAAATAGTGAATAGTGTGACCCATTTTTCTTCACTTTGCATTGATGAGCAGACAAACAATGTGGCCCATTATTTCATGTCAGAACAGGAGCCAACATAGCATTATCTTTAAGCACCTCCCTCTTCCCAATGCTTAAAAGGCACATGGCTCACTTGTAAAAGGGCACTAAAATGGCCTCTTTCTTCCTCTATAAATTGTAAATCTCTCATTTGAAAAAAAAGATCGATCCTCTTAGCTTGTAAGGCAAAGCTCTGCCCAAAAATATCTGGGTTTGTAAGGTAGAACTCTGCTAGATTTTTACCTTGAATCGAGACATAGCATTTTTACCTCCATTCTGAGTTTTGCGCTTTCATATGTGTCTATGCCTTTATTCTATGTTGAGTCATTTTCTTTGATGCTCTCACCAAGGATGATTTCAGCACATCTAGTGCATTGTGAGCTCTTTTTTTGCAAATTTGCCAGAAGTGTCCCTAGATGAGTATAGGTGCATGTGAATAGGCTACCACAATGTGTTTGAGGATGCCTCTAGTAGTTATTCCTCCTTGTATCTCCATAGACCCCTGACTCACTGATGTAGAAGGATTTCTCGTGTCAAATGAAGTGTATGGGAGCTTGTCCTTGGTGAAAAGTGTATGTTTAGGATAAGTAGAGTAGATCAACCATTTTTGGTGTATCACCTTTTTAAGTTTAGGCTTAGGTTCTATTTTAGCATCCTTTTCCCCTTTTTAACCCCCCTTTTCCATTTTATTTGTTAGCAGTAGGAGATCTAGGACCTAAAAGATACATTAGAGGGATCTAGCCCTTATCTAGAGACTCTCCCACCAGTTTTGCCATACCCACACGGAAGAAGGGAGTTTCCATTGTTACATGTGGAAGGTGAGAGCTCAGCCTCCTACCAAGGGTGCAATCCACTGCATCAACAATTTTTGGCACGCCTGGTGGGACCAACTAAGACAAGTTGTGTCTAAAGAGTTAAAGAATTTTTGGTGTGTTCTTCAAGCAACCAGCCTTTGGAGGCTTTTTATCAACACCAATGGAAACTCTAAATTGAATCAACTGGTTAAACAGACCTGGTGCCATTAGAAATCACATTTTGGTATGTATAATTCCATTTAACCGAATCATGGATATTATGTTCCTTCAAATAAATTTGATCAAGCTCAGAATATTTATGGCATCACCTCAAGTAGCCCTCCTAGTTGCCCTCCAATGGTAAGAGAAATAAGGCTAGAATTTGAAAGATAGATGATGGAGATAGACAGTTCAGATGAGCAATATAGGTATGAGCAAGAGCTGATGTATAAAGAAGAGTGCTTGTTTAGGCAATCTCAGGACTTACAATCAATGAAGGAGGAGGTAGAAAAATGGAAGAGTCCATTCATTCAGGGCAGTCAGCCTTGTGTACCCCATCCTATTCTAAATAAAGCCCCCTCTTGTGCACCAAATCCTTTCTATCAGATAGCACTTGCTCAATTTGATCCTGCTCTTAATCTTGTCTGCCTAGCTTTCAAACGTCAAATGGCATTGGAGTAACCTCCCCAAGTTTCATACCAAACATACGCATCTCCTGCTCATGAGCCAAATCAAACTTCATGTACTCCCCATTTCTATGATGATTCCTATGAGCTCTAAGAGAGACTCTTTCAGGAAAATCTAGCTAAGCAAGTTGAGGAATTAGAGGCAAAGATAAAATTGCTTAGTGAAAGAGAGAGAGAGAGCTTTCAAACCTTAGGGAGGAGCCCATGCCAAGGAGTACCCCTTCTTCAAATCCTCAGGTCTCTCAACATGATGTCCAAATTCCTAGTTGGAGGAAGGAACACTAAGAACTAGCTCAGAACCTTGAAGAAGATAAAGTTTTTGTCTCCTCCAAAGGGAGAAGTTCCAATCTCAAAGGCATGAGTTGGAAGTAAACAGTGGAATCATGGGGTAGAAACAAGGAAGAGAAAGGTTTTGCTCAAAACCTCAAAGAAGACAAAGCTGCCCCTACTCATCATGATGATGTTGGTGACCTCCAAGAAAGGCTCTTCCAAAAAGAAATAGCTAGGAGAATTGTAGATTTGGAGTCCAAAGAGAGATTCCTCAGCCAATGTGTGATGGATGGTTTAGACCAAGCAGTAGAATCCATGCCTGAACACACCTCCAAGAGAGCTATCAGGCCACACCTGATATAGATGAAGTACTAGCCAAATGAAAAGAGGAGATTCATTTGATTCTAACTCAATGATTGCCTCCTCTTCCACATGGGTTTATCCTTCAGCGTTTCACTTCACCCCTTCTCGAGGAGGAACCTATTTTGTAAGAGGCAAGTGAGGAGTAGAAGATCCAATTTGCAACTTCCCAAGAGGCTATCATGAGTGACAACGAAGAGGAAATCATCATCGAGGCCCCCATTGAAGAAATCATTAGCAATGGAGAAGATGCAAGTCATGCATACATGCAGATGTTCCAGTAATATGAAGAGGAATGTAAGCATGGTGAGCTCTCTCCCCCTTTTTTTGATGAACTTCCTTATTGCTTAGATGAGGAGGATGACTATGCCATGGGGCTTGAGAAGGAAGAAGACCAGAAGGATGTCTTTGAACAACTATAGACTCTGGTCTTTGAGCAAAAGAGGGAGAGGTGTGCTTGTCTTGAGGAAAGCCTTGAAGAAGAAAGCCTTGAACAAGAAGGTGATGTTCTATGGGATGAGAAATCAATTTGTGATTCTATTTCAGACATCACAATAGCCACCCTTCTTTAAAAAGGCCAAGAGGAGGTAGAGGATGAGTCAGACAGGGTCTTCAATGAAGCAGGATGGGACAAGTCAATCTATGACATGTGTCCAAGAAGCTATGCATACCAAGAGGCTTATGGTGATGAGCCAGTAGCCATCGATCTCTTGAGACACACCAACATGAAGAGCCAGCATTTGATAAGCTTCCAAAAACAAGAAGAGTACATATATGTCAGAAGCATGTCTGATTTTGATCCACTTGGATGGAAGCCAATCAAGGTGGAAGGCAAGAGGAGTAGGTCACCAAGTCTCCATTCCATTCAGCCACTTGTCTGGCACCATAAGTTTCTTAGCTAGGAAGGGGACTTAATAAATTTTCCCTTCGATCTAAGAGGGAGGCAAATATACATGGTTAGCTATATATAGTAGTTTGCTTTCAATTTTCTTTCCCTATTTTCCCTAAGTGTTGTTTGCACAGGTAGTGTTTTTAGTCTTGTGTGTGTTTTTCCCTTTGTTTTTGGGGTAAAAGGCTTCATGATTGATTCTTGGATCTATCAGGGTTGTGGCTAAACTTTTCAAGCTGCATCTGACTCTGTGCCCAATGGATTTTAAGGCAACTAGTCTCTAAGCATAACAGGCATGCTTCCCTTGGGAATCACCAATCTATTGACCATTTTTGGTCCAACAGGCCAAAAGTGGTCCCCTTCTTTCCTTGCTATTCTAAGCCAGTTCATTTTTTTGATTTTGCACAAGTCTAGAAATTTCTACAGATTTTGCAGGCATTTCTATGAACTCTGTAGGAGTTTCTACAGACTCTACAGGTGTTTCTATGGACTCTGCAGGTGTTTCTATGAACTCTACAGGTGAAGAACCTATTCAAAGAGTGCAAGGTTTTACAAGCTTCTTCATACTATTGTCAGAAGAAATTCACAAGGAGCTAAAATGGTTCAAGACACCTTTTCTTAAAGGTTGGAAAAGTGGTTCAACGACATGATCTTTCCAAAGTTAGCATCTTTAACCACTGAACCAGTACAATGCTTTGGTTCAAAGCTCTAGTTCAATGCAAAATTCATCAGCAAGGTTCAATGGCAAAGTTCAATGCTTTGGTTCAATTGAATGGTTCAGTCGGCTTGGTTTAACAGTCGAGTTCAATGCCTTGGTTCATCGCTTGGTTCAACACCTTGGTTCAAAGGGGCTTGGTTTTTAATTGGCAAAGTTCAAATAAATGGCACATTGAACCATTGAACCATTGAATCGTTGAACCATTTTGAGTTCAAGCAGTTGGTTCAAGCATTTGGTTTAAGTGGTTGCTTCAAGCAGTTGGTTTCAAGGCTTGGTTCAACAAATGAGTGGCATGCAGTGATTGAACCATTGAACCATTAAACCATTTTTGGTTCAATTAGTCGATTCAACAGCTTGGTTCAAGGGAGCACTCTAAAGCCAAAAGATGAGTGCCCTTACAGAGGGTAGAGAACACTTGAAAAGGACCAAAAGTGGACAAGGCCGAGAAGGTAAGTTTCCTTCAAAAATTAGTTTAAGGCAAAGGATGAGAATTTATTCAAACAAAAAGTTTGAAGAAATTCAAAAAAGGGCCACAACACAAAACTTGAGAAAATACTCTGAAGGAAAGGAAGCGAGCATGAGATCATTCTTGCAGACATTTTATCTGCAGGAAAAGAGGATGAAAGAAAAGCCTGACAAAAGAGGACAAAAGCCCGACTAGAGCAAGAAGCTGAAGGAAAGGAAAAAAGGTTGAAGGAATTGACCAAGGGAGGGTGACAAGTGCGTAGACGTCAAAGTTGGGCACCATGAACTATCCATTGGCTTTCAAATGATGACAGGCTCGTGAACATCAATTTTACGGCAATGAAATAGCTATTGATCTTTTGAGTGCCAACTAGAAGGGAGCTAAAGGAGCTAAAATAGGAAGAGAAAAAGTGCAGGAACAGACAAATGGCCCAGGTGGCAAAGGGGAAAGGAGTTACTCTAGTGGTTGGCATAGTGATTTCTAGGTGGTCATCAAGACATGCAAATGGTGAATGGTGCGACCTATTTTTCGTCATTTTGCATTGATGAGAATATAAACGGTGCAGTCTATTATTTCAAGTTAGAAAAGGAGCTGACATAGAATTATCTTTAAGTGGCTCCCTCTTCCCAATGCTTAGAAGGCACATGGGTCACTTTTAAAAGGATGCCAAAATGGCCTCTTTCTTCCTTTATAAATTGTAAATCTCTCATTTGAAAAAAAGATCAATCCTCTTAGCCTGTAAGGCAAAGATCTACCCAAAAATCTCTTGGTTTGTAAGGCAAAACTTTGCTAGATTTTTACCTTGAATCGAGACATAGCATTTTTACTTCCATTCTAAGTTTTGCACTTTTGTATGTGTCTATGCCTTTGTTCTGTGTTGAGTCATTTTCTTTGATGCTCTCACAAGGTGATTTTAGCATGTCTAGTGCATTGTGAGCTCTTCTTTTGTAGGTTTGCTAGAAGCGTCCCTAGAGGAGTATAGGTGCATGTGAATAGGCTGCCATAGTGTGTCTGAGGACGCCTCTAGTAGTTCTTCCTCCCTATATCTCCACAGACCCCTAACTCACTGATGAAGAAGGATTTCTTATGTCAAATGAAGTGTATGGGAGCTTGTCCTTGGTGAACAGTGTATGTTTAGGATAAGTAGAGTAGATCAACCTTTTCTAGTGTATCACCTTTTTAAGTTTAGGTTTAGGTTTTGTTTCAACATCCTTCTCCCCTTGTCACCCCCCCTTTTCCATTTTATTTGTTAGCAGTAGGAGAACCAGGACCTAAAAGATACATCGAAGGGAGCTAGCCCTTATCTAGAGACTCTCCCCCCAGTTTTTTCGTACCCACAGGCAAGAGGGGAGTTTCCATTGTTGCATGTGGAAGGTGAGAGCTCGGCCTCCTACCAAGGGTGTAATCCACTATGTGAACACCATCTTCAATCCCAACAAGGTTTCTCTCTTTCTTTTCTCTATCATTTTAGTACTTTATTTAGTTCTATTTTACATAAGTTAGTAGCCTTTAATATTACAATCCTATGGTTAAATAGGTTGACCTGGTCAACTTAACTATGTAGCCTATCTTCTATCTGAGAGACATAGTCAACCTATTCAACTCTAGTCTTAAATACTTTACTTTTATAGAATAGTAGTGACCCAGTTGACTCTATTCTATACTATTTGCATAGAGTGTCACTTAAACTAACTCTGTACTATATTTTACCAAGGAATTAACAACTATTTAATAGTAATTAATTCATATTTCTTTTTTATTTATTTCCATGCTAATAATGACTCACATAGTCTAAATAGGTAGTTTTTCAAAATACCATTTAGTTATAATATTTACTCTTTTACACACATTACCAAATTACAATAACATTCAAAATGCATTTAAACACTTATCTTCCCAAAGCCTACCTACTTAGATCTCATCACCAAGGGGGAAGCTAACTTGGTTTTCTAAACAAGTATAAATATATATTTTATGGTATATATTGGCAAAGCACCGGACACCCTTATCGCTATAGGATGTTGAAGTGAGGGGGTAGGCCCTAATACTAAGCTAGTACCATTACCAATATAGATCCCTATTGGAATGTTATTGTCATTGATGTCAAATATGTATCATGTCAAGATTTTAATGTCAAGGTTGATGTCAAAGGTGATTAAGTAGATATTCTAGTATGTGATATGTCAAGGCACATAAGAGTGTTGCATTGATGAGAAGTGGAATAAGTTGTGTGAGCTTGGAAAGCACGGGTCATGGAAGATGTTTGAAGGAAAATAATGTCTTTTTTGTTGGTTAATGTAAATATTAATGTCAAGGATCATGTCATCTTGAAGTTATTAGTGATGTCATTGAAGGTTCTTGTGAAGGTATGATGACAAGTAGGTCTACAAGAGTGTTGTTGAAAGAGTATGCCTAGTTGGTAGTGTGTTGATATGACAAGGGGCATTGATGGAGTGTTGTAATTGAATTATGTTTCCATGAAATAGAATTCTAAGGCAACTAATTTCTTAGTACAGGTCTTTGAGGTCAAATGCATAGTCATAGCATGAAGAGACCTTGTGAGAAGATTTGAGCATGGTAGCTTGGTGAGATGAGTGCACATAGGAATGAGTGGTTTTATGAGGTTTATTGAGCATTTATGTGAATAATTATATAACTCATGAGAGTCTTAGGATGAGCCTACAAGGGTAGGACCTTCAAACCAAGTCTACACCTAGACCACTCTTAGACCTTGTCTGGACTAATGAGGTATCATGATTTATTGTCAAGGTATGTAGAGGATGTATGGAAGTGTTTAAGAATGTTATATGTTGATTAAGTATGTAATTTATGTGGATATTGTATGCAAATAAGCATGAAGGTCAATTTTAAGGCCTAATGTGGTTTGTAGGTCAAGGCCTAGAGAGCAAAGAGAGAAAATGTGTCCTAATGAGGAGTCATGATCATATTTCAAGGTGTTTGATCTTATTTAATCATTTTAAAAGGCTAGGTATGTTGTCTCAAGTGTGTTCATTCAATTTTAGGTCATAATGTGAAAAACAAAAGGCATGAAAAGTTGTTTGGAGGTCTCTCTAGTGCTTAGAATGAAGGGTTCTCAACCTGAGAAAGATTTTTTTGTGATCATTATCTCATCAAAACTTTTCATGGGAACATAACTAGTTCATGGTATATGGGTAAGGGTCCTATCTCAATTTTTTAGGCATTATTTTTTAGATTGAGAGATTATGATTTTTGAATGATCATTAAGAGTGAAAATAGGTTTAAACCCTCTTAGAACCCTAATAAAGACTTAATGTTGAAATTATTTAGAATGGATTTAATTTATAAAGTAAGATATTGTATATTGTATTAGACTTTCCCAAGTACCATAGGTGGTATTGGTTAGAGAGAGGAGAGATAAAATGTTGAGTTGCAAGCTTGTTTTTGAAGAAGTTACTGTAGAAGTCAAAAGTTGCATTGGACATAGTAAGAAAATGGATCAAGAAACAAGGTATAAACTTATGTTTCATTTACATGAAGGTTTTTTGACAATATATCCCTCAAGTGTGCTTAAATTTTCATCCAAGTTAGCCAGTCATTAATAGTCCAAATAGTGCAAGCAGTGAAAAACCCAGGCAACAATGAGAAGATGAATTCGAATGTGTTTTCATGATAGAATGATGAAGCCAAGTGCATGGAGATGTTTTATAATATTTTTATGTATGATTAATTCTTGGTATAAATATTATAATTTAGGTATATAGGTGAAAATATGAATCTAAAATGGCTTGTCTGACTCGATGAGATCTATGTGTAGTGAGGTCAACAAATTAGTCTATAATACCAATAGTTTACACTAGAACATATGGTGTTTATATTTGAATATGGTATATATATTTCATAGGATAATTTTAATTCATCATAATTCATTTAAAATATCTATACATGTGTTAGAGGTGTAAGTCACCATGACTATGTTTTGAGGTAATCTGGCAGTTCTGAGTGAGTGAGTTATAATGTGTTATTAAAGCCTTATCTTCTGAGTGGAAGTGTCAAATGAATTTTTTGATGGACCTGATGTCATGTAGACTCTATATATACTTATTTTATCATATTTTAGTGTATCAAGAATGTTTTAGCTTCATTCTTTCAAGATAGTGTTTTTGAGGCACACATGCCTAATAGGGCAATTTGTCCTAAATAAGGTTTCAAGGTATGAAAAAAGGATGTAGATATAAAGAATAATGGAGTTTTTTATATGAGTTACTTGAATAATTTTTTTAATAATTTTCAATTTTTGGATAAATCCATCTAGGTGCAAGAGAATCAAGTTTTGGTATTAAGAGATATACCTAATGTAATTAGGTCTCCATGAGACCTAAAAGAGAAATGAGGCCTAATTGAGTCATGATAGACAAAAAGCTTATCAAAGATCATTTTATTCATGTAAATAATATTTAATGAGATGAATTCCATGTCTAACCTAAGATTTTGTGGGTGTATGGAAAACTAAGTGTTATATGAACAAGGAATGGTATCTATACAAGGTGGTTTTAGGCCTATTTAAGTATGAAGATTGAAAGTGAAAGAAATAGAAGATTAAAGAGTAGAAAGAGGTATTTCAGACCATCATAAGAGTTCATAGGATATGTAATGAAGATTTTATAGTGTTTCCACATATTAATATCAAGGACATATAACCTAATTAGTCTTAAAGAAACCTAACTGAGTCAAGAGGCCTAGAAGGCAGTTTCAGAGGGTTAAGAGTGTGAAGAGATAAAGAGGTGGTCATCATTTATTGTTTGAGAAACATATTTTTATTGAGGTGACTAAATAAATAATGTTTTTTATTTGTTTTTGATTCATCTAGGGTATTGATGCCTCATTTGAAGTAGGTGCTTGTTAAAGCCTAGTCAAGTGGGTGCTTGACTAATTAGAGTTGGTGATCCATATGAAGTTGTTGTTTCAATAAATTGGTTTTTGTCTATTTTCAAATATCAATGGGTTTTCTTGCCTTTTATGGTTTCCAACATATGTGATGTGTTTTTGTGTTTCATGCTTATGTTGATAGTTACCTATGCTTGCTAGATCTATATGGTTGATTGAATGATTCATGATTGCTTAAGTGTAATTGAAAGAATAGTTTTAAATATTGATTAGCCTACCCCCATCAATCATTAGTATTGTATCAATTAGTACCATATCCTCATCCTTTAAATTAAGCCTAATAGATTAAGGGAGATTCTTGAATCACAAGCGTGTCTAGTCAATAAGCACAAGGATGTTTCTCAACCAATAAGGCTCCTCTCTTCAATGGGACTAAATATGCATTTTGGAGCATTAGAATGAATACCTATCTAATTTTCTTAGTTTATAACATATGGAAATATTTTATTGATTATTTTACTCCACCTTCTACACCACTAACTGATACAACAAGCAAGAAGGTAAATGAGAACAAATCTAAGGTAATAAATTCCATCTTGTGTGCTATTTTATAAGCATGGTTTATTAATGTCATGCATTTTGATACAACCAAATGGATTTGGGAAATATAGTAGACCATTTATGAATAAGATACCAAAGTTAAGTTGGAAATGTTGTAGACTCACCATATGTATTTTAAAAGTCTAAAAATGAAGGAGGACAAAAACATTGCATCTTAGTTGTTAAGGGTTGATGTATTTGTTAATGTCATCAAAGGTCTAGGAGAAGAAGTGAAAGAGTCTACATTTATACAAAAGGTATTGAGATACTTAACTTCTAAATTTTATTCAAATGTATTTATATTATAATAAATGCAAGATCTAGATACACTTCATATGGATGGGATTCATGGCATCTTGACTACCTATGAGATGAGAAAAAATGAAGGAATACCTCCCAATAAGGAAGCAACATTCAAAGCTGAGAAGAAGTCAAAATCCAAGAAGGTCAAGGATTAAGTATGTCTATATATTGATGATGATGAGTCGATAGCCCTGTTTGCTAGGAAATTGAGGTTTAGATTACGTAAGTACAAGGGTAATTTACCTTTCAAATGTTTCAACTATGGTAAGGTTGGTCATTTTGCATATAAGTTTCCTAAAAAGGATAATAATGATTATGGTGATGATAATAAGGTCTATAAGGCTGATAAAGGCAAGAAATATTTCAAAAAGTATGAGGGCAAGAAATGATCATTGAAGAATAAGAGAAGTTTTTATATCAAATAAGGTAATAGATCATCTAATGTAAGTGACACAATTATATCTAATAGTGATGATGACAGTAATGAACAAGACAACAATGAAACCTTATTCATGGCTATATAAATAGACAAAAAGGGTTGGAAAAAATGGAAAGGTCTTATGAATGATGAAGAAAAGGATGAAGTGAACCTTAAGGTAAAATTTTTGAGTGTTCTAGAGGATATGAAGTTCCAAATAAGGAAGAATAAAAAACTAATATCATTGGTTTTGAGTTATGAGGATCAAATCAATTTCTTTTAATAGAGACTAAGAATAAACACCAATTAAAATGAGGAGATCTTCAAATAGATGGAAAATTAGATTCAAATTGTCATTAAAAAACTTAAGACAAGGGAATAAGAATGCATCAAGTTTCAAATATAAATGGAGTCCTTGAAGGCATTACTAGATCAGGCATCAGTTAAGTTAAAGACACATTAGAGATTTGAGAAGATTACTAAAGTTCTTGGTGATATTTTGAGAATTCAAAGGTCTCTACATAACAAGATAGGTCTTGGGTTCAAATAAGATAAAAAGGAGAAACATAAGAGTTAGACTTCAAAGCCATATGCATAAAGTCTCAAATCTAAGACTCATAGTGATCATCAAAAAGTTAAGAATACCAACATGAAGAGACCAATCAGGCATTCCCATGCAATCTTTTATTTCAATTCTTTCAATGGTTATTTTTTTTGTCATAACTTTGATCATAGAGTAAGTGATTTTAGAATGGTCTTAAGGAGTGAGTTATCATGGGATTATGAGAGAAGGAATGATTAGTCCAGAGGTATGTATAAAAATGTTATTTTCTACAATTGTCACTATATGAGACACATTTCAATATTTTTTCCTAATGGATTTACAAAGCTCTCAAGACCTAACAAGGTATATGGAGCTCATAGAGTACATGAGAAGGGTCATACATTGGTATATGTTAGGATCCAACTCTTCAATAAGAGTACAATATGATTACCTTGTATAAGCAACTAAACACGGAATTATACCAGAATTAACAAGTAACTAGAATTCACAAATGACACAGAATAAGAGAGACAATACACAATCTTGTATTAATACTCATGCCAGAAGGAAATACAATGAAGATGCCACAATCTTTCACACCTCTCAGATGTACAGATCTCTTTCCCTCAAGATTTCACTCTCCTACCAAAAATGGTCCCAACACAGAGTTGTTGTTCACCTCTAACCAGTCAGTAATAACACTACCAGTACACAAGTACTCAAAGTACTTCAAGTAGATCTCCCATGAACTTGCAACAACTTGCAACTCAAATGATCTTACTTACCACATGTAGATCTCCACCCTAATCTTGCACACATGCAGACCAACCTGATCTTACATACCACGAAGAACTCTTGTCCTCCAAACTAGCACCCTTATGGATCTTCTATTAGACCTTTGACAACCTACAGATCTACCTGATCATATACACTTGGTATTGTGGCACTATGAGGAGCCAAGCTTGCTCTCTCTATCTAGCACCCAGGGAATCCCTGCTTTGATCCCTCACACTTTACAATACAGCCCATGAGTCTCTTAAATAGATCTCATGCAAACAATAATTAGACATATAATTACAATAATTAGATCTATAGCTCAAGACTAAAATTAGCCTTTAGCATGCAAATAATTGGTTCGTTAACAAACTATTCATGAAACTCATAGTTCAGAACTGCACAAGTGACCGACATCAGTCCCTGTCTGTCTAGGGATGACTGACGTCAGCTGATCCCTGACCAATGTTGGCAGCTTCCTATCTCCACCTGACTGACATCGATTGGCTTGACCGACATCGGTGACTATGACACTTAGCAACCTCCTCCAATGTCTACATCAGTGAAGCTTTTAGCTACACAACCTAACAATCTCCCACTTGGAGATAAACAACTACACTGTACCTATACCTATACACCATCTAATTTGTTTCCTGGCTTGTATCCCTCTTCAAGATCAATCTTGAAGACCAACCACCACACATCTTGTGGTACAACTCCTGTCATCCAAGTAACTTGCTACATCTGCATCTACAAACCCATGTAGAAAAGAACTTGACCCTGCATAGCATGTTGACCTGCTACTGGTCCCTCTCAGATACCTGAGAACCAACTGAACTACTCTCCAATGCTTCTTTCTCGGATTGGCCACAAACCTGTTGATAACTCCCACTACTAGGACAATATCAGGGAGTACACATGTACTCAACCTCATCATGTGATTGGGGACCCTGTTCTATGAACTATCCATCCATAGGTGTGCTTTCCAGTTCTACATCTTGCACTACCTTCACACAATCATCCTGTGACAACATCAACTTGTGATCTTCCTTGTCTCTAAGATTACTCATGCCAAAGAATTTTGCTGCTCCCAAATTCTTCATGGCATACCACTGAACTAACTTTACCTTTAACTTAGCAAAACTCTACATGTATGAACTTGCAACAAGCTCATCATCCACATATAGCAACAAGATAATGTCGCGACCATTATCCAACCTGGTAAAGAAACCACAATGGTTACAATGACATTAACTAAAGCCATGATTTGTCATCCACTTGTCAAACTTGTACCACTATCCTGCAGCTTGCTCAAGACCATATGACCTAGCCTTCTGTCTCATGTGTCCATTCTCTCTATTCTTTAACTAAGGAATCCATTCATCTTTCAGTGCTTTCATACCGGCTGGCAACCCTACCAAATCTCCCATTTGGTTTTGCATCCTAGGAATCAAATTCTTCATTCATGTCATGCTCCCACTGTTTCCTAGATCCTTCTTGCTCTATAGTGAGCAACGAGTATAAAGAAGAGGAATAATGAATTTGAGGCTTACTTACCCTTTCAATCCTCCATATGGGTGTTTGAGACTTCTTGACAGCTTGCTATCCACCTAAAATCCATTCCAGTGACCGACCTTGGTCACCACACAATCTGCATCTGATCGATGTCATTTCCATGTGACTATCCTGACTGCCAATGCTAGTTTGCTAACTAACATCAGTGTCTACCTGTCGCTGACGTCGATTCTCTGACCAACGTTGATCTTACCCTACCTGACACCACCGGCTTTGGTCTACACATGACTGACATTAGCACCTATTTGTTCAACACTGATTCCTCCTGACTGATGCTGATACTTGTGTTCTCCTGTGAGTGATGAATTTTTACCTGCGAGCTCTCTTTGGATCAAAACCCTATCCAAACTACCCTGCTCAGAGATATCCAATCCCATCTGCTAATCTTTGTCCATCATCTCCTCCATAAACACCAAGGCTTTCCAATTCTTGCGTTTGTCAAACACATCTGACTTCCTCTTAAGAACATGCATCTCCTTCTTGCTCATGTGACCAAGCCTACAAAGCCACATCTTCGCAACAGAAGAAGAATCAGTAATACAAGCAAGTAGATAAAGAGTACCTACTTTCTTACCACATGCTAATTCAAGTGCATCCGTGGTAACATTCCAAGAATCTGTTGTGAGAGTTACTGTGCATCTCTCATCACCTAGCTTTCCTGTAGAAATTAGTTGGATCCCCAAGACTGGGACCTGCATGACCTCCTTCAACACCCATGTGTTGGCCGTCTGTAATTTCAGCCGCACTTCCCCTTTGCCAAAACTTTAACAAGGCACACCAGCCCCTAAATAAATATTTCCAAAGTCTCCAAAGACCTTAACATGGAAAAATACTCTATTTCGGGCTGCATGGAAAGAGGCAATAGAATCTATAAAATAAGATTCTACTTTATCCAAGGAACATCCCAGAGCATCCTATGCAACAACACTTGCAACATCTGCTTCTTCAGTTCTTCATGCTGATCTTTTACCTACCAATAATTTTTCTTTACCTGAGCTTTCTTTCCATAACACCGTAATTGACCATTCTTGCTTTTCAATTCCTCCATTCTTAGTGTACTTTCTTCTACCATTGCTATACTCCCACTCAATTAGAAACCCCTGAGAGTGACCTGTAATCAAACACAAACCTGCTCCCTGCAACCTTAGCTCTGATACCACTTGTCAGGATCCAACTCTTCAATAAGAGTACAATATGATTACCTTGTATAAGCAACTAAACATGGAATTATACCAAAATTAACAAGTAACTAGAATTCACAAATGACACAGAATAAGAGAGACAATACACAATCTTGTATTAATACTCATGCCAGAAGGAAATACAACGAAGATGCCACAATCTTCCACACCTCTCAAATGTACAGATCTCTTTCCCTCAAGAGTTCACTCTCCTACCAAAAATGGTCCCAACACACAACTCAAACACAGAGTTGTTCACCTCCAACCAGTCAGTAATAACACTACCAGTACACAAGTACTCAAAGTACTTCAAGTAGATCTCCCATGAACTTGCAACAACCTGCAACTCAAATGATCTTACTTACCACATGTAGATCTCCACCTTGATCTTGCACACCTGTAGACCAACCTGATCTTACATACCATGAAGAACTCTTGTCCTCCAAACCAACACCCCTGTGGATCTTCTATCAGACCTTACACAACCTATAGATCTACTTGATCATATACACTTGGGACTGTGGCACTATGAGGAGCCAAGCTTGCTCTCTCTATCTAGCACCCAAGGAATCCCTACTTTGATCCCTCACATTTTACAATACAGCCCATGAGTCTCTTAAATAGATCTCATGCAAACAATAATTAGACATCCAATTACAATAATTAGATCCATAGCTCAAGACTAAAATTAGCCTTTAACATGCAAACAACTAGTTCGTTAACAAACTGTTCATGAAACTCATAGTTTGGAATGGCACAGGTGACCGACGTCAGTCCCTATCTATCTAGGGATGACCGACGTTGGCTGATCCCTAACCAATGTTGGTAGCTTCCTGTCTCCACTTGACCGATGTCGGTTGGCCTGATCGATGCCGGTGACTGTGACACTCAGCAACCTCCTCTAGTGTCTACATCAGTGAAGCTTTTAGCTCCACAACCTAACAGTATAGAAGCCAAAGCAAGTCAATACTAATCATATTGAGCCCAATGGTTAAAATGGATTATTTGATAAGATAAAGTAAGGATCAAAAGTAAAGGAATGTCAAGAACACTTATTGTTTTCATGTGTTGATAAGGTATTCAAAGAGAATAAGGATGATAAGGTGGATGAGTTGAATGCTTTATTCAAGCCTAAGTGGATTCTAAGGAGGGACTATTAGTATTATTATTGCAAGATAATTGAGGAAAGTGGCTTAGAAATCTAGAAATTTCCTGAGTTCATGGAGTTTTGAGAGCCCTATGGAAATGGATGACTCTATTAGGCCTCATGGAGACACTCCTCTATCTGTAGAAGCATGAGATTGTATTTAAAAAAGGATTCATCTTGAGAGGATTCTAGGTTGTCTATGTTGTAGGTCTAAGAGTCCTAGTGACTCATGTGGTGAGATCAAACTATGAAGACAAAGGGGGAGCCCCTAATTCTTCAGTTGATGTCAAGAATATGGTGGCCTAGTGTGTGATCAAAGGATTGAGTCATATCAGTAATGTCAAGGATAAGGTGAGTCATCTTGTTATTTGAATTAATTTAAAGGAGGTATGCATGGATTAATGGGGATCATGTTTTTGTAATGCTTCATATTATGTGTTTTGAGATTTTGTTAAAAAAGATGTGATTCTAGATGTTACAAGTGTGATAATGTTTATTTAAGAAAAGAGCTAGTTTTAGGAGAATGAATAATAGAGGGAGATGTATCATTTTGATAGAATGATTAGTTTATAAGAGTGGTTTTCATCTAGTGTCTATGAGGAGAAGAATCAGCTTAGAGGGAGATTTGTATCTCTATGTTATGAAGTGTCATAGTTTCTTGAGGTCCTATGATTAGTTGGTAGTTTGTGGAAGACCCTTTGTCATTTATGTCAAAGGTGGAGAAAGACCAGAATGAGGAGATGAGAGTGATCATGTTTTAGTGTGTTTTCCATCAATGAAAAAGGGTGTTTGTTGGCATGTTGTTATCATTGATATTAAATATGTATCATGTCAAGATTGTAATGTCAAAGTTGATGTCAATGATGACTAAGGATAGATGGTAGTATGTGATATGTCAAGGTACATAAGAGTGTTGCATTGATGTAATTAGAATAATTTGTGTGATCTTGTAAGGTATAGGTCATGGAAAATGTTTGAAGGCAAGTAATGTCTTTTCTATTGGTTGATGTCAAGGTTGATGTCAAGCTTCAGGTCATCTTAAAGTTGTTAGTGTTTTCATTCAAGGTTATTATGAAGGTATGATGATAAGTAGGTATACAAGAGTGTTATTAAGAAATTATGCCTAGTTGGAAGTGTTTTGATATAAAAAGGGGAATTTATGGAGTGTTTTCACTGAAGGATGTTCTCATGAAAGATAATTTGAAGGCAACTAATGCCTTAGTATAGGTCTTTGAGTTCAAATGCTTAAGTAGCCTAAGCCTAGTCATGACATGAAGATATATTTTGAGAAGATTTGAGCATGTCATCTTGGTGAGAAGAGTGCAAATAGGCATGAGTGGTTGTATGAGGTTTCTTGATCATGTATTTGAAACATTGGATAACTCATGAGAGTCTTAGGGTGAGCCTATAGGGTAGGACCTTCAAACCAAGTTTGTACCTAGACCACTCCTAGTCCCTGCATCACCTAATGAGGTATCATGATCTATTTTAAAGTCATGTTAAGGATGTGTGTTATATTTTAAGCATGATATAGTTCTCTTGAGTATGTAAGTGAGGTTGAGAGTGAATGTAAAGAAGCATGAATGTCAATTTTAAGGCCTAATGTGGTTTGCAAGTCAAGGGCTAGAGGAAAAAGAGAGAAAGTGTGGCCTAATGAGGGGTCATGATCAGATTTCAAGGTTTTTGAGATTATGTAGGAATTTCAAAAGGTAATTTATGTTTTTTTTTTAAAAATCATGCATTTTGAGGTCATAGTGTGAAATACAAGGCATGAAAAGTTGTTTGAAGGTCTCTAGAGTGCTCAGAATGAAGGGTTATCAACCTGAGAAGAATTTTTTTATGTTCAATAGGTCATAAGACATTTGCATGGTAATTTAATAATTTAATGTTATATGGGTAAGGTTTCTATCTTAAATTTCATATAATTGGTTTTTGTATTGAGGGGATGCTTTATGAATGATCATTAAGAGTGGAAACATGTTTAAACCCTCTTAAAACCCTAATAAAGACATGATGTTGAATAAGTTGCTTAAAATTGATAAATATGGATTTAATTTTTCAAGTAATATATTTTATATTGTATTTTACTCTCCCAAGTATCCCCAATATGTATTGGTTAGAGAGAATAGAGAGAAAATGTCGAGTTATAGGCTTATTTCTAAAGAAGTTATAGAATTCAAAAGTTGCATTGGACATAGTAAGTAAATGGATGGAGGAATAAGGTAGAGAATTATGTTTCAGGTACATGAAGGTTTATGTATATTATATATCCATCAAGTTTTATAAACTAGTCATCCAAGTTAGCTAGTCATTAATAGGCTAAATAGTGTAAAAACTGAAAAACCCAGGGAGTAGTGAGAAGATGACTTAGAATGTGTTTTCATGATAGAATGATGAAACCATGCATGGAGATGTTTTTTGAGACTGATATGTATTACTAATTATTTTTATAAATCTTCAAATTTAGGTATATTGGTGAAAATGATGAAGCCAAAATGGCTTGTTTGACTTAGTGAGGTTTGTGTGTAGTGAGGTCAACAAATTGGTATGGAAGACCAATAGTTGACACTAGACCATATGATGTTTATATTTTAGTATGGTATGGAAATATCATAGGATCATGTTCATGAATAATATTAATTTAAACTTTCCATACAAGTGTTGGAGGTCTAAGTCACCATGATTATGTTTTGAGGCAATCTCACAGTTTTGAGTGAGTGAGTTGCATAAGTGTTCTTGAAGCCTTATCTTCTGAGTGGAATTTTATAATGCATTTGGTGATGACCATGAGTTCATATATATATATATATATATATATATATATATATATATATATATATATATATATATATATATATATATATATATATATATATTCCACATGAACTCATGGTCATCACCAAATGCATTATACACTTCCACTCAGAATATAAGGCTTCAAGAACACTTATGTAACTCATATACTTATTTTATGATATTTGAGTTTCTTAAGTATGTTTGAAATACATTATTTTAATATAGTTTTTTTGAGGCACACGGGCCTAATAAGGTAATTTATCCTAAAAAAGGTTTCAAGAAATGAAAAAAGGATGAATTTCTAAACAAGCATGGAAGAGGTCATAAGAATTACTTGAATAAGTGTTTTAATTATTTTAAAGTGTTGGAGAAATATATCTGGGCCTAAGATAATAAAGTTTTGGCATTAAGAGATAAACCTAATGCAATTAGGTATCCATGAGACATAAAAGAGAAATGAGGCCTAATTGAGTCATGACAGACCAAAAGGGAGTCAAATATATTTTTATTCATGTCCACAAGATGTCATAATATATATTCCATATAATACCTAAGATTTTAAGGGTGTATGGATGACTACATGTTATATGAACAAGGAATGGTAAATATACAAGGCAATTTTAGGCCTATTTAAGTATGAAGAGTGTAAGTGAAAGAAATAGAAGATTGAAGAGGAGGTATTGTAGACCATAAATGGAGTGTGTAGGATCTATAATGAAGATATGAAATTTTGTCCACATGTAAATATCAAGGTCATATGACCTAATCAATCTTGAAGAGACTTAATTGAGTGAAGAGGCCTTGAAGGTAGTTTGAGATGCATAAGAGTGTGAAGAGATAAACAAGTGTTCAAAATCTATTGTTGGAGAAACATAGTGTTTTGAAGGTGATAAAATTAATCAAGTGGATAAGTTACTATTGATTCATCTAGGGTTTTGGTGCCTCCTTCCAAGTAGGTGCTTGCTAAAGCCTAGTCAAATGGGTGCTTGATTAGTTGGAGTTGGTTTTCCATGTGAAATTGGTACTTAAATAAATTTGGTTTTTGTCTTATAGGATAGTAGTACATTTACATATATTAGTGTTTTTTATTCCCCTTGAGGTTTTTTCACATATGTGATGTGTTATTGTGTTTAATAATTTTGTGGACAGTTACCTATGCTTGATAGATCTATATGGTTGATTGAATGATTCATGATTGCTTAAGTGTTATTGAAATAAAGGTTTTAAAGACCAATTCACCCCCCCCCCCAATATCATTCATTGTGATTCCAACAATCCCTTTCATCCCAAATGTCATGAAAGAAAGGTTTAAAAATATATATATATGATAATATAATAACACTTAGGATGACCACTTAACACTTAATTTTTAGTTGATTGCTTACTCTCTAATCACTTAGTGTTTTATTTCAAAAACTTACATTAGCCATCACTGGTGCAAGGATTTATGTTGTGTGCCCCAATTGGATCACTTAAATTGATCTATATATTTGTGTGTTTACTTTTAGTCTTGCTTCACTTATATTGTAATTTTTCCTTGTTTCAACACGCTATCATTCTAGTCAATATAGTCTCTTATAGATTATATTTCCCATATCAATAGTAAACAATTGACCTATATGACTATGTATTAATCTCTTCTCATCTTGGTTTATCTCCGATTGGTAATACATAGTCGACATGTATGACTCTGTATCCCTCTCTGCCAGTCATATTATAGAACACATTCAACCTATACAACTTTGTATCCTTATTAGTTTGTTTTATCCCCTGTCTATACTATAGAGTCAACCTATATGACTTTTTACTCTTCTCTTCCTATTGGATTATAGTACATATTTGACCTACTTGACTATACATCCTATTTTTTCTTTTGTCTTTGCATTATTTTAGTCTTCCTTAATCTTAATCGCTTATCATGAACTTCTTATTTTAAGGCAATACTAAGTTTCACTCAATAGATATGATGAGATTTACCAACCCTAATAGGTTTTCCCATAAACAACTTTTGGATCCTACTCTAGATGAAAATAATGTGCATGTGGCCACTTGTACTACAAACTATGGGACCTCTCCTCATTCATCTTGAGTTTTCAACCCTCTCTTCTCCTTAGAAGATTAACTTGAATTATAATATACTCTAGAAATATTTTTATTCATTAATGAATTTCCTCAACATTGAAGAAAAGGCCCTTATAGTATTTACCATCTTATGATAAGTGGTCAAACTGAGGATCCTCATTCACCTTCCCCCACATTCCCACATGGATTTGGGGGTCATAGCTTCTTTGCCTCTCAAACTCTTCCTCATCTTTTGACCCCTTCTCATACTATGACCTCTTCTTCTTTGATTTCCTCCACCTCCATGCCAAGTATCTCTACTAACATGGTAGGTTTCACATCTAGTGGGATTATTCTAAGACCCTCTCTTCTCAATTCTTCCACTAGTGCATTGTTTTCTACCCACGGTAATCATGCCTTTAGTGCTAATTATTCTCATCCCTCTACTATTACATCTTTTTCCACCCAAGAAAATCATGTTACTAGTGCCTCATTCACTAACAACTCCTCTCAAAATAATAATAGCATGGATGCTACCACTCATAGTGGTACCCAAGCCACTCATACCAATGCTAATGCTTCACACATTATATATAACACCACTCAAACCCATCAAATTATGTTATAAAATATTAACCAAATGAATGCTTTCCAAGATAATAATGCCAACCAAATGATGAAAATGAAAAATTATCTTATCCATATCTAAAATTGATCTCAATAGGTTTCATGGGGAGTGCATAACCAAAATTCCTCCCACCTCCCCTTCAGGATTCCCATGGTAAACTTATTCCTCAACCTTCTATTTTTAACAAAATAATTAAATGCCTTCAAAATGAACCTATTATGCCTCAAATTGATAATGTGTGTGTGTGTGTGTGTGTGTGTGTGTGCATGTGTGTGTGTGTACACACACACACACACACACACACACACACACAAATTATCAATTTGAGGCATAATAGGTTCATTTTTAAGGCATTTAATTATTTTTTTAAAAATAGAAGATTGAGGAATAAGTTTACCATGGGAATCCTGAAGGGGAGGTGGGGGGAATTTTGGTTATGCACTCCCCATGAAACCTATTGAGATCAAATTTAGATATGGATAAGATCATTTTTTATTTTCATCATTTTGTTGGCATTATTATCTTGGAAAGCATTCATTTACTTAATATTTTATAACATAAGTTGATGGGTTTGAGTGGTGTTATATACAATGTGTGAAGCATTGGCATTGGTATGAGTGGCTTGGGTACCACTATGAGTGGTAGCATCCATGCTATTATTATTTTGAGAGGAATTGTTAGTGAATGAGGCACTAGTAACATGATTTTCTTGGGTGGAAAAATATGTACTAGTAGAGGGATGAGAATTTTATATATATATATATATATATATATATATATATATATATATATATATATATATATTTGATTTTGTTTTTATCTTATGTGTTCAATAATGTCTTGATGGTCCACATAGATCTTGATTATTTATATCTTGGTCTCATGTCAATAAGATGCTCTTGCTTTTTCATTTTTAAAAATTTATGTTCCTACTTAAGTCTTGATTGATCATATCTTGATTTTAAGTTAGGTTCATTTATGTTTATCTTTTTCTTTGTCTTTGCTTTTTTGTTTAAATGTAAATAGTTGTAACTCTAGGTTTTGGTCATTATTTTACCATTATCTTTAGTTATAGGTATTAACATTTGAACCGACTTAGCGTAATTGGAATATTATGTCATTATAAGTTATTCATACTTATGATGCCTAATTTGTTTCTATAGCAAGCACTTTGTGCTTAGGTTTCAAAGTCTTAACATCAATATCACTTTGATAAACAATTATCAAGAACACTTTCCATAATCTAGGCTCATAATATGAAAATAGGCATCTAGGTATCATGCATTTTAACACTTGACTCTATGTTTAGATGTGCATCTCTTCACATACATTTTGAGTCTAATCAATTCTTGGTTAGTTTTCATCATTCATCATTCCATTCTCTCTTAAACTTGGGTGAACTACATTAGCCTGAAGTTCATGTTGGAACATGAGTCCATGGAACTATGTAGGCAATGTCCACTTGTCTTAAACATTTGGAGCCAACTTGACCATCTCCATTCTTATTTTCAACTCTCTCATCACTTTGCGCATTCTCATATGCTAGGTTCATATGGCTTTTTAAGCCATTATACCGTTCCATGTACATTTTTGCCCGCTTGCTCTATCCTATCTTTTGGATTATATCCTTGATCTATTTTGATTGCTAATTTCTTAAGTTGGGGTACAACATCTGAGCCACATCAGAATCAAATCAGATCTATATGGACAAACCATTATTTATTCTTTATCACTAATCAAGATTCACCCTACTAGGGCAAAACTATTTTATCACGATCACATTTGCTCTACTAGGGAACTTCTTATTATCTTATATTTGGAGACCACATTCTTTTTCCCTCTAATTTCAAGATTTCCACACTAATGCCCATGATGGCAATATTTTAATGTGTAACTTGTCTCAAGATTGATCAATGTTGTAAGTGCACAGCTTATACTCTCAAATTGGGTATGTTTAAAGTGTGTCCATTACATTTATGGATTGTATCTTTCCCATTCCCCCCATCTTTGGGGCCTATTATACCTCTAATTATATTTTTATCATTGATGGTAATAATGTGTGTAAGCATTATCTCATCTAGATGTGATATATTCTATGGGTTAATCTCCCTCTCTCTCTCTTTTTGAGAGTCCATCCTTCTCTTTCATCCTACTATGTCCTCTCGAGGGGGAATCATGGGTCATTTCCAATTTCTTATTGACAACTATTTTCTTTGAAAAGATGTTAAATTACTTGAATGTCTCACTATGCCTTATCAAATAGGGGTAAAATGTAGACATCCAAATCCTAACACCATTTGTGTTGAAATTATAAATCTTACTCGAATTGCACTCAAATGCACATTTTATGTCAAAATCCATAAAACACACTAAATGGTTTGATCTTGTCATTTACAAGTGTTGATTTAAGCTAATGTATCCCTAAATGGGACAATGAATTTTATGTGATTCCTAACTTTGATCAATTTATTTAGAGTCAAAATGATGATTTTGCCTTTTTGTGCTTTCGATCACTCTTTTCTTTTAATTCATTGATACACATCATGTACCTTTGTTATTTTCTGTTGGCACCATCCTAAATATGAATAAGGTTCCAATGCATCTAACATCACCTTCTAATTCTTTCTAAGTCAAATTATGACCTAGTAATATGACTTTCTAACCATTTTGATTAACTGAGGGCCAGTTTTCAAATAATTGCACACACGTTGATTAACTTGTTTTACACTAATTTATCCAAATTAACATCTTAAGTGATTTTTCATGGGTGTTGTTGATATATATTTTTATAAATTGATTTCTATTCACTATATCACCTAATGGCATCATCATATGGGGTGGCATCCATAAGCCATAAATGCATAAAATATTAGGATTATGAGTCTCTCATGCCTCACTAAGACCCTACATGCCTCTTAAATTCCCATCTATCCCAAATATTTATGAGGGATATTTATGGATTTAATTATATAATTGGATTAATTCATGGCCACACATCTCAATCTTGAGATAGATGGTCATGGTTGATCCTGATTAATCTCAAAAATCTATAAATAGAGAGGCTATGAACATCATTTTTAAGCTTGATTTATGCAAATTTATAATGCTAAATTGTTTCCACAATATTTTGTATTGATCATTATTTTTCATTAGCAATCTTCATTTGATAGGCCAGATTAGAGATTTCATCCACTTTGAGCCTAGGTTATCCAAATAATTCTTGAGACATGGGAGGAGCTACCACCATTATTGATGAAGACAAGAACTCTTGATCAAGGGAGAACATGCTTTTGAGCCATACTTATATGGTGAATCCATTTGAAGGTAATCAATGTTGTTTTCTTTCAAGTGTTTCTTGTTATCCTTTGTAATTCCTGCATGAATAGATAGGCTAGGTTTGGTTGTCTTTAATGAATTTTTCATGATTTCTTGACTAATGCTTGACTAACTCTCTTTGTAATCATCTCTACACTTTTCTCCTTACTTCACCTTATTTGGATTTAGCTTTGTGTGTTGTTATGTTTTTTTTTTGAAGCACCATCCCCTATTGCACCTATGTGACATGTTATGAGCTTTGAGTGGGGCACATGTATACACATAGTATTTTGAAAAATTATCAATTATTGGCACTCTTTATCTTGAAGGAACCCATCAAGTCTCAATCTATTTGAGTGCACACCTTAAGGAGTGAATCAGGAAAGGGGTGGGTAGGCCATTAGTGTTTCTCAGGATTGTTTTCCTCTTATTATCACTTTTTATCTACACACCCATCTCCTAAAAATATTCCCCTAATCTTTGCCTCCTATTTTGCATCCTCCTCTAGTCATTTGCTACCTTCATTAGCCCTTCCCTAGTCTAAAGTCCTTTTTGATAGTTTACGTCACACTGTTAGCCCCATTGACCTTGTAATCTAATTTAGAAAACTTATTAGGGTCTAGGTCACCCCCTAGCTGACTTAGTTTGTGACCTAATTTATTTTTATCATAATGATACTAAGTCGACTAGGTCTATCTTGTCAGCCTAAATTTTTGAAAAGGATTAGGGTTAGATCCACATATATAAACACATCCATTTCATAATTTTTAAGAGAAGAGAAGAATAAGTAAGATATATTATGCATCTACTTATCCACCATTCTATATGAGGAGTAATTTTAGGGTGTCATACTTTTTTTGGAGATATGGATCTTGTCTTATGGAGAAGTATTTTGGATGCATTAATAGGTTGTGTAGTCTAGATATAATTTATCTTTTTCATCCTTACATACAATAACAACCTCTTGTGAAACACATTGGAAAAGGGAGAGATTGAGGCTTGATGGGTTCATCTTCAAAGGTAAGTATTCCTAACTTTGTTCCTCTTTTGTAAGAGTAGATATATATGCATTTATAATTGTCTTTCATGCATCAAGATTATGTATACATTGACATGAGTATATGTCTTCTATGCATGTTTAATTTTAATTTTTATTACCCCCACTTTGATAAAAGCTTTGGTAATCACTAGATTAGACTTTCGATTTACTTTTTATTAGTTTAGTGAATATGAAAACATAGGACCTAGTTAGTGTTATTGCGTAGTTTTATTTGACTAGAGGCTTTATAACCCTCCCTAGTGATATTATTATAGTAATATATATCTAGCCTACATCTAGAGGATCCATCTTGGTCATGACCCCAAATATCTAATGTATCCATAATTGAAAGTGTAAGTAAAATTTATCTTCTTTGAGATGGGATTGATTTTTAGATCTACTGCATTTCTCATTATATACATAGTGTACCAATAATATCCTCTACTTAGTCATGGAATAATAATATATTTAGTTTATATAGGGATTGGTATACCACAGGGTCTTTATCCTCAAAAAATAAAGTCTAAATAAAATCTTGTTAGACTTGTGTCCAATTTTTAGTCACCCTTTTGAACTCTTAATGCATGTACCATGTTATTGTGATCATTTATACTATATATTTGAAGAAATGTAACCAATATTCAGGTTCTACACCTTGAATAAACCATACATTTAAATGCTTATGGATGTAAAGTTATAGACACTACCCTTCCTCAAAAAATGGGCATACTTCCCTGATAGTAGGTGGCACTTGGAACTAAGCTCATAAAAAGTCACAAGCCTCATCCCATTATAACCAATTTGTCTTGTGAATTGGCCACAAATTTTCCATAGTTCCCTTTTTAGACATTCAATTCCTAACACCATTTGTGTTGAAATTTTCAATCTTACTCAATTTGCATTCAAATGCATAATTTAGGCCAAAATCACTAAAAAGGTGTTAAATGGTTCGATCTTATCATATACAAGTTTTGGCTTAAGCTAATGTATCCATAAATGGGGAAATGAATTTTATGTGATTCCTATTTTTAATCAATTCATTTTGATTTAAAATGATGTTTTCACCTTTTTGTGCTCTAGATCACTCTTTTATTCTAATTCATTAGTACATGTCACATACCTTTGTTATTTTGTGTTAGCAACATCCTAAACGGGAATACGGTTCCAACACATCTAACATCACCTTCCAATTATTCTCAAGTCAAATTATGACCTAGTAATATGACTTTTTGATCATTTTGATTAATTAAGCACCAATTTCCAAAGAATTGTACTAAAATTGATTAATCTTGTTTAAGCTAATTAATTCAAATCAAGAGCTTAAGTGAATTTTCCATGTAAGTTATTGTTATTTCATTATTGAAAATTAATTCTCAATATCTGCATCACCTAGTGACATGATCTATGGGGTGGCATCCATAAGCCATAAATGTTACAAATATTAGGTTTATGGGCACCCATGCCTCATTAATGCCCCTTTTTTTCAAATCATTATGATGATATTTATGGATTTAATTCCAAATATTAGATTAATTCATGGCCAAACATCTCAATCTTGAGATGGATGGTCATGGTTGATCTTAGCCCATTTGAAAAATATATAAATAGAAGCGCATAAAATATCATTTTTAAGCCATTTTTATTATAAACTTATAATGCATAATTATCTCCACAACCTTTTGTGTTGATCATTGTATTTTATTTGCAAGATTCATTTGACAGGCTAGATTAGAGATTTCTTATATTGAGCCTAGGTTATGCATAGTGTTCATGAGGCAATGGAGGATCAAATTAGCCATTGTTGACAAAGACAAAAGTATTAGATCAAGGGAAGAATATGCTTGGAACCACTCTTCGGTGGTAGAATAAATTTAGGAAGGTAATTAGTATTTCTTTCTTTCTATTTGTTCTTCATTATCATTAGAAAACCATATTAGAATAGGTTGGCTTTGTTTGTTGATTTCTCTATGCATTTTCATAGATTTAATGACTAATGCTTGACTAACAACCTTTGTAATACATCCTACATATAATCACTCCTGGTGGGACCATTTCTTATCATGGTAAGCTATGGATCAAGGGCATATCAACTGGCTAAACCTAGTGGTGAAGAACTTCTAGATCCCATGAACATTGTAAATCTAAAGAGGTTTTATGCATGAACAACCTTAAACCATTGTCTACAAGACCCCTTACATAGAGGCAATATGTGTTGAAGTAATTTTATCCTACCATTTTATACTACCCTAAACTGATCTCACATTAGCCTTATTAATTTCACAACTTTGGATAGTGAAAAATTTTGGATTGTTGGTAATCTAAACACTTTTTATCCTACCCTATGTCATTCTCTTTGAGAACCATATTCTTTGGAACATTCTCCTCAAGAACCTCATTCTTTGTCCTACCTTGGACCATCCATCTATTGGACCCTATTCTTTGGACCATTCTCTTTTAGAACCACATTATTTTTTATGTTATAGGCTTGTTGTAACCTAAATATTTTTATCCCTTGACTAATTATGATCCTAATTATGTCTCATCAAAATTAAGAACACCTTCAATTCTAGATTTATAAATCAGTTTAGCCAGGACAATATTTTATAGCTTCTTCTATAGATAAGTGAACAATGATATTTTTTTAGCACAAGAACCTTGCCTATTACATGGTTCTTCAGATTGATTTCATGCTACACATTGTTATATCATTATTTGTTGCTCTTTGGTGAACATTGTTGTCTTTTCAAGATCCTCACCCTCACTAATTTGTAAGCATGTGCTGTTGCATCTAGCTTTAGCTATTATTGCAACTCTCAGCTAGTTCCCTGATCTATTGTTTATATTCATGTAGGTAATTATAGCTAGCTTAGTTATTTATTGGAGATTATACTCTTGAACAAGCATCTACTTGACTATTTGGTCCACTTTGTACATATTTTATCCCAAAAACATTAGAACATGATCCATAAAATAATAAAAACATGGTCTTATGATTTTGTACATTTTGATCCTCATGCTCTTTCTATTTTGAAATTAATTTAACCTATGCACTTGCCTTTCTTAAATATCATTCTCCTTCATCCAACCATGCCACACTCGTTCCATTTTTCAATAAAATTAAGATTTACTAGCTTTCTATTTCACAAGTCATCTTGTCTCACTAACTTATCATTTTACAAGACCAATCTCATTTTTCAAGTCTTCCCTTTTCTTCTACAACATTAATCATATGTTTTGGTCATCACATTTTTTCTTCTATCCCACTTCCTAGGAGAACTACATTTGGCTTGAAATTCATGTAGGAACATGTGTCTATGGAACTATAGAGGTAGCGCCCATTTGTCTTGTACATCAAGAGTCAGCTCAGCCAACCCCTTCCTTTTATTCTCTTCCACCATTTTTTCTACCATTGTTCCTCTTTAATTAAGACAAATTTTGTGTCCTTTTTATTTGTTATGTTGTGGTGGAAATTAATGCCTCTACTACACATGCATAAATAATTATTTTTAAACTGCACTAACTTGGTTTTTGTTCGTGTGTGTTTATTTGAGTTTTATTAGTGTTTTGGTTTTTTTATTGGTGTTTTTTTGAGCTTTATTGCCTCTTCATTTATTTATTATCCTTTTATTTCTTCTTATTTGAACTTGGTCTTGTGTTTCCCTATTTAATTTTGATTTTGTTTTTAGGAACATCTTAATGGTCCACATGGATCTTGATTATTTATATCTTGATCTCATGTTATTAAGTTGTTCTTATTTTATTTTTAGACATTATTTTTTCTACTTGAATCTTGATTGTTCATATCTTGATTTTAAGTTAGGTTCTTTATGTTTCTCTTTTTCTTTGACTTTTTTTGTTGAAATGTAAATAGCTATACCTCTAGTTTTGGTCATTGTTTACCATTATCCTCAATTATAGGTATTCAAATTTGAACCATATCCACACAATTGAAATTTCATGTCCTCATAAGTTATTCATATTTATGATGCCTAAATTATTTTGATATAACAAGCACTTTGTCCTCTAGATTCAAGTCTTACCATCAACACAATTCTAATGAACAGATCTCAATATCACTATGTATAAACTAGACTCAATAGGTTTAGCACCTAAATATATGATTAGACATGCATCTCTTATCATTAATAATGATTCTAATCAATAATTGGTCATTTTTCATCATCCCTCATTTCATTCTCTCCCAATTTTGGGTGAACTACATTGGCTTGAGGTCCATCTAGACTATGTAGGTAGCACTTGGATAAATGATGTATTTCAGGTTAACTTGGCCATATTCATATTTATTTTCATTTATTTCATATATTTATGCATTCTCATATTCTTGGAATTTTTTGTCTTTTTCAAATTAATTACACCATCACATCTATGTTTGCACTGGCTCACTTTAATCCATGTTTTAGGTTATATCCTCAAGTTAATTGCTTGCCAATTTGCCCATGTTGGGGCACAACATTTAAACCAAGTCAAAAATATAAATAATCCATACAAGGGAAAGCCATTATTTATTTTTTCATCAATGATAAAAATTAGCCCTAATGGGGTAAAATTGTCGTATCATAATCAAATATGCTCTACTGGGGCACCTCTTATTATCATCCCTTTGGAGACCACATTCTCCTTTTCTTATAATTCCAAGATCTCCACACTAATACTGATGATGGTAATTTTTTTAATGTGCAACTTATCTTAAGATTGATCAATGTCATAAGTGTGTAGCTTACATTCTCAAATTAGGTGTATTCAAAGTGTGTCACATTTATATTAAATCCTTCCCATTCCCCATGTATTTGGATCCCATTATACCTCTAATTATATTTTGATCATTGATGGTAACCATGCCTACAATAATTAGCTTGTCTAGATGTGATCTATTCCATAGATTAATCTCTCACTTTCCCTCTCTTTTTGAGAGTCCATCTTTCTCTTTCATCCTAGCATGTCCTTTTGAGGGGGCATCATGGGTCATTTCCATTTTAATCTTGACAACTCTTTACTTTTAAAAGATGTTTCTTCACCTGAATGTCTCACTAAACCTTCTCAAATAGGGAGAAAATGTAGACATCCAATTCCTAACACCATTTGTGTTGAAATTGTCAATCTTACTCGATTTGCACTCAAATGTATAATTTATGCCAAAATCACTAAAAAGGCACTAAATGGTGTGATCTTGTTGTATACAAGTGTTGATTTAGGATAATGTATCCCTAAATAGGGAAATGTATTTTATGTGATTCCTAACATTGATCAATTTATTTTGAGTCAAAATGATAATTTTGCCTTTTTATGCGATGGATCACTATTTTCTTCTAATTCATTAGTATACATCACATACCTTTGTTACTTTGTGTTGGTAATATCCTACATAGGAATACAGTTCTAATGCATCTAAAATTACCTTTCAATTCTTCTTGAGTCAAATTATGACCCAGTAATATGACTTTCTGACCATTTTGATTAATTTAACACTAATTTCCAAAGAATTGCACTAAAATTGATTAATCTTGTTTCAGTTAATTAATTCAAATCAAGAGCTTAAGTGGATTTTCTATGAATTTTATTTATCATTCCATGATTTTAAATTGATTCTCAATATATACATCACCTAGTGACATGATTTATGGGGTGGCATCCATAACCCATAAATGCTATAAATATTAGGTTTATGGGTACCCATGTCTCATTAATTCCCCTTTCTCCCAAATAAGTATGAGAATATTTATGGAATTAATTATAAATATTAGATTAATTCATGGCCACACATCTCAATATTGATATGTATGGTCATGTTTGATCTTAGCCCATTTGGAAAATCTATAAATAGAAGGGCATAGAACACATTTTTAAGCTATTTTTATTATAAACTTATAATGCAAAATTGTCTCCACAACATTTTGTGTTTATCATTGTGTTTTATTTTTAATCTTTATTTGATAGGCTATATTATATTTTTTTTCTATTGAGCCTAGGTTATGCATAGTGTTCTTCAGGCAATTGAGGAGTAAAGTAGCCATTATTGATAAAGACAAGAGCATTAGATCAAGGGGAGAACATGCTTGGAGCCACTCTTGGGTGGTGGAATCAATTTGGAAAGGTAATTGGTATTTATTTCTTTCAATATATTCTTTATTATCATTATGAAACCCCATTGGAATAGGTTGGCTTTATTTATTGAATTTTTTATCCATTTTCATGGATTTATTAAGTAATGCTTGACTAAAAACCTTTGTAATCCATCTTGTATGCAATAAAAAATACATCATGTCCATAAATCAATCCTGGATCAAATGGGATAAAGAACACCTACACTTCTAATTGGGGAGTGTAAAATTGATAAGCAAGAGCATGGCCAATGTGAGGATCCACTAGACTTGATTAGGGGATCACTTGTCACAACACACCATGTTAGGTAGGGTTCCAAACCCTACATTCTAACATAATCACACAACAACCCTAAAAGAGTCCTATGATTTAATATTTCACTAATCTAATAACAATAAAAGTAAATATAATCTAGTGTGCATTGAAGGCTTTGGCACAAAGTGGGGGTTAGAAACAAAAAAAATAAACAACTAAACCAAACATGTATAGAAGACATATACTCACGCCAATGTATATAAAATCCTAATACATGGAAGAGATGAATACATATGCTCTATCTATCTACTCTTACAAAGTATTAATAAAGTTTGGAATACTTACCTTTGAAGATGAACCCATCGAGCCTCAATCTCCCCCTTAGCCAAGGTGCTTTACAAGAGATTGTCATGGTGTGTAAGGATAACTAAGATAAATCAGCTCTAGGCTACATAACCTATCCAATCATCCAAAATACTTATCTACAATACAAGATTAAAGATCCAAAGAAATTATTGAACCCTAAATCTTTATTCCCCAAGTAGAATGGTTAATAAGCAGATGTTTGTTTGCACTTCTTCACTTAATTCTTCACTCTTATGAAATGGTGGTAAATGACCTTGTATATATAGTAGTATCTTACCCTAAAATATTTTGGGAACATTAGATATGTTAGGTCAACCTAGTCAACCTAGCACGTTTTTGGGTCTAACTCTTTAGGTTTATGCTAGGTCAGCCAAGAGGCCAACAAACCAAAATAGAGAAAAAGTCCTTAAATTGTGCTAAGTCAACCTAGTACAACTAATAGGTCAAAAGGGTACTAAGGAAAGAAATGAAGGATGAAACATAGGAAATTATAGGAATAAGTATAACTAAGAATAATAAGCTTGGATTCAATGGTTTCAATATGCTAGAGTGTGGATGGCAAGTAGAAAAAGGAATGACAATCTTACGAAGCACCAATGGTTTACCCACCCATTTCTTGGTGTACCCCTTAAGGCATGCACTCAAATAGATTGAGACTTGACAAGTTCCTAAAAGATACAAAGTGTCAGTAATCAATAAAATTTAAAAATATTATGTGTATACATATTCCCTAACTGAAGCTCATCACGTGTCACATAAGTGCAACATGGGATGGTGCTTTGGAAGAAAACATGATAACATATAATGTTGATGATAAGTATGGTTCACTAAGTAGAAAATAAGATAAATGAAATAAATATATTGAAAAACACATACCTTTAACTTACCTTAGTACCATAGGTAAAGAAGTAGACTGTTAGAAATGAAGGTGTCCAAATGTAAAGTACATTAGATGAACCTCTAAAAGTTAGACCAAAAAATAGCCAAAAATCAAAAAAATTGGAAGATAGACATATGATAATGGAAAATAATCTCTATGCCATCACGATTCTACTCCATTTTATAGTTTGTCAAATGGATAAGCAGAAACAAAGATAGAGGCAAAACAAGGAAACTACCTAAAAATAAATGAAAAAAATTAAATTCCTAAAGAGTGGCTTTAAGTAGGGAAAAAGAGAATTAATTTGGTATTTTGAATTGTAAAAAATAGAAAGGAGAGATCTGAGACTAGATAAGTATAGGATGGTGAGGTAATGACATGTTAGATAAGGAGAAAACCTAGAGGTGACAATAGGTGCATTACAGGTATGTAACTACGAATCTCAAACTAATTTTTGAAATTTGTATTGAATTAAGTGAATTTTTTATAAAATTTTATTTTAAGAATTTATATATGTTTAAATCAAACAAACTTATATTTTAATGGTATAAATTAGGAAGATGAGAAATGGATTTGAAGGGTTTGGTCAAACTAGGTTGACTAGGGAACCAAAATAAGCATGAAAAAGCATGTAAAAAGTTGAAACAGGGCTAGAATGGCCTAAAATGACCAAAGGAGGGAAAGAGGGGCCAATAAAGATATAAATAGGATAAAATTGAATAAGTTAATATTAATTAGGCTTGTTTTCTAATTAAAAGTGTAAAAATGATGTGTAAAGAATGTATTGTGATTATACATGACATGGATGAACTAATACATCCTTTACTATTTCTTGGTTGAAGATATGACTAAGATTCTAGAGATTGGTGGACATGTTTTGGTTAATAGATTTTTTAGATAGATTTACAAATGGATATTGAGCTAGACTGGTAACTATGGGTCTAGGAGGTATATCTAAAATGTGTAGGATCCCCCTCAATGCTGACCTATTAGTCATGTTCCTAGGATATTGGGAATGATTGACTAAAAACCTTAGATGGGATGTGGATGGGGATGTGATAGAGGTGGGTATCACACTAGAGGATGTCCATGCCATCCTTAGGGTACCCATAGTATAAACATTGGTGATCACAGGGGTACCAAATAGCTTAGAGGATAGGAGAGCCTTATCCATGTGGGATATAGACTCAGAGGTAATATTGAGAGGATGGAGAGCTAGTATGGATAATGTGTATATATCATAAATTATGGACCTTTGAAAGGTAGTGATAGGTCTTGTGAAACAATAGGTGCTCTGTCATAAGTCAGACGGAAAGGTACCCCTATTCATGGTAGCCTTGAGTAGGATGATGCTAGAGGAGGGAGTATTATATGATATAGGTTTTGTCATGTAGGTCTAACTCATACATGATCTGTTTGAGCTAGGTCAAAGGGTAAAAGACTATGGGACTGATCATACTATTGACAACATGGATATATGAGATACTTCCCATGTATCAACTGAATGGGTTATCCCATGTAGTCAATGATGGGTTACCTTGAGTGTAGATATGGTAAAAGGACCAAGTAGTATGGGTCATGCCCCATGTGATAGTTTTATATTTAGTGAGATGTGTAGACATCATGTGGTATCCATATGGGCACATAACAACTACATAGGTGATCTGGCACATAATTACACCAACATTAGAGAAGAGAGAGGTGATTAGACACTATACATGGTGGAAATAGTCACATCTGGTGGCATGGGTGATAGGATAGATGGGTCTACCTCATTTGGTGATGCTGATATTAATTCCTAACTAGTGGGATCATCATGTGAAGGAGCCACGATGGAAGAGGGGACTCAGGCCACTCATAGTGAGGCTAACACTAAGGCCATATTGGGAGTGACCATGGACTATTCAGGGATGATGAGTGGTAGATGAGGAGGTAGAAGAGGTAGAGATACTAGATGTACCACTATTATCCCTATAGTGAGATGAGCAGTAGCCACTAAGGACATGATGGTGATGGAGATAAGAGAGAGTAGAAACTATATACATCTTAGATGATCCCATCGATGAGTGAGAAGAGATGATAGAGAGACCATTTAGATGAAGTCTATAATGGACACAATTCATGATATCTAGGTTTGAGCTAAGGAGGTGACCTATCGAGGAGTTACTTGAAGGTTACATAGATGAGGAGATTGTGTTAGGAAATTGTGTATGGGATGATATCATAAGATTTGAGACAAAAATAGATATGAAGATGGTTAAATTATTTCTTAAGTTTTTATTTGGTAGTATAGAGATATAGATATATATTATTAGATATGATAATGATCTAATATCCATCTAGTGTGATTTTGTAGGTGTACTTGAGGATGAGGAGGAGATATGGGGG
The DNA here is from genome assembly GCA_037957365.1 of Torreya grandis. NCBI lineage: Eukaryota > Viridiplantae > Streptophyta > Pinopsida > Cupressales > Taxaceae > Torreya > Torreya grandis. The sequence goes on from JARHVA010004937.1 coordinate 887,093, forward strand.
TCCCTGGTGAGGGGAACACTCCATAACATCCTAGATGAGACTTTATAGTCATATGACCCCATGACACTAGATAATCTGAGTGTACCATCTACCCCAACTAGGTGAGCTAGTTTAGATTAGCTGGCGAGGTAGAGAGGTAGATACAAGTACAGAGAGAGGGTGTAACCACTAATAGAGATGGGTATAGGTGAGATATAGGCATGGTAGGCCTTGGTAGACAAGAGAGATACATATCTACAGATAGTGAGATAGATGATGTAGGCATATATAGTGATGTAGACTTAGTTGCCACAAATACATATAATAACCTAAGCTGAGTTGGTGTAAGAATAATTACTTATAGCACATCTACAAGGACATGTAGAGGGATTGAGATCTTAGACTTCCTAATTATAGTGTACCATTTAGATGAGTCAGACTAAGGCTTAAACAAGCAACATGGCTAGGCCATGAGATAGATAGGGTGGAGCATAGCCTTAGTGCTAAGGCTTTGTATATGGTTGTATATGTTATATCAAACTCATGGTATATATATGATGTATCTTTTTTGGCTTATTGGTGTTGGTTGTGTATGTTTTCTTTATGATGGTTGTGTTTGTGGATTCTTTTGGATATAGTTATTTTTAGTACATGTATTTAGCTTTGTTGTATATGTTATATGAAATATATGTGGTGTGGTTTCTTTTCTAGAATTATGGGGTACTCATTCATGGTTAAAAAGAAATAGGCAAAAAAAAGACTTGGAAAAATATAATCAATAAAAGAAATGTACTACACACTTGTTCAAGTTGGAAAATGTGTAATATCAAAAAATGACTAAGTATAAAGATCCAAGAGAATGAAAAACAAGATGGTAAAAGGGGATTTATTTTTAAATCAATGTAAAAGACTTTTGCACCAAATTAAAACAAGTAAAATCATACTAAATATCACATTGGGAAGTATGAAAAACAATCTCATGAAATGGAAGGTATGTAAAAGGGTACAAATAGTAATAAAAACAAATCAAAATTAAGTCAATAAATTATACTATTTCATGATGGGTAGTACAAACAAAAAATAAAAATTGAAAAAAATTGGTCTTAAATTTATCATACAAATTCAAGCTGAGAAGTATGAGAAATTCAATAAATAGTTGTAATATTACATGTACTCAAAAAATAAGAAGATAAAAGGCAAAATAAAAATGAAGTAATCATAAAACATGCTAAATATTAAGATGAGAAGTATGTCAATGATGTGTAACCTCATAATCAATCAAATCTTATCTCTTATTCAACACATGTAAGTTTGGGATGGTGACTTTGATTATTGGAAAATTTTGTGAGGAGGGCCAAGTCCTATCCACAATATTACATTGCAACTCACAAAATAAAAACCTAAGGGGAACCAAATCAATATTTTTTAAAACAAGGATAAGTAATGGTAAAATAAGGATGTGGGCAATAGGATGGAAAATATGGTAATTTGTGAGGGATTTTGGGTCCTATCCATGGTCTTATAAAGCAACTCATAAATGAAATCCCATGGGGAGTGATTAGTAAGAAAAAAAAATATTTCCCAAGAGGAAATATGAAGGAAAATGAATGAAAAAGGGAGTGTAAAAATCAAGACATAGGTGTCTAATGAGAATACCTTAGAGGCAAGAGGCATATTAAGGACATGAGAAGATACTAAGGGACTAGTGCTCATCTATGTACAAAGGGAACCCAATTTCCATAAACGCAAATCTTTTTAGTCAAATAGGTGTGCTACTAAGATCAACTCATGATGGTATATTGGTACAAGGAGAAGTAAAATGGACCTACCTTCCCACAACATGTTCCCCTCTCTTCAAGACCCCTTACAGATCCTTCAGTCTACTATGAAGATTGGGTACTTACATGAGAAAGTAGGTATCACTAAAAGATTTTCTTATTCTCCTCTTCTAATATACTATCCTACCATACCCCAAAGGACCTTATATCTACCGTGAGGCCAACTGTGGAGTTTGATATTTGACTAGAAGAAGGAGATGTGCTTTGAATCACATCTTTTAGTGTGATTAGACTTTTAAGAATATTCAATATTTTTGCCTTTTAATATCATTTCCTTTTGCTTAAATGATTTGGATTTTAACTTTATTTTGAAGTATTTTTAAAGATTCCTCCTCCATAAAGTTTTGTATTGACCAATCATGAGAGAGATAGTGATACACATGAATGAGTTGTAGGCTAAGGCTAAAGAAAGCTAAGTGACCCAAGACAAAAGACTAACTAGAACACTTAGGCTTGACAATGAACTGAGCATGTGATCTCATGTCTTAACTGTGTATATGTTTAGTTTTCAAAAAAATGGAAAATGGAAAAAGGAGATCCAAAGGAAGACTGGTGAAAGGAAATACTAATAAGAAAGATTGCTTGCGAACTAATTACATGGTAATAGGAGATAGTAACCAAAGGGGAACATAGTAAATATAACCAAGTCACTGTGATAACTATCTATGAAAAATAAATATTATAAATCAAATAATAATGAAGATATAAGGTAAGATTTTTGAGAAAAATTCTACAAAAAAATAAAACAATGATAAGGGAAAAATAGCAATGATAAGGAAAAGACAATTATATGTGAAATGTAAAATGATAACATAATCTAACTATAGTATAACAAGAAGGAGAAACATAATGTAAGATAATAAATAATTTTACATATTGTCAAATGATATAATCAAATAGAAATAAGATTGGAGCACACATCCAAAATGAGAAAGCACCATGCATGTGATCATAAATACTGATAAATCTATCCACACACATTATCTAATACATTAGGTAAGTCTTTATGAAGCTATAATCTAACTAATGCTAAGGTCTCATTAATCTTTAGTGAATACTAGGCAAATATTTATTTTCTGATCTCCTCAACTGAAAATGTAGGAATGCTAAAAGGATCATTTTGAGGAGGAAATTAAGCTAAAGGTTGGTTATGAGAATGCATGGAAATAAGATCTACAAAAAAACAAGGAATCTCAGGTGGATAAGGATCCACGAGGGAAGGACTCATGGGTGGAGAAGGATCCACAGGTGAGGGAAGGTCCACTGGTGAAGGAATCATAGGTGGAGGCATAGAAGGTGGTGAAAGAACCACAAGAGGTGATGGAACCATTATAGGTGGAGCCATGGGAGATTAAGGAGGAGCCTTATTATATGAATGACTTATGGGAGGAATGGTAGAAGGTCCAAGGATGGCTACAAGATGATCTCTAAGATGTTGTTGAAGAATGTGACAATGATCAATGTGATTCATGCCACATAGGTGCCATAGACAATATACCTCACCATACTTAAGTAAATATTTAGGAAGTAATTTTGAGGGAGGTATGGCTTTTTCTAACGATAGGGAATAAGGATGCAAGGTATCAAGGTATTACCATAATTTATGATAGTGGGTGGAAGAGTTATTATCTATCTCATAGAAGCAACATATACACTTGTGAGTGGTTTTAGGAGCACTCATGGAAGGAGGTGAAATAGGAATATAAGCAACTGAAGAGGACTCATCAACACATTTGGTGGTAAAAAGAGTCATCTTAGGTATTGGAAGAAAACCATCATTAAGGGAGGGTGATGATGGGGAAGGAGTGGAACTAGGCTCAATAAGAGGAACACTAGGATGAGAAGCAAGAAGAGGATCAACAAGAGTAGGAGAGGAAATAGGTTCAACTATAATGGAGAAAAGAACAAGATTAACTATAGGTGTCCCTACTAAAGGAGGGGTGGGATTTACAAAAGGTTTAAGGAGGACTTCCCTAGGTGTGGAAAAGTGATAAGGTCTGATCATAGCACAATCCAAGAGTAAGGTTGTAAGTGGTTCCTTGAAAAATAGAGGTATCAATTCCATCTCTACCCTAAAATAAAGAGGCAAAATACAAGAATCAAAAACTATAAATTAAATAAAATGATGAGATACATGAAAAGACTCAAGTAAAGAAGAGTGATAATGAACAATTTTATCATCACAAGCTTAGACAAGGCCACCTAAAAGAGGATCATCTAAAGAATAGCCATCATCATAATCTGGAGTATGAAGATTAATGACATAGGTTAGGATGACCTTATCATAAGAGGAATCTTGGTGAATAGAATGCTTAGTCATGGTTAAGACTATGAGAATTTAATTTCAAGGAAGTTTATGAGAATGAGGCTATAAGGAAGCAAGGAGTTATGAGATGAGATGAGATGAGGTAAGAGATCAAAAATTTTGATCTTTAAGTTAATCTCATTAGGCTCATCATCATTGGAGTCTAAAAGGTTGGGAGGATTGTAACTAATGAGCTCAAGATGCCTATTGTAACCTTTAGTTGAGTTGATAGGAAGTTGAGACATTGTGACTCACGGAATGGAACACTAGGCAAAGGTTCAAGAGTAGGAATATTTAAGACACCATAATCTTGTAATTATTCAAAATTCTAAGGGTTAGTGTCTCCTTGAATCCTGTAAATGGATCTATTTTGAGGTATTTTTATGCATTTGCAAGTGAAAGATGTGATGGATCGTATAAGATGAGTCCACAACTTACCAAACAAGATGTTATATAAAAGGGGGAAATTGAATATCATCACCTTCACATGAATGGTGATAGGTGGGATAGTAATGGGAAGCCACACACACCTAAGGAAATTATTTTCCTTCTATCATATCCTTGGCATGTGTTGCATGTAGACTTGAGATTACATTTGAAATACCCAAGAATATTAATGAAATCAAGAGAAGTGACATAAGTTCTAGAACCCTCATTGATCAAGACTCGCTTAACTTGGATATCACCAATTTAAATGATAATAAGTAATGGAGGATCATCTACACAATGTGGAATCTCATTTAAAATCATAGATGTGATAGGAAATCATAAAGAAAGAGAAGTGTTTATAGTTTCATCCATGTTAATGGACATTTCTTCACATTATTGTAAGATACTATCCTCATATCTAGATAAAGTAACCTCTCATCCTGCTAGAGGAGGGTGAGGGATATTCATCTCAAATAAGAGTTGTATGAGGCAGTTTCTATGATGTGGAGATGTACTCATGAGTTTAATAAAAGGTATTTGAGATGGAAGATTAGTAAGTTAAGCAATGTGATCCCACTCATCATGACCCATAAGGAGATTTTTAGATATAGGTACATAATGATTAAGAATATCTTTGGAAGGTGGATCTAAAGAGCATTGAAAATTATGTTGATAAGATTGAGAAGTTTGATAAGAAGGTTTTAAATCATTTGGTGATGAAGAAGTAGTTAGTTTAGATTGATCTTGAAATTTGGAAAAAGTGTTAGTAGAAATTGGATTGTTAATAGTATTTGAATATGATGGGAGAGAAGTAGAAATAGTATGAGATGTGTCATCCAAGGGAGAATCATAAATTGAATCATCAAAATAAATAAGATCTTCTTGACCCAACTCATTTAAATGAGTTGGATAATAATCTTGGATAACATGATATGTCTTATGGAAAGGAGTGTAGATAGGTTTTGAATCAATGAAATCCACCACTCTTCACATATTAGTCATGCTAACCACATTATCTTTTGAATTTAGTTCAACAAGACTTTATACATTAAAGGTGGAATAAGTGGTCTTATCTTGACCTTCTTGGATTGGTTGATGATTTGGTAAGGTGTCTTTATAGATAACTAAATGAGTGTTTGATTGATTTAAGACTTGAATTTTTTCATGTGATTTATAGTCTTTGAAATTAATCTCATAGGCTTTTTGCACTTACAAATAATGGAATCATGATAAAAAATTGGGCCGAGAAGAAATTCCATGGCTAAATTGCAGAGCTGTCTACAAGTCTTGTGAGAGTGACCCCAACTGTCATGAAACCAACAAAACTTATTAGGATCATACCATGATTTCATAGGTCTAGTAGGGTCAAGCTCTTGAGGGAGAAGCCTAGGTACATGTTTAATAAATTTGGTTGAGGATAAAGGCTTATGGACATTAATGTTATTTATTAAAAAATGAGGATTAGTGAATTGTTGAGAAGGAGCTAGTTCCAAAGAAGGGGTAGAAACGACAACTTGAACATTATGAATGGTATCATATGAATTGGTAACAACATCATTGGTAATATTATAGTTTTTGTTCTTTACTAATAGGTAAGGGCCATGGAAGGTTGGGGTGGCTTGAATTGATGCATGAGGAAATCTTGTCTTTTGACTTGATCGATGGCTTCCTCCAAGGTATGTGGAGAAAAAGTATGGACTTGGTATTGTAATTTAGGAAATAAATAATTTTTAAAGAGATGAAAGAGATTATCATCCACCATGTTATGTTCACAATTATTTGATAAAGTCTTCCATCACTTAACAAAGGCTTGGGTAGTTTCATTTTTCATTTTGTTTGTAATTGATGATATAGGCCAAAGTGTTCTTAGGAAGATCACTAGTTTGAAATTATTGAACTAAAGCATTTACTAAGTCCTCCAAACTAGTGATAGAGTGTGTTCTAAGTTTATTTTACCAATCCAAGGCATCACCTATGAGGGTTTTGTCTAAGATTTTGGCAGTGGCAAAGGTATTTAACTTGACCCGATCCTTGTAAAGGTTACCAAATGTTTTATTATGAAGAGTGGGATCAGTTGATCCATTGTAAGAAATTATAGGTGTTATACCTCCAATGTCAATGTTAGAAATTTGGGTGGTAAGAGGTTCATTTTGTAAATGTTTAATGACTTTGTTGACTAATTGAGGTTGAGTAATGATATTACATTGAGAATCTTGAAGAGGAGGAGAAGGAACACTTTGGTTATGTGTGCCCCAAGTCATTGGTTGAGGATTGGATAGACTATTAAAAAGGTGGTTTTGTATTCTTATCATTTGATTCATATTATGAGCTTAGAATGTGTTCATTTGATTGAGAGTTTTCAAAAATAGTTGCTAAGTTTTATTAGTGTTATTATAAGAAGTGCTATTGGTGTTAGTGGCTTGGGTACTACTATTAGCATTGATATGAGTTTGAAAAGAGCTATGAGAATTTGAGGCACTAGTGGAAAAATTTGCTTGTGAAGCAAAAGATGGACTAGTAAATGGTTCATAGGAAGAAACAAAAGAATCATGAATGCCTTGGGTAATAAAGGATGAAATAGTGGAAGGATTAAAGATAGTGGATCTTATGAGAGGCCCACTAAATGTAGAACCTACCATGTTAGTTGAGATACTAGGACTGGAGGTGGAAGATGTTAAAGAAGAAGATGCCTTAGCATGAGAAGGAGTCAATATTGAAGGAAGAGGTTGAGAAGTAATGAAAGTAGTACCCCTAGATCTAGTTGAGAAAGTGGGAGTAGGAGAATGAGGTTCTTCAACTTGATGGCTAATCATGAGGTTGCAGATGGTGGAAGGATCCTTCCCTCTATGGTGAAGGAATTCCATGATAAAAAAATCATTTCAAGAGTATAATATAACTCAAGATAATCTTCTAAGAGGACGTTTTTGTTTTAAATAGGTATGATGGGTCCCATATTCCATCGTGTAGGTTATAGTATGAACATTACTAGCATTTATGAAAGGAGCCCTACTTTGTCTATATGAGACCCTATTAGGATTGGTAAATTCCATCATGTGTGTTGATTGAACTTTAGTGTTTTCACCAAATATAAATTCCATGATGAAAGGAAATGAGACAAGATGAGAAAGAAAAATTTATAAAGTGACTGACAACAACACTAGGTCAACCTAGTCGACCTAGTGCAAAATAGGGACTGTGAAACTATACAAGGTCCACATGATTGACCCAATTTAGTGAACAGTGATTGGTAAAAAAAGGTAAAATTTTTGTAAATAGTAGGTCAACCAAGTTAACCTAGCATAGTGTACATGGGTTAAAAAGATACTAGGTCGATAGGGTCTACCTAGAACAACAAACATGGAAGAAAAGAAAGACTAATAACAAGCTATGCATTAAAATAAGTTAATTACAAGTAATGTAAGAAAGTAGTAAGTAATAAAATGGAAATAAACATTTAATTAAATTGACATTGGCTAATGCAATTGATGTACACAAATGAAAATCTTGTACTAATGTTGGCTAATGCAAGAATTTGTGCACATAATTGATCAGAGAGAAAGCAAACAAATTGAAATTAAAGCTAGCTACTTGGTCAATCTATAATGCTTATTAGATCATTAAGAATGATTTTAAGTGTAAAGCAAGATTGGTTATAAGCAAGGTACTAGATAAAAATATATGGATAGTTTCGGGTGAGTTTAGGATGGAAGGGACTGTAGTGGTAATGATATAGGCTTAATATTGGGGCCTACCCCCTCACTTCACACACTGCATCAATAAGGGTAATGGGTGTATATTCAAAATATATCATTAGCCATGCTTTATACTTGACTAGAGCATCAAGTCAACTTCCCCCTTGGTGATGAAATCTAAGTAGGTAGACCTGGGTAGTCAAATGTTTAAATGCTTATTGATGTTTAAGTGGTTTGTCATGTATGCAAAAGAATATAAATAGTGCAACTAAGTGATTAATTGAAAGTCCCATAATTAAACTGAGTTATTCTAAGCATGTAAACAACTAAAAAAAGATGTGATTAACATATATGGTTTATTCCAAATTTGAAACAAGGTATAGTTGAGAAATTATATAGACAATCATACAAAATAGGGTCGATAGGGTCAAACCTGTACTATGGAAGCAAAGTCTGAAAATAAAGTAGGTTGGTCAAGTCGACCTAGTTAATTTAGAAAACATAAAACTAGGTCCATAAAGTTGGCCTAGTTGACTATGCAAAGGTAGTTTTGAAGAATACAAACTATGAAAGGAAAGTATAGAAACAAAAAGACACAGAGGAATATAAACTAAACTAAATGTCTTAGAGATGAAAAGGAGAAGATTGTTGATTAAGAACCTTGGAGAAAACTATCAAAAATGTATAAACTAGGTCAAGCTAGTTGATCAAGAAATATAGGAACTTATTGAAAAAGTATTGAAAATGCACTAAGTCAACCTAGTCGACCTAGTAGGCTAGACAAGAAATTTGAAAACCTAAAAAACTTGCACTAGGTCAAGCTGGTTGATCCAGTTTTCTGAATAGAATTTTGCAATTTCTAAAACCTATACTAGGTTGAGCTAGTCAAGCTAGTTACCTATTCCTTCAAACCTGTGCACATAAACAAATAACTAGGTTGACAGGGTTGATCCAACATAGTAAAGATATGATAAAAATAATGATGAATAGAAATGAAATAAGTGAAATAAATCCTATAAGGGTTTGATTCACATTGGGTTCACTAGAATATATGCAATCATAAATACATCATGTCCATAAATCAAACTTGGATCAAATGGGATAGAGCACACCTACACTTCTAATTTGGGAGCATAAAATTGTTAAGTCAAAGCATGACCAATGTGAGGATTTACTAGACCTGATTAGGGGATCACTTGTCATAACACACCATGTGAGGTACGGTTCCAAAGCCTACAGTCTAACACAATTACACAACAACCCTAAAAGAGTCCTATGATTTAATATTTCACTAATCTAATAATAAGAAATTTTAATTTTAATCTAGTGTGCACCAAATCTTGTGGCACAAAGTGGGGGTTAGAAAAAAACCCATGAAAATAAACATGTATAGAAGACATACTCAAATCAATGTATATAGAATCCTAATATATGGAAGAGAAGAATACATATGCTCTATCTATCTACTCTTACAAAGGAGGAATAAAGTTAGGAATACTTACCTTTGACTATGAACCCACCGAGCCTCAATATCCCCCTTGGCCAAGTTACTTTGCAAGAGATTAGCATTGTATGTAAGGATAGCTAAGACAAATAAAATTTAGGCTATACAACCTATATAAGCATCCAAAAGACTTATCCACAAGATGAGATCAAAGATCCAAAGAAAGTATTGAACCCTAAATCTTTATTACCCATGTAGAATGGTCAATAAGTAGATGCTTGTTCGCACTTATTCTCTTAATTCTTCACTCTTATGAAATGGTGGTAAATGACCTTGTATATATAGTAGTATCTTACCCTAAAATCTTTTTAAAATGTTGGTTGTGTTAGGTTGACTCAGTTGACCTAGACCATTTTTGGGTTTTACTCTCTAGGTCTATGCTAGTGTTTCTACGCTAGATTTGCTTTTCACATTCAAGAAAGGGAAATGAAAAACTAAGAATGAAATGGATGAGGGTTTGTACGTACCTGGATTGTAGATGTGTGCACTAGAATTTAGACGTTATGAGAACTCCTCTTTGGTTGTGGAGGATGACACCTGAAAGAAAAAGACACTAAAACACAAAAAATGTTAGATGACAAAAGGGTGGACTGCCAAGCAAGGGCTTGATCCTAGAAGCACAAAGGCTTCTTGGAGGATGCCAATCCACTGTTAAAAATAGAATGCTAATCAGAAATAGAAAGTGATAAATGATGAAAGACAAAAAGAAAGAACTAAAGACAAATGCGTACCTATTTAGAAGCAATCAGCCTTTGCACAGTCGTCGACGTCGGTGGTATTGCCAGCATCGGTCATGGAAGGTCACCGATGTCAGTTATACTGCCGATGTCGATAGGGGTACTGGCCGAGGTTGACCGAGGTAATAGTCAGGAATGAGTCTTGCTGGGTCACAGGGTGGTTTTGGTCTGCAAAATAGACTGAGGCTTCGTCTGAGGGTCAGGGAGGTCTATTTAGAGGTCTGTGAGATTACCTAGAGGTCTAAGGGACTGAGAATGTTGTCTGGGACTGGACTGAAAGGGTGACAGGGCAAAAGGAAGATGGACGAGTGATAGGGGTTTGAGAAGGCTTTTCAGCCTCTCAGGGGAAGGACAGGGAAGGTCTAGGCAGTGGGTTGGATAAATAGATAAAACCAACTGATAAAATGAAATGAAACAATGAAAATGCTTACCTCTTACTTGTTGATTGAAGAATTGGAGGAACCTGTTGTTGGAGCTATGGAAGACCTTTTGCAACAAGAAATGACTGATGTAGAGTACTTGTACCTACTGATGTTGCTGTATGAGGGGGAGAGAAAGGACAATACGAATACCATGAGCATCAAGAGAATTTTGTTCATCGAGGGGCCTCTGCAACAGATGCACCAAATGGTTTTGAAGGCTGACAATGCTGGTAGGATTGCCGACGTCGGTTGCAGGGTAGCCAACATCGGTGGCAGAAGAATGGGGACAGAGGCTAAAATTAGCCTTTGTCCATTCTTGCATGCCGCCGAGTCAAGGGGTCATGGGGAAAACGGTCATGGGAAGGCTTAATGGGTGTGAGAGGAAGGATAAAGGGGAGATTTGGGGTAATAAAGGCTAGGAGAGAGGTGGGGGTATCCAAGGAGGGGATCCAAGGTGGCAAGGGTGAGGTGGAAAGGGGCCAAATATTTAATTATTTTAATTTGATAAATGGAGGGGGCTAAGACAAGGGCTGGGATATGGGTCAAAGGGGGACAAGGGGGGAGGACGAAACATGACCAAGGTGTAGACACATTTTCAGTGTCTACATTTGCCCCTTTTTGTCTTGTTGGTTGTTCTTAACGAATTGCAAGACAAAAACAGGAGTTGGTTGCCCCAAGAATGGGATGAGGTGTTCCCCCCTCAAAGCGAGAGTCGAGAGAAGGGAACTTGAGATCAAGTGTCGATTTGATAGAGAGATGGATAGAGAGAGGGTGAGTGTGAATGCTGCAATAGTCATGACTGCGTGTATACCACTACATGGGATGGTCAGGTCAAATTATCACATGTCGAGGGTTGAGGAGTGCCAAAATTGAAATAATTAGGCCCTAGCATTTAGTTGTCTACTAATCAGGTTATTCAATCTAAGCTAAAGCTCCAATGGTCACCGTGTTTTAGGTATCTCGAGCTCAAGAAGTGCTCCTAGAAACACAAAAAAGTCACAAGTAGTAGATCAACCGGCTTGCGATCTTATACTTGTGAAGGTCATAAATAGTCTGTGCATAATTTGGCTAACCATTCGTGGGGTAGCATACATGCAAAAACAACCAAGGCAACATTGTCTTGGAAGTGGTCATGGTCAGAGGAGATAGGCATGATCTCCAATGGTCATTGGTCAAGGTAGATGGATGGACGAAAGGATGTGGCTGAGCTAACCTCAAAAGATGTCATGTGATCTAAGTGCTACCTACATAGCCCTTGTGTGAAGGGCCTCAGGCCAATGTAGTTCTCCCTAAAAGGGAGGAATGGTCGAAGAGATGGATTGGTCTTGGTCAAAGTGGTCGATAGACTGGTCTTGGTCAAGGTTAAGGTCGAGGATTGGTTTTGGATGAGGTCAAGGTCATGGTCAAGAGGAGGAATGGTTTGCCCATCAGAGAGATGAACAAACGAGGGTGGTCGAGCTAACCCCAGAAGACATCGTGTCGTCTGAGTGCTGCCTACATAGCCCCGGTCTTAGGGCCTTAGACCAATGTAGTTCAGACTAGGAGAGAAGATTGGTTGATGATCGGTTTGGTCATGTGTCGAAATGATGAGGAGAAAAAGATGTTACAGCCTTTTCCAAATGGTGTATGTTATAACATTGGTTGAGGGGTCTTTCATCCCTAATAATTTTCCATATTTGTGATGGATGTATACTAAAAATGAATTGAAGTCTATTTATGCTTCAACAAGTATTGGTTTATGCTTAACATAAATTGTGTCTGGTCGATAGTTTCCATGTGTATTGGTGTCCATAGAAACTATGTGAATAGGACTATGATGAGTGGTCTAACAAGAGATGATGAGATGAGTTGATTTGACGAATGATGAAGTTAAATGTGACCAAAGTGTAGAAGAAGTGAAAGGCATATTCATCTTTTCATTGACAAGGACCAGAATGACAGCATAAATAGGGGTTGTTAGAACCAAGAGCCCCATTCATGCGTTGCGTTGTTGACCATGGGTTGTGTTAGAACGATAATCGAATCACTTCAACATTAAAGTGAGCTTGAAGTCTCTTGAGCAAGTGTTATGATAGGAGGATAGGGTAACCCATTTTAGAGTAGAGATAACCTTGCCCTTTTTTATAGGAGACCTTGAGACAACTACAAGCCAAGTCCATAACCCATTTTTTTTTTTGGGTGCAGACTGATCGATGCGGGAAGTCTACATAGAGATGTCATTTTGCTCTGTGGTCATTTGTGAAGCTGATCGATGCGGGAAGCTTCTAAAAAAGTGATGTTTGTAGCAAAATTTAGTCATAGTCATCCTTTGAGGGAGTGGTCTATATTTTTGCTTTATATAAGTTTGAATAGCTGTCTTTCGAGGGAGCAGTCTGCCTCTTGATTTGATTTTGTGACCTTGGATATTTTGACATCTTTTTTTTTTGACATAATTTGGAGTCATGGACAAGACTATAGAAGGTCAAGGGCTCCCTTTTATTAGGACAAATCATCCATGCATCATAAAAGGGTTGTAGAGGATTTGTTAAGGGGAATAGGGTTGAAAGGAATGAGGATTAAGAGGATGAGGATTGCTCAAGGGACGAGCTCAAGTTAAATGTCAAGTGAACGAGCACTTGACTAATAGAAGAATGGTCACAGATGCAATGCATTAAGAGGCTCAAGTTCTGGCAATCCGTCGAGAGAGGACAGACGATAAGTCCCTGACCCATACTTGTGCATGATGATGAAAGGTTTGAGCCAATTAGGGGCAAACTTGCCTCATTTACTTCGCTCCATATTGGTGACATGCTGGTTTTATTTGAGGATGAGGTCTCCGATGTTGAAATCTCATTCTCACAGATTTTTGTCATAGGCTCGCTTGATGCGATTTTGATAGACATGGAGATGGTTGAGGGCAACGAGACGGCATTCGTCAAGTAACTCAAGTTGAGCTAAGCGATCTTGATGAAAGTCGTCATTGGAGAGAATGTCATGCAGAGAGATGTAGAGAGATGGGATTTGTACTTCGAGAGGTAGGACAGCCTCTGTTTCATACATGAGAGAGAAAGGGGTAGCACCTGTAGAGGTTCAGATGTTAGTGCGGTAGGCCCACAAAGTGAAAGGAATGTGAATGTGTCAATCCCTTCCTATGTCGTTGACCACCTTCATGATAATTTTAGTCAAAATTTTGTTGGAAGCCTCGGCCTACCCATTTGCTTGTGGGTAATAAGGTGAAGAAAAGCTGAGTTTGATGCCACATGAGTCGCATAGTTTTTGGACACTCTTGTTTTTGAAGGATTTGCCATTATTGGTGATGATTTTGTGAGGGACACTAAAATGACAGATGATGTGGCTGCTGATGAAGTTGACAATCTTGTCAGCTTTTGTGGAGACGAGATGAATGGCTTCCACCCACTTGGTGAAATATTCAGTGGCAGTGATGATGGACTGATGATGAAGAGACGAGTGAGGGTTAATCTCACCAATGAGATCCAAGCCCCACTGAGAAAAAGGCCAAAAATCTTGAGCGACTTGTAAGGCATGGCTGGGGAGATGAAGCAAGTTAGAGTGCTGCTGACACTTGATGCAATGTCGAACATAGTCACTACAGTCTTGATGAAGAGTGGGCCAATAATAGCCTAGGCAAAGGATGCACTTGGCAACCAAATTTCCACTGAAGTGTCTGCCACAAATCCCATCGTGGACTTGCTTAATGGCATGAGAGGCTTCAGTGGAGGTGAGACAACGAAGAAGGAGGCCGTCGAAGCCTCGCTTATAGAGAAGACCCCCTAGCATGGTGTAGCGAGCTGTGCATTTGATGAAAGCCCGTCACGCATTGCTAGAGAGATGGGGAGGAATGACAGAATGAGATAAGTAGTCCACAAGTTGCTTATACCAATCATCTCGTGGACTAGAGTCTATGGTGTTGACATGGTTGATGTGAGGAGAGATATATGAAGGCAGCGGCACACGATGCACCATGACAAAGAGTCTAGATGAAGATGACGAAGATGGGATATGCGAGGCGAGAGAAGCCTTGGTGTCAGCAAACTTGTTTATGGAGCGCAGAATAGTCTATAAAAGGTAATGGTCAAAGGAGGTGAGGAGAGTGTCAACACAGTTTTTATACCTTTGCAAAATTTCATTTTTACAGAGGTATGAACCATTGACTTGGTTGACGAGGAGCTGCGAGTCACCGAAGATGTTGATGGACTTAATACTGAGAGAAAGGGCAATTTGAAGTCCCAAAATTAAGGCCTCGTATTCAGCCACATTATTGGTACAATCAAAGTCGAGCTTGAAAGACAGAGGCATGGGTTCACCCTCGAGTGGGATGAGAATGACACCTGCACCCCCACCGAGTTGACATTTGGAGCCATCGAAGAGCATGGTCATTTGATAGACGGTGTCATCGGTGGAAAATGTGGTGATAGATTCGTCAGGGAACTCACACTGTGAAGGTTGATTATCAGGAAGAGGGGCATCTGCCAGTTGGTCAGCGATAGTTTACCCCTTGATAGATTTCTGCTGGATGAATTCAAGGTCAAATTTAGCAAGCAGCATGAGCCACCGAGCCATATGTTGATTCTGATATGGCTTGGAGTGCATATACTTGAGAGGGTCAGTGTGAGTGATGACAAAAGTTTTGTGGTTGAGAAGATAGTGGCGGAGCTTGGTAGTGGCAAAGACTAATGCCAAACAGAGTTTTTTGGTATGAGTATACTGAGTTTCATAGTCGACCAGTGTTCAGCTGATATAGTAGACTGCTTGCTCACGGTGATGCTCATCTCGATGCACGATCATGGCACCTAACAAATGGTTGGTGGCATAGATATAAAGGTAGAAGGGTTGGTCATCTTTAGGTGGAATGAGGACTGGTGGAGAGACCAAATAACATTTGAGGGCTTCAAAAGCCTCTTGACAGTCCTTATCCCATTTAAAGGAGACGTCCTTCTTAAGGAGATGATGAAAAGGTTGGCAACGGTCAGAAAGCTATGAGATGAAGCGGTGAATGGACTGGAGCTTCCCTTGTAGACTGTGAAGCTGCTTGAGATTAGTCAGAGATGGCATCTCGAGGATAGCGCAGATCTTGGCAGGATCTATTTTGATGCCACAGAAGGAAACGATGAAGCCAAGGAGCTTGCCTGAGAGGACCCCAAAGATGCATTTCTTGGGGTTAAGGCGGACATTGTATTGAAGAAGGCGAGAGAAGATGATCTTGAGAATGGTCAAATGGTCACAGTGAAGCTTGGACTTGCCGAGAAGGTCATCCACATAGTCCTCCATGATATTATGGAGGAGATCATGGAAAATGTAAGTCATGGCACGCTGATAAGTGGCACCTATGTTCTTCAAGCTGAAAGGCATGACCCGATAGCATAAAGTCCCCCATGGGGTGATAAAGGTAGTCTTGTGCTGGTCTTCTGGTGTAATTAGGATCTGGTTGTATCTTGAAAACCCATCCATGAGGGATAGCATCTCATGGCCGACCGTGAGATCAACAAGCTAGTCTATGTTAGGAAGAGGAAAATCATCTTTGGGACAAGATAGGTTAAGGTCACGATAGTCTGTGTAGATCTGGATCCCCCCAGTCACCTTGGTGAAAGGGATGATGTTAGAGACCCACTGCAGATAATCGATGGGTTGGATGAAGGAGATAGAAAGAAGATGCTGAAGCTCCTCTTTGACAAGAAGCACAATGCGAGGATGCATCTTTCAAAGCTTTTTCTTAATAGGCTTAGCCTCTAGTCTGGTGATAATGTTATGGGTAGTGATGGTTGGGTCGATGCTAGGCATGTCACTGTAAGTCCAGGCAAAGGCCTTGCTATGGTCTGAGAGGAACTAGGTGTAGTCTAGCTGCTCTTGAGTGTCTAATGATTGGCCAATCTTTAAGATGTGAGGAACATCAAAAGAAGGGGGGTTGATGTCAATGGTTGATTCATTTAACATAACTTGGGTTTCAAAAGGGAGGGAGTGCTAGATGAAAGAGTCGTCGGTGCCCATGTAAGATGGAATGGCGTTGTCGTCAACGCAGCAGACAGTGTGGATGGTCACCGACTCATCCTCTATCATGCTGGGATAAATGAGATGGAAGGACCTGGACACCCCATTTAGCTGATAGGTTAGGGGTTCTAGGTGGATGGTGTTTATGGAAAAAAAAACTAGGATGGATGGAAACCACTGACTCCATAGGTGGAGGGATGGGTGAGCCTGGAGGAGATTGGTCAATGGTTGGCTTGGGGCAAAGGTCTAAAGGGGCCTGAGTGGGGTCGTGATATCCCAGGCCATACCGTTTCTTGGCATCATCATCGTTGAGAGGCTCAATAGGCTGATGGGAGCCTTGCTCATAGCATCCAAAACCAAAACCCTTCCATGCACACCTGTAAAGGTAAGTGTGTGCAAAGGCAGGGTTGCCAAGAAATGAGAAGTCTGATGTGAATGGTTGGGGTGAAGAGAGAGGGTTGCCATCAATAGGAGCTTGATTGAGCCCCCATAGACAAGATTGGTTTGGAGGTGAGGAGGACCATAAGGCACGACCATCCCGATCCGATGGTCGTAACTAGGGTTGTGGTGAAGGCGTCCATACTCTTGCAGAGTTTGGAACATGTCTAATGTCAGCAAGTGATATTCCCCAAGTGAAAGTCACTGGAAGATGTCTTCCATGGGGTCCTTGGTCATCGCTTGAAGAGGAGGGGTGAGGGCGACCACCGGTTGTGAACTAGTTGAAGCTTCTGTGGATGGAGGTGGTGCCGGGGTTGATGGCTTGATAGGAATGAGGACGTCATTTAGACGGTAGGTTGTGTTACAAGTCTTGAAGGGTGAAGGGTCAGCGGGAATGGTGTGGACTTGTCTGTCATGCTCAAATTTCACACAACGGTGTAGGGTGGAGGGGACACAGGCCATGGCACAGATCTAGGGTCGGCCCAGCAACATGTTGTATTGAAACTCTCCTTCGATGATATAGAAGAGCTCCAAGACTATGCATGGACCAACGCGAATGTGAAGAATGAATGTGCCAATGGTCATGGCAGTGGTGTCATTGAAGGAGCGGAAGATTGCATCAGTTTTGGACATGCAATTCTTGGAAAGAGCCAACTGATCAAAGGCATGGGTGGAGATAATGTTGATGCTGGTGCCTTCATTGATCATAACGCGTTTAAAGCGTGTTTGATCAATATAGGTATTGATGAAGAGGGTGGCGTCCTGATCTTCCATGTTGGATGTGGGAATCTCAGAATCACTGAATGTGATGGAGGCAATGGGAGACAAAGAGTGGACAAGGGCAGCGAGTGGTTGGGGGTCCTCGGGTTAGACCTCTGCTGCCTGCAGGGCTCGGATGAGGGCTTGACAATGCTGAGGCAAGGTTTGGATGAGGTCATAAAGGGACATCTTCATAGGTGACTGGTGAAGCTGTTTCAACATAGAGTCATGAATCGGCCTGGAAGAGGAAGAAGAAGAACGCTGAGATGCGCTAAGGATAGAAATTTTAGGCTTAGGCGCTAGAGGTGGTTTGATGAAAGGATAGGTCCAAGGAATGATAGCTTTTTCTTTCACCTTGTCCTTTTGTGACCTAGTGGTTATATGGATGGCATTGATTTCAAAGATAGGAAGTGAAGAAGGGGTCATGGCCTGCTGGTGAGATGTTGATGTGGTTGAAGAGGTTGGATGGGAAGGTGTCGAGGGTCGGTCAAGAGTGTCCTCAAGGAGAAGAGTGTCCTTCTCCATATAGTGGTGAATGATGGCCTTGAGGGCATAGCAAGTCTCGGTATCGTGTCCTAACGTATGATGGTATAAGCAAATCTTCGTGTCGTCAAACCAGGAGGACTTGGACCCACGAGGTTGAAAAGGCCTGATGGGTGGAAGGGTTATGCTGGAAGTTTGCAAGAGTCAGTGCAATATCAATGAGTATGAGCCCACTAAAGGGTCCGTGCTAGTTAATGTGTGTGATGCTGGTGACTTTTGCTTAGGCAGAGTTGGAGGAGGTTTTTGTACCACCTTTCGGGTTGATGGCGCGGTGATAAGCGGAGACGAAACTTTCTTCGTGAGAGGTACTGCCATTTTGGGAGAGGGTAGGTTGGAGGTAGGCAGAGGAAGCAAAGGAGGCAACTGGTTTTGATTAGAGGTCAGAGTGGGAAGGACTCTGGTCAGGGTCGAAGGATGGGGGCCCAAAATGGAAGGTAATGGTGACGGGGGAGGAGACATTCGCTTTTGTGGTCTGACAGTCTTCTTTGACTTGGTTGGAAGACTACTATTGGTTGAGGTCTGGTCTAAGTCCACCTTCACTTGTAGGTGAGTGAGGGTAGAGACAGGGCGAATGCTAAGTAACTTGATAGGTTTAGATAGGGTAGATGCAGGTTTTGGTCTTGATGGGGTTGGTTGAGGTTTAGGAGTGGGGGTCTAGTCTTTGTTGAGAGTCTTGGGAGATTCTACCTTGGGAGGATTGGCAGCATGAGATGAGAGGGCATGAGCATGTTGAAGAGCTTTAAGATGCTCCCACAATCCCTGATGCTCCACTTTCTTTGAAGGGAGAAGTTTGATTTTCTCCACTAGTCGAGAAAATGGTTGAGAAGATGTTGGATGAGGTTTGGGTCCTTGAGAAGATGTTAATGGTTGTGGGGCCGAAGATGAGATGGGTGTAGCAGTCTCGGCCCCATGGCAAGATGAAGTCGTGATAGATTCATCCTTGGTTGGAGACGAAGGAGAGGCAGGTTCTTCCCTGGGTGGAGAAGAAATCAGAGAATGAGGCTCCTCAAGCGGGTAAAGGGTAGGGATGATGGTGCCCTCCACTTGCGGTCGAAGAGTAGGAAGGGTCGGGTCCTCCATAGGTAGCAGGAAGGAGGATGGTGAGACTGGTGGTGCCAGTAAGGTTGAGGCATCCTCCAAGATGAGAGAGGTTGACGGAGAACTAATCGAGGAAAGAGGTTCGTCCACACATGATGGACTGATAGATGGACTAACCTCTGGAGGTTGGTCGGGGATGAAGGGCGAGACCGTATTGACTGTTCGAATGTTGTGTTCATGAGTGTCATCAATCAAGGTCTGGACATTATTTTGCGTCGGTGGATGATTAGGGAATGGTTGCTTGAAGATGTCGATGCCCTA
Source organism: Torreya grandis (assembly GCA_037957365.1). NCBI lineage: Eukaryota > Viridiplantae > Streptophyta > Pinopsida > Cupressales > Taxaceae > Torreya > Torreya grandis. The sequence goes on from JARHVA010004937.1 coordinate 907,083, forward strand.
ATTAGGGGGTGCATTGGGATTGTCTAAGATGAGGTCACCCTTTTCAAGCATGTCTTGGATTATATTTTTAAGGGTTTTGTAGTTTCCCGTGTCATGTCCTTTAATATGGTGGTAGTTGCAAAAGTCATGTTCCCTATACCACGCAGGGATGGCATGTGAGGGATCAAATTGTGGAGGTGGTCAGATCTAGGGGAGATTGAGAACCCCCAGTCTAACAATTTTTTCCAGCACAGACACGTATGATTCTCTGAGAGGAGTATACCATTGTTGTACATATCTCTGCTGGAATTGGTAGGTGGCGCTCTGAGATGTGGATGGCTCAGGCTGATTGTTTGAAGGCGAAGAGGATGAAGGTCTAACGACCACAACGTTAGCTGAAGCTTTAGACTTAGGATTGGATGATGAAGGTTTAGAAGAGGAGGAGTCATTAATCTTAGAGTTGGGATTCTTGCTCCGTAACTTGACTTTATTCTCCTTGATGGCATGCAATTCAAGCTTACGGGCCATCGTGAAGGCTTCGTCAAAGGTGCGGAAGGTCTGAACCTGTAAAGTGGAAGAAATATGTTTGGCGCAGGCTTGGGAGAAAAGTTTAATAAGTTCGGGTTGGGGTAAGGAAAATGAGAGTTGATTGATGAGGCCTTTCCAGCGAGTAATGAAGTCAGCTATGGATTCATCCTCGAATTGGTGGATAGAATAGAGGTCTGTGATCGAGACCTTCTTGGTGATGTTGATGGAAAAATGATCAAGAAAGAGCTGAGCCAGCTGTGTGAATGTGAAGAGGGAATGGCTGGCAAGGGAGCTGTACCAATCAAGTGCAGCACCAGAGAGAGACATAGGAAACGTGCATAGAAGCAACACATCGTCATGGGCAATAAGGTAACAGGCATGTCTGAACACTCGTAAGTGTTGTTATGGGTCTTCCTTGCTTTGAAAATGAGAAAATTTTGGAAGTTCCCACTGGCTAGGATATGGTCTAATCGAGATAGAAGGATGAATGGGCTCATTGCAAATTTGCTCGTATGAGAGAGCATTGCATGAGCCAAAAACAGAGGTCTCTAGGCTAGACATCTTGTTCATCAGCATTTTGATGATATCTACTGACGAATTGGTAGGTGGAGCACCCCCTAGGTTGTAGGGCGCTTGGAAGAGGCTAGAGGAGGCATACGACGTAGTTGGTTGTGCCTGTAAGGGCGCAACGTAGGGATAACTAGTCGTAGGGATAGAAGAGAAGACTAAGGGTGGTTGGGTAGAAGGCATAGCTAGGCTCAATGTTGCCATGAGAGGTTGGATTGTGGTAACAGGGGCCAATGGATAGGAATCCACCCTGGTGTTGATAGGGGCCAGGGTAGGTAGAATAGAGATGACTAAATTCTGGAAGGGGGTGGAGAGTGGTTGAGTGGGCTGAGGTTAATAGGGGGCCGAAACCCCGGTGGAAGTGGGCCCAAAGATGGAGGGAGAGGCCACACTTGGAAGGTTGGTCAAGGTCTTGTCATTGGTCGAGGTGATAGCTTGGGTGTCTAAAGGTTGAACTACGGACGCTGTCGATATGGCCGTAGTCACGACAAGAGAGGTCAGCATTCCGTAAATCAAATTGCCCAAGGAGTCTCACATTCGGCTATGTGTGAGATAGTGTTGCAAGGCTTTGACATTGAGGTCCAACAATCATGCAAAATCTTGGTCCCCTTCTGGGACAATAGGATTCTGGGGCGGGGTTGGGCGAGTAGGAGTTCTTTCAGTCTCTAAGTGGAACTCCATTATAGGACTGGTTATGGACGGGGTAGATGGAAGCGGTTGATGCCTCACGTGGTTGACTAGAGCCTTGGCTTGACTACTAGTCAGAACCATTCAAGGCAAAAAAGGTCGTCCTCACAAGCTGAAACAAGCAGATAAGAATAGAAAAGATGAAGAGCACAAGCAAATCCTAAGCATTAAATCCCTAGAAATTTATTAGGATCATGGTGGCTTATGCCTTAGAAATGTGTGTAGGAAGATTGGCTTTTGAGATGGTTCCTAGAAGAAGTAGTATATGGATGGTTTCAGGTTTTGTTTAGGCGCTCAAGAAGTCTGGGTTAGGTTCCGTACATGGACTGGTGCTAAGGAGCAAGCTCCCCTCACTTCACGAGCCCAGTGATAAGCTGGTCTCGCTTAGCCAAAATATACTTTCCCTAGAGTTTAGACTCTGCCAGAGAATAGAGTGGGATTTCCCCTTGGTGATGAAATCCAAGTAGGATTGCCAGGACGGGTAAGGTATCCGCTGGGGGATGAAATCCCAGTCGAGCCTTGTCTCAAGTAAGTTAGACGTTTGATTTAGTGCACGTGGTTCGGTTGTGTAACATCAAGTGATCTACGATTAATTCAATATGCGGTTTGTTAATTACTAAGTGTGGTCTAAGAAATGTAAGCAAGCAGAAATGCAATGCAACGTGTTTTAATCCCCAAGTCGAAATGTTAAGTTCGGATGAAAAACAAGTTGAGAAAGGGTTGAAGGAATGATTTTTGACTAGTCTAGAAATGCAAGAAAAGAAAAGAAAAGTTCTTTTTATTCCTGCTTATGATGTCATTTAGAAGAGAAGAAAGAGGTGAAAAGGGAGGATCCTAATGCACCCTATATGAACGAAAAGAAAAGGAACCCACAGAAGAACCTAGGGTCCCACCAGGCGTGCCAAAATGTTTCTACGCTAGATTTGCTTTTCACATTCAAGAAAGGGAAATGAGAAACTAAGAAAGAAATGGACGAGGGTTTGTACATACCTGGATTGTAGACGTGCACACCAGAATTCAGACGTTGTGAGAACTCCTCTTTAGTTGTGGAGGATGACACCTGAAAGAAAAAGACACTAAAACATGAAAAACGTTAGATGACAAAAGGGTGGACTGCCAAGCAAGGGCTTGGTCCTAGAAGTGCAAAGGCTTCTTGGAGGATGCCAGTCCACTGTTAAAAATAGAATGCTGATCAGAAACAGAAAGTGATAAATGATGAAAGACAGAAAGAAAGAACTTAAGACAAATGCGTACCTATTTAGAAGCAATCAGCCTTTGCATAGTCACCGACATCGGTGGTATTTTCGACGTCGGTCAGGGAAGGTCACTGACGTCGGTTATACTACCGACGTCGATAGGGGTACTAGCCGAGGTCGGTCGGGGAAATAGTCAAGAACGAGTCTTGCTGGGTCACAGGGTGGTTTTGGTCTGTAGAATAGACTAAGGCTTTGTCTAAGGGTCAGGGAGGTCTATTTAGAGGTCTGTGAGATTACCTGGAGGTTTGAGGGACTGGTTTTGGGTTTGAGGGACTGAGAATGTTGTCTGGGACTGGACTGAAAGGGTGACAGGGTAAAAGGAAGATGGATGGGTGACAGGGGTTTGAGAAGGCTTTTTAGCCTCTCAGGGGAAGGACAGGGAAGGTCTAGGGAGTGGGTTGGATAAATAGATAAAACCAACTGATAAAATTAAATGAAACAATGAAAATGCTTACCTCCTACTTGTTGATTGAAGAACTGGAGGAACCTATTGTTGGAGCTGTGGAAGACCTTTTGCAAGAAGAAATGACTGATGCGGAGTACCTGTACCTACTACTGTTGCTGTACGAGGGGGAGAGAAAGGAGAATATGAATGCCAAGAGCGTCAAGAGAATTTTGTTCACTGGGGGGCCTCTGCAACAGATGCAGGAAATGGTTTTGAAGGCTGCCGATGCCGACAGGATCGCCGACGTCAGCCGCAGGGTAGCCGACATCGATGGTAGAAGAATGGGGATAGAGGCTAAAATTAGCCTCTGTCCATTCTTGCATGCCACTGGGTCAAGGGGTCGTGGGGAAAACGGTCATGGGAAGGCTTAATGGGTGCAGGAGGAAGGATAAAGGGGAGATTTGGGGTAATAAAGGCTAGGAGAGAGGTGGGGGTATCCAAGGAGGGGATCCAAGGTGGCAAGGGTGAGGTGGAAAGGGGCCAAATATTTAATTATTTTAATTTGATAAATGGAGGGGGCTAGGACAAGGGCTAGGATATGGGTCAAAGGGGGACAAGGGGGGAGGACGAAAGATGACCAAGGTGCAGACACATTTTTGGTGTCTACAGCTAGGTCAACCAAGAGGCCAACAAACCAAAAGAGAAAAAAAGTCCCTAAACTATGCTAGGTCAACCTGTCATAGTTTAGGTACTTTTTATCTATTTTGGTTTGTTTGCCTCTTGGCTGACCTTGCATAGACCTAGGCAATTAGACTCGAAAATGTGCTAGGTTGATCAGGTCAACCTAGCATAATTGATGTTCTCAAAAAAGAGATAAAAGTCCCTAAATTTTACTAGGTTGGCCTAGTTAACCTAGCATAATCGACAAGAAATGAAGGATGAAACATAGCAAATGATAAGAATAGGTATAAATAAGAATAATAAGCTCGGGTTCAATGGTTTTAGGAAGCTAGAGTATGGATGGCAAGTGGAAAAATGAACAATAATCTTATGAATCACCAATGGTCTATCCACCCCTTTTCCGGTGCACCCCTTAAGGCATTCACTTAGATAGATTAAGACTCGATAGGTTCCTACAAGATATGAAGTGTCAGTAATCAACAAAAGTTAAAAATATTATGTGTATACACATCCTACACTTTAGTGAATATTTTAGTGAAATCACTCTCTAGTATATATTAGGCACATGATGCTCTATTTTGAATTTGAATTTATTGAATTTGTTAGTCGCAAAATATTGAGGTAGTTGGATTTCTATGAAAACACCCATATGCATTGGATGAACCTCATGATCACCTCTTACCCAACTCAACATGTGGATATCTAAATCATCACTAATGAATGACACATTTTACCAAGGTAAAATACATTATTTTATTGTATTTTTATATTCAATGTCCATCACATTGACTTTGTACAAGAAATCCACTTAAGACCTAATTGGTGATCACACAAACAATAACCTACATCCTTCTTTTTGGAACTATGAAACTTATGCTTTTATTATCACAGTCATAGAATAAAAAATTTCAATTTGTTATGGTTGTTATTGAAGCTTCATTTTTATATGTAAAAAATGATACACTAGTGTTTTTAGTTCATTGGGCTTACATTTTGTGCCCACCTTGAACCAACTACAATCTATGAGAAAGGGGTGAATCTGACTCCTTAGCTATAATATATGGCTTACTTTTAGCTTTATTCATGGGTATATGATAATTTTATCCCCTTAGTGCACCTATAATTGATTTTGTAATATATTCATGTTGATCAATCATTTTTACAAAAAAAATCAAGGAAGTGATTGGTGCCTTTAGAAGCTCATGAACTTTGATTTAGATCCCATTGTGGAGCTTAGTGACTATAGCATGTTACCCTAAATGTTATGTGACATTTATGGGTATACAAGGGTGTGAAATGATGATTTTTTGAAAATCCACGCACCATGAGTTGAATTTAATGATCTCTTTAAAGTTTTTTCTTGTTTTGGTCTTGGTAATGTTGGCAAATACAGTTGTAGTCTAAAAATTTGCATCTAGGATGATTGGGCCATTTAGAGACTTCCATTGTGTAAATTAGAGGAGTAGTAATAATAAAAGATATGGGAACACTTGTAATGTTCCAATTAAATACTTATCTATGTTTGTGGTGAGATTAAAAATGAAAAAACTCTCACCATTTGAAATCTTCATGCATCTGGATCATTCAATATGCAATATTGATGACCCCCTTTTGTAGCCTATCTCACACTTTGGGTGGTATGCTAGAAGTGTTTGGAGATGCATTCAAAGAGGATGTGAAATAAAACATCCTCAATAGTTTCAATATAGATCCCCCTATACGCCCTACTATAATTTTACCTTATGTCTTAATAGATGGGAGGAGCCTTGGTTTTATACTGAAGAAGAGATTTACCATAAGTTGGTAGTCCTATTACATGTGCCATGGTTGATAGATTGATGCATATTATGATATATTAAGAGAGACTAATTGCACCTTAATTATAATTTATGAAAAAGTGTCATCATCAGTTCATCCAATTTCCCAAATGTAAGGATATAGATGAGCCATTCCACATCAAATCCTCACATGGGGTGTTATAGAGCTAGGGCTCTTGTCTATGTTGCTTATGGCTACTCTAGTATAAATATATTAGGTTTTATTGTGTCTATGAATTCAAACATGTTTAGATAATGGTATCTATTTTTTTATATCATAATATCAATCCCTATTTATTATTTTAGAACATCTATAAGGAGAATGAAAAGTTGAGCATGACATGTGGTTGTTGTTGTTATCATGTTTGAAATTTTTTTTGACTAAACTGGTGTTAGTGAGGATTATGTGTGAAGTTGAATGATTTAGGAACAAATCATAGAGGGATATTATTTGAAATAATGTATAATGTCATTGTGTTATTTGTGGCCTTGTTTACATAGCTTTTACTACTTGAATCCATCTAACATGTTGTTTTGAATGTGTTGAGCTTGTCACACACTATTTTTCTTGTTGAATTAATTTATATTGGTTGTTGATGAGTTGACATTAGAAATTCTCTATGTATAAAAATTGGTTCATTTGGATTTTTTTTATGTGATGCATCAACTTTTCATTGATCTACTTTATTTTATTGTGCATGCCTTTATTCTAGAATTCAATCCACTTTGGGAAAGATGTAATCTTTCAAGTGTGTCATCATTAATGAATTTTTTAATGATTGTTTATTTTTATTTATTTATACCTTACTTGTCAACTCCTTATTCCCAGACTTAATTAATTATTCCCATGTAGACTTTGCATGTCATTTTATTTTGATTCTAAGTTTCTTCATAGATCACACTCTACAACTTTTATTTTTCCCATGTAGTTTTGATTTCCTACAATAGAGAGATCGTGTTATACAAAAATAGACAAACCTAAAACCAAAATAGGAAAATATTACACTAAGAAAAGATCCTAAACTACATGGTGCTACTCAACACTCTCTCTTAATTTTCTATGAGATCTGATAGAGATTACTGATGGTAAGGATTAAGACTATATCCATTTATGCATCTTGGTAGAATGGTTCCTTGAATCTCTTTTAAGATAATTTTTCCTTGCTATGAGATATAATGAATGATCTAAGGTCCATTCCATTGAATGTGTATATTTCCTATAAATGTTTAAAGTCTATTATCATATAGTAATAGAGCTCAAGAAAAAATATTAGGATCACCAATTGCAATCATGCCTCTTTTTTACTTAACTTGTTGACTTCTTGCATTTGTTCTGATATTTGCCTATCTTACTTGTTAAATCCATAATTCATGCCTACATAAGATATTTATCTCATAGTCACATGATCATTTTAATTCATAGATTATGAACTATATACTCCTTTGGTGTGATTGTTTATAGCCTATAAACTAGCTAAAATGGGGTAAAACTTGGTGCACACTTGTATTTTTTTATATGCCCATAGGATCATAGGAATTTGATCCTCCCAATCATCCCTTTACACATTGAATATCTTTTTGAGAATATTTCCAATGACTTTTTTTAATGCCTCAGTCTATCCATTATCTTTTGAATGATATGTTGTGTTTTTATGGTGTGATACCATAAAATTCTCTATCAGAGTATTGGTGATGATATTTCCTAAGGAAATATAATCCTATGTCACTAAAAAACTTCAAAGTGCATCCAAATCTGGTAATAATATTCTCATACATAAATATAGTTGCATCATTAGTGATGCAGCTTGGTGTCACAATAGTTTCCATTTATTTAATGAAGTAGTTCATCGCAGCAATTATGTACTTTGCATGACTATACTTCTTAGGTGGATTGATTGGTCTAAAAATTTTGATTTACCACTATTCAAATGATTATTTGGTTATCATAAATTACTGGCATTTCATTTCTCTATTTAAGCTTCCCAATCCTTTGTACATTTAATAGTGTTTTTCTACTCGGTGATCATCTTAAAATAGTGTAGGACTCCATAGTTTGATTTACAGTATATTCCTTGTAGTGGGTTCTCATATAAAAAGTCCACCTATGATTCCTTCATGTACCTATTTAGAAGTTTTTGTTGCTAATGCTCTATATCCACTCTGAATAGTACATCATCTTCCCCATTTTGTAAAAGAAACCATTAAAGATGTTGAATGGAATGGTTGTTGTGATCAATAATTTTTGTCCCTTTCCACATAGTGTGCATGAAAAATTTCTTGTTATAGTAAATTGGCTATCTTCCATGTTCTCAAGAATCATAGAGATGCAAAATAAGTGAACATATTTTGATCCATATCAGAGTTTTTTAGGTTCTTGTCTATTACATATTCAGCTCAAGTGGTCTAGTCCCACATTTTCCCTACTAGGATTCACATTAATTATTAATTTAAAATATTAAAATAACGTCAACCAATGATATACTACCTCCTAGCATAGGATTATTTACTAGGTCTCACATAACCTAGTGATTACTAAAAAATTCAAATGGCATTGCTAGAAGGTAGTGTCTAAAATATTAGAGTATGGACACCATTATGAGAGCTTCTTGTTCTATAGTTGTATACATTTTATATATAATAGACTTTTTTTACTTGTGAAGTGAATTGGATGGTTCAATCTTCCATATCATGGTTTTGTAATAACATATCCTATTTTATTTCTTGAGGCATCTACCTAAACATGAAATGGTTTGTTCCAGTCAAGAAATATCAAAATGGGAGTTATTACCACCTTTTACTTTAGATCCAAAATTTTTATTTAGCACTCATTAGTTATTCAAACTTGGTTTATTTATGCATTAGCTTTTCTATGGGGGAAGTTATAGTTGTGTAACATTTTATGAATTTATTATAGTATATTTTATGCCCTAAGAAAAATCACACCTCATTAAAGCTTTTAGGAGGTAACATGCCAAAAATAACTATGATTTTGGCTTGGTCTACAAAAATCCCATCACTACATACTATATGTCCCAATAGGACACCAAAATGTGTGAAGGATAATCACTCTTCAGTTTTTGCATAATAAACAAAGCGTGACTCTATTCCAACATCAGCCTCAACTTGGATAAATGTTCCTTGAATAAATAAAAAAATATCCCAATCATATAAATAGACTTCCAATAAGTCATGGATGAAGTCTTTAAATACAATGATCACATCCCTAGAGAAGATAACAAGAGAATTATTCAACCTAAACAACATTACCTTGTATGCAAAATATCATCATTCTATTGCACATGTGGTTTTAGTTTAATCTTATATTTTAATTGGTATCTGATGGTAGCCACAAAAATCATTTGTAAAAAAGTACACTTAATTTTATGTGACTAACTTTGGGACTCATTGATGAATTGAATTGGGAATGGATAATTAATACAAGCATCATTAAGTGTACAATAATCCCACACACTTTAATTTATTTAGACTTCTTAGGTTGTATGACCATTGGGATAACCTATGATAATTTTTATATTATATAGATAATGCTTTCTTCTTGCATCTGATCCACTTCAACCTTTACCTTCAACTGCATGTTGGGGTTTAACCTATATGGACACTTTTTCATAGGTCATGCACACTCTTTTAGCTCTATGTGCATCTATCCTATAGAAGGATCTACCCATTTTAATTTTGTAAAATTTGATGGAAATACATCCTTGTAATCTTGCAATAGTTGAAATATTTTTGAAACATCATTGTGTGTCTAATAATCTCCTAACGTCATAAGTTTTGGTGAAGATTTTATCCTATTATTCCCTACCAACCTATTTAATGGATCCTGATATATATTTTTGGAACCACATGGAATGGAATCTTGAATTTTTATCTATCCTTCTCACTCTTGAATATTAATATTTTTTAGCTATTGATATTATTTTTTTATTTGACTTCAGATCTAAGCTCCTCCCCTTCTCACTCTGGATCAAATAATCCCTTCAAATACAAGTCCTCATCACTTTCATTGGAATCAACGTGTTCCTCCTCATATATGATTTGATTTGAAGTTTTTATCAAAAAACTTATATGTGTTTATTCTCCTTATATATTTTTAGGTTTGTGTTCAATTCCTTAGTCACTTCCTCCTATGAAGTAGAGTCTAAATGTACTACTAATATCCTTTGTTTAGGCATGGCATAAGAATATATTGAGTTTAAATAGGGAGTGGTGTACCACAGGGTTATCATACTCAAAAAATAATGTTTGAATAAAATCATGTTGAACCTGTGGCCAATTCTTAATCTCCATTTTGCACTATTGATGCATGTACCATTTTTTTGGGAGCATTTCTAGTGTATTTCTAAAGACATGCACCTAATATTTAAGTTTTACACCTACATAGACCATACACCTAACATTTATGGATGTACATTTATAGACATTACCCTTCCTCAAAAAATGGCCATATTTCCCTAACATTAGATGGTACTTGGAACCAAGATCACAAAAAAATTCAAGGTTCATGCCATTATAATTGGTTTGTCCTATGAACTAGCCACTAAGTTGTAGTAGTTCCATTTAGTGCATAGTTTAGTGAACTTGGCTTCTAGTCTATATTAGGCACATGATGTTATAGTATGAAGATTAATTGATCCTAATTTTAGTCATAAAATATTATGTTTGTAGGCATTTTATCATAAAAACCATATGCATTGGATACACATCATAATCACCTCTTACCCATCTCAACATGTGGGTATCTGAATCACCAATGATGGATGACATATTTTCTAAAGGTAAAATACCCTATTTCATTGGATTCATATATTCCATGTCCATCACAAAATTTTTTTACAAGAAATCCACATCAGACCTAGTTGGTGATCACATAAATAGTACATTCTTATATTTGGAACTATGGAATTTATGATTTTATTATCACATTCCTAAAATAAAACTATTCATTTTTTTATGGATATTATTGATGTTCAATTTTTGGATGTAAAAATTGATACACTATATTTTGTGTGATCTAGGAATTGACTCAAGAGAGAATGGTTAGTATCATGTTAGTTCCAAAATGAAAACAAAATGAAAGAAACACATTAACTAGCATAACATCTCTAGGCCTAGACACTAGGGAGAGCTTAGTTACCAAACATGAATAAAATAAACAACTAAAATGTAAAATAAACTCTCTTTTACCTTATTTATATGTTCTAAAATGCTTGTTGCAGTGGCTTACTCAGCTTGTGCTCATGAAGTCTTCATCAAAGGAGGATTGGCTATCTCCTCTTCTCCTTGACACCTTATGGCTTTGGCTTGGCTTGGCTTGGAATCAATTTGGCATGCTAACACTAATTGAAATGGATTTTGGAATCATTTGTGTATTATAAATTTAAATTATCAAGACTTAAAAGTCATGTGGTAAGGCCTCCTATTTATAGATTTTTGAGAATATCTAGAATCAACCCAAACTATCCATCTTGAGATTGAGATGTGTGGTTGAGGATTAATTCAATTTTTGGAATTAAGTTTATAATTATCCTCATCATGACATTGGAAGAAGGGGAAATTAAGAGGTATGGAGGGAATCATGTAAGGCATTGATGAGGCATGGAGGACATGGATCCTGATATTTGTGGAATTTATGACTTAGGCATGTCTTTCCAAGAAATGAGGTCACCTGATGATGCAGATATTAAATATTCATTTCCAAAACAAATTATTCAATAAGTTTCCATGGAATTATTAATTAGGCTCTAACTTAGATTAATTATCTCTTAAGCATGTTTAAGCACTATGTGCATAAATTACTCAAATTGATTAGAATGCCTTGTTATTGGTCCAAAATTTGACTAGATTAGAATTGGAAGTCAATGTTAGATGTGTTGGAACTGCATTCCCATTTAGGATGTTACCAATATAAAATAACAAAGGCACATGTCTAATACAAGAGATTTGATCAGAAAGAGCAATCCAAAGCACCCAGGTACAAAATTAGCATTTTGACTCAAAATGATCTAATCAAAGTTAGCTAGCCCATAAATTAAATTGCACCATTTAGGGATACCCTAGCCAAAATTAGCACTTGACTATATCATGTTTGAATATTTTAATGTTTTTTATTATTTTTAGGCCAAATTGTGCATTTTAGTGGAAATTGGTCAAAACCCTGATTAGAGGTTATTAGTGGCCAGTTTTAGGTGTCTACAATTTGCCCCTATTTGGAAAGGTGTTACAAACCATAGGTAAAGCAATGTCTTCTCAAATAATGACATATGACTTGTATACCAAAAATAAGATGATGGTTGAAGAACAAAGCTCTAAATGGTTTTTGGATAGCCTATGATGATTTCCCCTCGAGAGAGTGGCCATCACAATTATTGATGGATGGTCCCTCAAAAAGAAGCAAGAAGAAAGGTGGAATTAACCCATGGTTGAGATTAATCCAAATGAGAAGATGATTTCATGCATTGATTTTTAAAAATTACTAATTTGTCCAAAGGTGGTTACAATCAAGAATAAAAGTCAAAATAATGATTTACCCATAAGCAGTTATAATCATTAAGAGGACCTAGATTGGCTAAAGATGATTATACCCCAGTTAGGGATGATTAGCAAGCATAAATCAGGGATATAGCCTAGAATACAAATTAAAGATGAGTGGATGAAAAGTGATGAAAGAGATGGATAGAGGAATAAGATTGATCATTAGAAATGATTTAGTTGTACTTGCCAATGAGGAAATGCTCATCTTTACTACCAATGATATAACTAGAATGGTTAATGGGTTGAGTTGATCAAGGGTGGGCTGGAAGGATTTGCCAAAGTGACAAGGAGAAACTTTTGTGGCTCCATAAATTGTAGACATTATTGAAGCTAATTTTTGTTGTAGCATGTGATGGTAAACTTCATGATAGAACACCATGAAGACTTGGCCAAAATATGCATAAGGACTGACTCCCAATCCAATAAACATTCAAAAAGAATACACCATGATAAAAACCATGATGATAATATTGATGTATGAATATGGATGGACTCAATAATAATATGCCCAAGGAATCACCTAATGAACACATATAAATTGAGTCAAGGCAACAGTGCTAAAAGCAAACAAATAAGCATGTGAATAAATCAACAAACAAATAGAAAAACAAACAAACAAATAAATAATTTAAAATAAACAAACAAATAGAAATCCTAAAAACAAAAGCAAAAGAAAACATCCTAACAATGGCAATACCCCAGTAAGGTAGATTGAGGATAACTGACTAGGATTAGATAAGACAAATATTTTTGGATTTTAAAATATTATGAATGTTTTTGGCATTTTGAGGTATCTTAATTCATTAGAGAATGACAAGATACCTACTCACAAAATGGTGAGAGTGTTTGGCTTAGGTTGCTCATGAAATGATGAGAGCGTATGGAAAGGGGGATTGAGGTGACCTAAACATGAATTGAACATGACCCAAATAGTCTTGAAATGACCTCAAGTCATAGTAATTATGTCCACACAAAAGGTGAATAAAAACCAACTAGGTCCCAACAAGTTCTTATATTCAACAAATGGATAGTCAAATGAAAATAGTAATGTCAAGGTGATGTGGCAATGCATGATAAATAAGTATTGCCCCTAGTTTTCCCATAGGTAGTTATAACTATGATACAATGACATATGCCAATGATACTAATTTTCACATAGGTGGTTATAATTAGTAGCAAGACTGGTGAGACACTGATTTGCCCATAGATGGTTATAATCAGGCTAACATAAACAAACTTGATAGGATGAAAGATATCTTGCCAGATCAACTATCACACTACTTTCATAGACTATCATTTAAACATGGACTTGATTGATTATTGAAAATTGATTGAAATCCCCTTGTAAAAAGTGCAGGAAGAAGAAAAGTAGCCAAGATCAAAATAGGATTAGGTAGGATGACTAAAAATAGGCTTTGGTCTGGATAGGAATGGGATGATAGGATGGCATGGTCTTTCTTTAGGATAATGATTGTTTAATAAATTTGATAAAATGGTAAGAGGGTTGCCCCCAATTAATGGGGTGAATGGTTGGGTCAATGATAATGGTAAAAGAATATGTAACAATGATAATGGCATGGCAATGTGAAATGGTATGGTACATGTAATTGGCCTAGGTATGGTTTTTTATTATGTTATTTATAATAATGGGGAGATGCATGTCCTAATCAACAAATGATACAAATAGAATACTTGATCATGTTAATTTTTATCCCATACCTCGTTTGAATAACTACTCTGTCAAGAATGGCTTGTAGATTTGGTTGTCAAGAATGCTTTTGTGATCTTCATTGGTCATTGATTCTGATTCTATCAAGCATTGAGATAAGGTATCTTTTTAGCCTCTATAAAATAAAGTGTGGCCATAGATGGTAGACATAGATAAATAATGGATGGCAAGTTTGATTATGAAATGGAATGGTAGATTATAATAGAATGTATAATGGTGGGGAAACAAATGACGATTAGGAATTTTAGTCACACATAATGTTGTTGATTCCAGATTCGACATAAATTTAGTTGTGATGGGGCTGAAGACTTGTTATCTTGATAAGACCACCATATTTTTCTATTGTTTGATCTTGAGAGTAGCTACCATCTGATTAGGTTGTAGACATGAAGCTATTTTGATTTGATCTTTGATTTTGTCTTCATCAAGCAGTGAAGAACTTTTGTTCTCAACTATTGGTGCCTCAAAGAGGTTTTCACCAATGAAGTTGTCTTGATTGTCCCATAGTGCCTATAAGAAGGTTTCACTAATGAACATTATCTTTTTATTTTGGTTTTCTTCTAGTGCTTCTGAAAAAGTTTCACTAGAAGATGCTGAGTTCTGACTTTGATTGTCGCCTAGAACCTCTAAAAAAGTTTTACTAGGAAAGTTTTCTTCTACTAGGAAAGTGATCTTCTACTACATGAATGTTGTCTAAGCCTTCTTGATCTTCTTCAACTACTATGTCACCATGGATGTAGTTCAACAAAGTGTGATTCTATTGATCCCAATTAACAGTTGTGGGAGATGAAATGTCAATGATATGGTTATCTTGGTTGATGGTAATGGCATGTGGAATGGTAATAGAATGGGGAGAGGCTACACCATCCTCATAGAAGATACTAGGATAACTTGTGTCTAAGTTGAAGTACTCATCCTCAAAAACCATAGAAGGATCACAAATATATTCAAATTGATCTGAAAGGCATGTGCAACCAATGTTTTAATGTCTATGAACATATTCTTATTATAAATTTGATTATAACTCAAAGGATTCTAAATTTTTTGTTAAGATTAATGTTGATTCTAATTTTGATGCTAAATTTGATGTCAATTTAAGAATAGAACCTGACTCTGACTCTGATTATTCATCTAATAGGTACTCTATCACAATGATGTCTTGTTGAATATTTGGTTTTGGACAAGTAACAACATGTGATGGCATAATGGGCTCCATGAAAATTAGTTTGTCAAAGTGAGATTCCTCTAGGATGGGAAATATGTTAAGAGAAACCTCCTCAGAGACTCACTTATCAATAAGAGGCTCTTGAAAAATAGGCACATGGTCAAGGTAATGATTTACCCAAAGGTAATTATAATAATTAAGAAGTGACTCAATAAAGACTAGCTCATTATATTGAGACTCCTTGATAACTGGTATAAGATCAATAGGAAATTTATCATATGTTGACTTATCGCAAGTGGTTGGTTCAACAAAAACATCTCAGATTGATTGGTTCTCTTGAACTAGGTTTCCAATGAGTTGAAAATACTAGTTTTAAACATAGCTTAGTCTTCAAATGATTGGATGGGTTGAGGTTTAGATGGGATGACTTGTGGTTGGATAATGGTAGGGCCTTGGGGAGCATAATTGATTGCATGAGCCAAAGGACAAATTCTTGAGATAGTAACGATAGGGAATTGTGGGGCTTGATTGCTCACACAAGCCAAAGGACTAGGTACTAGAATGATGAAGTGGTGTTTTGAAGCTTGATTTCTCACACAAACCAATGGATGAGGTCTTGGTATGGGAATGGTGTGATATTGTGGTCTTGGAATATAAATGATATGATGTGGTGGAGCTTGATTACTTGGATAAGCCAAAGCATCCAAAAATTCCTCATAAACTATATCATCCTAGTTGTGAGTTGGCTCATAAGCTAGTTATTGAATGTGTTCCATGTACTAATTATTGAAAAGAGGGTATGGATTCATATCCCAAAAAACATTATATATAGTTAGGTCTTCAAAGTCTTCCTCATAAGCCTCTTCATGCCAATCAAGGTCTCCATTTGAATTTTTTGGATTTTGACTACGTTCCCCATATGGAGTATTGTAGGGAGAATAATAGAAATCATTAGAAAATCTTTCTCTATAGGGGTTCCTTGTTGGATTTTGTGTGGCCATTTTATCATAAGTTGGATTGTACATGACTCCATCATAAGTGTAGTGAGACATATCTGTGTAAATGATGAAAGCTTCAAAAAAAAGGCTTAGAGTTCTACAAACTCTAGAAATCAATGTCCAAAGGACAAATAGTTCAAGATTAATCTAACTTGGTAAGAAGGTGGAGTTGTATCTCCAATGTGGTCTGAAAGTGGAGTTGTATCTCCAAAATAGTTTGTACTAAGAATTGGCATAAAATAGCCTAACATCAAATGTCATATACACAAAAGGTCAAGCATCTAAATAAAAAATGGCATGCTAAAGGTCTAGGTCAAAGTGTTACAAATAAGGTCTAAACTGGGAAAGGGAAAATTTGAGTTACTAGGTCTTTTGTCCAAACATAGAGTCAAAGCTAGGCTTAAATAAATAGGCATGATGTGATTTGATTTGATCTAACAAGTTTAGAAACAACTTTGACATATACCCAACACACAGAATCAAACATAAACATGATCAATTAGTATAAGTCATAAGACAAAAAGATCTTTGAGAAAGGCTATGTTCTCCCAAATAAAGGCACAAACAATGATGAGGATATGCATTAAAAAAATAAACCATAAATAGTTTTCAAATTTGGTTAATTGATTAACTAAAGTTATGAAACTCAAAAGAGTAAGATCTATGTATTAGCCCCATGAATTAAGGCCTAAATAGAAATCAATCAATGTTTGAATCTAAACCTAACAAGGCTAATTGAAAAATCAACATTGAAAACTAGGATTTGACCAAACAGGTTAGACAAGATTGGACAGCATGATGGCATAAGGCAAAGGTCCAAATGGTATACATGACATGGTTTGAAACAAATGGTTTTTGATACAATGGTAAACAAGTCTTGAAATAAATTGAGTAGCCTAACGGCATAAGCATGCTCAAAATATGTGATCTATGTTATGATTTAAAAGAC
This sequence comes from Torreya grandis, assembly GCA_037957365.1. NCBI lineage: Eukaryota > Viridiplantae > Streptophyta > Pinopsida > Cupressales > Taxaceae > Torreya > Torreya grandis. The sequence goes on from JARHVA010004937.1 coordinate 924,376, forward strand.
TCAAAGGCAAAATGGTTTTAACATGATTTAGGTAGCATAACACTACCCTCCTCAACTCAAATGAAACACACACAAATAAGTTTAATAAAAATTTAAAGGCACAAGTGTAGTGTAAAATGGCTAGCATAATGCCTTTTTAGACAAAAGAGTGACATATAGACAAATTGTTTTTAACATGGCTTATGAATAAACAAACAAGTTTTAGTCTAAAAAACACCAAGTCAAATAAATGACCAAAATACACTAAGTATAATCATCCAAATCCTATCAAGGGTATAGTAATGTGGGGTTGATTAAACTAGCAAGCTTTCAAACATTTCTAGGGGAATCAATTGCATAATGACTTTCATGTCAAATAATACAAAAGAAAAGCATGGAAATTGGGTGACTGTGGTATTATCTAGTTTTGAAAAGGTCTATTCCTTTTTACAATCACTACATCCTATTGTTCACTTAGTGTAGTATGATGTCCAAATGCAGATACGTCCTGTGTGCAACTCAGAAGGAGTAAGTGAAGTCAATGCTAGTAGATGAAACCCTAGGTCAAAGCTTCCCTAAAGAACTCATGGGAGGTAATGACATCCCCCTCGCAAGCCAAGATGTAATGAAATTAAAGACACAAAAATAAATACTTTAGGGTCATTTTCAAGGTCACCCAAACTTTGATGAGTTTTTGGAAAGTGCTTTAGATGACTTTATTTTTAAGCCTTGGACTACACTATTTTTAATAGGAATGGTGCTTTTGATTCCAAGGGTTCCCTAAAAGGGACAAATGGAAGAACATACCTGCAACATCCCTCTTTTTCCAAATAAAAAATTAATCTAAACAAATAAGTGAATACAAAAATCTTGAAAAGGTGAGTTCATTTTTAAGCCCAAATGGAAAATGAGGTGGTGTTCATTTGACCCCTTGGTCTTAGTTGCAAACTTTGAAAAGATTCACCATAAACATCTACATTTTTTTTAAACAACAAAACAAGGTTCCTAATTGATTTTTAATCATGAAAAAGGTGATCTAAACATGTTTTTAGAAAATGTCAAGCTTGGTCCTACAACAAAAATGTTAGCATGTCCTTTAGCCTTGAAGCTCTTTTAGGTTTGAAACAATGAACTTTTTTTAAAAAGCTCCTAGGTCTATGTTTTAATAAAAACATAGTGATTGATGTCAGTTATATAACTAATGATGGTTAATTTGCTAACTGATGACAGTTATCTAATCGACATCAATTATACCAATGTGATTGATGACAGCTATCCAACTGATGTTAGTTTTACTAATTGATGTCAGTTAATGTGTAAACTTGTGGTAAACAAAAATAGCAAAATAAAGTTAGAAAATCAATTTGTAAGAGTTTTAATGATCCAAATGAAGATTTTAAAGCTAAAAAATGATCTTTCTCATTGGTGGGATGCATCTAGTCCCACCAGGCATGCCATATGTGATCTAGGAATTTGACTCAAGAGAGGATGGTTAGTATCATGTTAGTTCCAAGATGAAAACAAAATGAAAGAAACATACTAACTAGCATAACATCTATAGGCCTAGACACTAGGGAGATCTTATTTTAAAAACATGAATAAAACACACATTTTTGAAACTCTCTTTTACCTTCCTTGGATGTTCCAAAATTCTTGTTGTAGTGGCTTGCTCGACTTGTGCTCATGAAGTCTTCATCAAAGGAGGCTTGGTTATCTCTTCTTTTCCTTGACACCTTGTGGCTTTGGCTTGGCTTGTCTCAGAATCAATTTAGCATAGTAACAATAATTGTAATGGTTTTTGTAATCATTTGTGCATTATAACTTTGCATTATAAAGACTTAAAATTCATGTGGTAAGGCCTCCTATTTATATATTTTTTAGAATGTCTAGAATCAACCTAAACCATCCATCTTGAGATTGAGATGTGAGGTTGAGGATTAATTAAATTTTTGGAATTATGTTTATAATTATCCTCATCATGACATTGGAAGAAGGGGCAATTAAGAGGCATGGAGGGCATGAAACTTGATATTTGTGGAATTTATGGCCTAGGGTTATCTGCCCTAGAAATGAGGTCACTTGATGATGCAGATATTCAATATTCATTTCCAAAACAAAATATTCAACAAGTTTCCATGAAATTTTTAATTAGTCTCTAACTTGTATTAATTATTTCTTAAGCATGTTTAAGCACTTTGTGTACAAATTACTCAAATTTCAAAAAAAGGATCTTAACTTTTTACATGGCATATTTCAAAAAAAGGGATCTTAACTTTTTGGTAATCATTTCAATGTTGCCCCTTTTTTCCACATTCCATACACTAGAGGTCTAGCCTAGGCCTAGTACTTTCATATATCTTGTCCATCGGACATATTACAACATTTATCATTGCATCAATTTTTTAGTAGGCTATGGATATATCCATAATATTCTATTTTTTCCACATGTAATGTATCTGCCTAAGCATATACCTTGTTTTCAAACTACATTTTAACAATGCCAAACCTAATCCTAGGTCATAATCCTTCCACAAACCATACAACTTTATGGGTTTCTTGGAATAGAATGTATACATTTTTCATTATTTTGAAAAATCTATGTTTATAATTCCACATTGATTCACCTAATTTATTTAAAATTTATTTCAACTCTTGGATTGTTTGACTTACACACTTATTTACTTTGAACTGACCCATCAACTAGTCTTTAACATATTTAAAGTTCAATTTGGTGGCATTTATTTTTTATATGAAATATATAGGTCATCTCATTAAATATCCAATGAGTTCACACTTCATCACATCATCTACAGTTACATTTCTAATTTTTCATTTCAATTCACAAGTTAATAAATACTATTTAGGTTTAGTATACCCATCATATGGTGTCGATGTGACAAAGACTCTTGGATTGAGATCCATGATTATAGTGGTAACATTTGAAACTAACAACATTGGTGGACTAGACTTGGGAAATGTATTGAGATTAGTTATGACCTAAAATTCCACTTAATTAGTTTTTTTCTATTAAACAATTCCTTGGTGTTTTCACTGTAATTCCATAATTTATCTATAAAAGAGTTGAACCATGTACTATATCCACTATATTATGCACTTTTCTTCTTTTTGGTGATCAAATAGGCACAAGGGATGTGTACCCTTGAAATGAATGATCCACATCTATGACTATTTCTACACTACAACTTGAACCTACTTTCATCCTATGACTTAACATAATTTGTTACAAACATTATTCTTTTTCTTCTCTAAATAATATTATCCCTTATATCTTTGACCTAAAACTACATTTTTGACCTATTTATTCATTCCTCTTATTTCTTTCCACTTTCTTCCATTCATTCAACATTTATATCTATCTTTATGCTTTCTCTTCTCTCATGCATTGTCCTTTCCTTATCCTCAACGTATCCAACTTATCTTTTACTCCCATGAGCTCCCATTCATTCTCTATCCTATAAACTACCTAATTTATTCCTACTCATAGCTATGTTAGGATTATTCTATTTATTCCATATTCTCTATTATCATAGGTCTCACTCTAGTTCCATATTCACTTTTCACTCTACTTCTATATGTCCTCCATTTTTTGGGTATAGGTTCAATCTTCCCTTCTCAATTATTCATCATTCACTTCATTATCTCACACATCCCCCTATGTCTAAAATAAGTAATCCATATTGGTACGAGTAGACATCATGGCTTTTTCTACAACAAACATTTTGACAAGAGTAGGTAGTCATTTCAAAAAAATTCCTATGATGCCTCTAACAAATAGATCATGCCTAGCCTCAAAAGAAATTTAGCCTTTAAAAAACATTTAATTATGTATTCATCGATATTAATTTTGACCCAATAATATATTGCATGATTTCAATCATTATCTCATTTGAATAGATTTTCTAGTTTATCTTTCATCCAAACTAGAAACTTTATTTTTCTTAGTTGAAAATAGTAGTATTCAAGGCTTAATAACCATTCAATTGGTAATCTAGGCAATTTAAAACAAAATAAAATCATATATTTTTCCACATATATGCTCATGAATAACTTATTGAACAAATATTATTATTATTTTTACTTCTTATTATGTTAAAATTTGAATTTGCTCATCAAGACATTGTTCTAAGTCTTTTTATCCAGGTATTTGTCACAACATGTTTGAACAATCCACATTCACTGCACCATTGTTAACAAATGTTGTTGTAAAACCCATAAAAATATGTTAATTTGTGTTTTATGTGTGAAATATAAAACATGATCATAATGTAGTCATGGTTACATAACCAACAAAGTCTTTCTCAGGTTAATAATTATGTAGTTATTATAGAAACACAAACTTAACTTACATGTACTGAACATTCCTTATCAATTTTAAATGATTACATAGATTTGAATAAAATAGAGCATTCAATATGTATAAAATCAATATAAAATATTTTTGGGAAAACCATTATCATATCTTTATATTTAATCTCTACATTTTCAGAACTCCATTCCATTACAATTGATCACTATTTATATACTTCTACGATACATTGTCCCTTCACATTACATCCTTTTGATTCAAACATGAATGAGTATTTTTTCATTCCATATAATTTTAGAATACATACATAGGTTGAATACATCCAAAATATAATACATTATAGAGTCAAATATCCATTTCACTCTTGCCAAACATTTATACTCTGTGATTTTTCAATTTTATTCTACCATGAACATGGGCTAAAGATTAACCATGAGTAGCTTTAGGTTTGAAAAGTTATTTTATTAAGGTTCACTAGTTTCTTATTATTTTTTAATGATATTTGATATAAATATGTAATTTGTATTTCAAGATCTTCAATTACCATATTCTTCATGTACATTACAAGAGAAATTTGGGAGGCTTCCTTCAAGTAAAATTAGTTTTTTTTAATTTTTCTTCAATTAAACTCTTGTTATTTGAAATGAAATTTGTCAAAACTTGAAGTTGTTTATCAAAGAGGAAAACATTTGTATATATCAACTCTTCCATACTCTTGATACTATATAGTGAATACATGGTATTGGGAATCACTTTCCTAAAAAGACTCTTCATTTAGGACTTTTCTCAAACATATAACATGAAAAATGAATACTATCAAACATTTATATAAGCTATTCTAATTTTTTACCTATTGTACTCCAATATTATCTTATGTTTATTCATGTTTTTGATGTTACTCATTTCACTTTTATGGTGAAATACAAATCCCAACCAAGATTTATGAATAAATTATAGATTAAACATAATGAAATATATAAAATATCTCATGTGTGTTGTGTATTTAACTTCCTTGTGAAATTATGAAAAACTATTCTTGAACCTTTTATGTGAAAAAATTCAATGAATTTCATGTTCCTTATCCCCTTAGGCACTCTTTCAAATAGTTTGCAAGTCATTGTAATTACCTTTTTCTTGCACACACATTTTTTAAGTTAGTGATATAAATTTTCTTGAACAATTCTCTTTGTGGCCTCCAAAAATAGCTTACAAATATTAAATATTTGCATTTAAATTCCAAGTAGTTTGAGAATTAAAATAAAATATAAATGAGAGAGAAAGAGTTGAAATGCCAAACAATGTTATCCTAACTAGTGAACTACATATACAAGAATTGCATTTCCCTTTCACTTTACCTTGAAATAAGCACTACAACTACCTTTACCTTTGAAAGTGTGATGGTGAGGGAAATATAATATTATCTTATTCCAGTGGAAAGATATGAGAAATATTGAATTTAATAAGCAAAATCATATTATTAATGAATGGTGAGGGATACAACCAATCAATTCTATCCCACAAAATAACTAGCAAATTAAGCGTAATACATGTATTTGGGATATATATAAATGGATTTCAATAAAATTATTCATTAGCATTTAATTAGGTTTAAATATATGTAACCAACTAAAATAGACTTAATTAATTTTCCAAATCCATAATAATAAATAATTAAAAGAGGATTTATAAGAGTATGTTAAATATCAAGGGAGCTATAAATAGTCATGAAGATTTTATAGTGTAAAAAAATAAAAAATAAAAATAAAAAACTAATCTATAAATCTTGGATATAACAACTAACCTTCAAGATTTGTTTCTAGTCACTAGAATTGTAGATAATATAGTTCTAGGATGTAGCGGTTAGGTTGAAAAAAGACTAACAACTATGTTCATCAAACCTTAGGCCCTATAAATAACACACCAAGTAAATTCAATAATGATTCAAAGAGGCAAATTAGTGTGATCTGATGTGTCACTTCAATAAACATTTGTGCTACAATGAATGATCTATAAATCTTTGATTGATTTCTCTAAATTAATTTTGAAAGCTCAATAGATCAATGTGAAAAAAAATGCTAGATGTTTATTCATATTTCTTATATATACCTCATGATGCCCAAATTAACTAAGACACATGTATTTATAAACTTATTGAGTTCAAAATAGGACCCTATTTTCACATAATATGGGATAACATAGATGAAAACATAGAAAAAATTGGACAATAACCCATAGGGGACACCAACAAACAAAATGATTGAAGGCCCCCCAAAATTTATATGGTATGTTTCTGGGAGACTATTTTAAATAGGGGGAGGGAGAAAAGAATGAGGGAGAGAGAACAAAAGGGTAACAAAATGAAAAATAGAAAAACTATTCCAATAATTCCTAATTTGAACTAATAATTGATAAAAACATAGATAAAGTATTTATTAAGGACTAATAATTTCCTATTTAACACTTAATAAATTCCATATGGACCATTATAGGCATATATAATTCATATCTAAGATTATTTTTTCTATTTATTCTTCCCTAATGAAATAATGGTTGTATAGTGGCGAGTTCATACCTTTGTATTGAAAAATGTTAATGGTTGATTATTTGTCCACAAGCACAAGAATTACAATGTGGCTAGTCTTTCTAGTAAATGCTTTATATTGAATTTCATATAATTGAATTAATTAAATATTGTTTGTGGACATGTACTCAATAGGGGGTATCTATCCTTACCAGACCACATGATTAAGTTGTCTAACATTAATAATATTTATTCGTAACCAATAAACGAACCATAGTAGCTATGTTAGACAAATAATGTGGTTAAGTTGACTAACATTGGTAATATTTATTTTTAACTGAGTGTAAAATTAGTATTTTAGTATATGCCCAAGGACCTTAGTATCTATAAAATTATAAATATGGACCACACTAACTACAATGTTGATGATGGTAGTCTATATGGTTGGTTTATAAGTCAGTGGACATATATAAAAAGAGCCTTGATCCATTTTTCATACATATTTTTTTATACTAATGATGGATTACTGGAGGTTATCTAAAACACATCGATTAATTTTTTTTACACTATTTATCTAGAAAATTATTTTACTAGGCTATTTATTAAACTAAAATAATTCAACCTATATATTATACTAGAATAATGTGATTTGATGTGTGATGTGCCATAAATATGAATAGAGAGATTGATGTTATACATTTGAAGAAAATTGTTTTAATTGAAAGGAGAATGATAAATTTAAAAAATGATGAAAATATATTAGTATTATGTTGTCATATGAAAATTAATATTTGAACATTCCAATATTTTTGCATGCCAAACTTTATAATTATTAAAGTAATAAATTAAATCAAGAAATTTGAATTGATATAACCCAAATAATAACACCCCATAACTTGCCATGTGTATTTATCCACACATATGTCACATATGATTTAATTTAAGATGATAATAGGTAAATCTCAAGTGGGTAGATTACTATGAATATGTGGAGTGTTTGATGAAAGATGTGTAAAGTGGCATTAATAATTATTAAAATGTGAACTAACTTTAGTGAATTAACTTAATTCTTTAGTGATTCTTGTTTTGTGTTAAGTGTTGTCTAAAACAAAAAAAATAGAATACACCAAGGCATGGCATACTAGTACATTTAATTGTAGTTCGGTAATAATTGTATGGATTTCTTATCATATAAAATGGTTAGAGGATAAAACATGATAATGCGTATAGGAAATCAAGTTGTTTTGTGTTTGTTTTCTAGTGAAAAACATCTATGTGTTTACATCATTGAGCATCTAAACTCTTCTTTTAAATGGTTTGGCTCTTACTAGACATTTAGGAACCCCATGATGTAGTTTTTCACATTGAAAGAGGTGTTTATATGAGAATATGGTAGAGCTTTTGTAAACAAAGGCTCCACAATCATCCTTTGGATATTTGTTTCTTTTTACATTCATTGCATTTAATGGATATGAGTTTCACACTTTGAAAGGGATTGTATTCACTAAAATCCTAAGATTTGGCTCTCATCCTCACAAAATTTCTTAATTTTGAATGTGTTTTAAAAATATATTTTATTACAAACCATCAACAAGGACTGTCAATTTTTAAAGACACTTATCAAAAATATGTTTGAAATTATAGTGTATACTTCAATTTTGATGGTGGCCCATCCCATTCCCATGCCATATTAGGTAAGTGCATGGAATTATAGGGTGAAAATAAAGATATTTAGTGGACATGTTTCTCCTAAAAACAAGAAACCTCAACTTGTACAAATTATTTGATACACCTACACTCAAAATTTGAATATCTTATAAGAACATGAGTTGTAGCATTTTGATTATAGTTTCTAAACTACTATTTTTTTAAAATGGTCAAGCATAAATAGGTCAAACATCATCAATTCAAAGAGATACTAATATATTTTATAAAAATCATAGTAGATAGCCTTTTGTGTGCCCCATCATTTTTAAGCATCATTTACCTTTTTTTTAAACCCTTTAGTGGAAAGTTAGACAAGATTATCTAGTTTGTAACCTAAATCTAAAAAAAAATGAATATTTTATTTTTACTAATATCCCGAATTAATAGACCTTGAAATATTACCAATAATGTATAGTTGACTTTTGCCCAGCCCCCCAATAACCACCTCAAAAAAAAAAAAAAAATTATTGAATGTGCATAGATTTGGATCAAGTTTGTAACCGTATAAAAAAATTTCAATTTGAATAAATGAAAATAAATATACATAAACAAAGATAAACATGTACACTTTTGACATATAGTATTATAAAAATACATACTTAAAAACAAATATAATTTAAATACATACATACATATATGTATGTATACATACACACATTCAAAAAGAGGAAAGTATGCTTGATGTTATTTTCATGTTTTTAGGAAATGTTTTGATAAAAGTCATATCATTCAGTTGTGTTTTTCTAGGTTCATGCCTTAGGTTTAGGAATCCAAGCCACTCTCGATCCTTGATGCATGTGTTTGAAATGTCAAACATTAGAACCACATGTATAGAATTACCATGTATGTAAAATATTTTACTATTAAATTGGCATGCATTTGGCCATATTATTGATTTTATTATAGGTTTTTATTAATTATGAAATTTCAAGCAAGGTCTTATTCAATGTTATTTGTTAATATTAAATTTTTGTAAATAAAAAAATGTAAACCTAATTCTAAATGTAATCATGATGTCATTTATCTGGATTAATAGATTGGTTTAGGGTTTAAAGTTTTAGGTTTTAGGGTTTAAGTGTTAGGTTTAGGATTATAGGATTTAATGTTTAGGTTTTATGGTTTAGGGTTTCATGGTTTTGGTTTTATGTTTAGGGTTTTAGGGTTTAGGGTTTAGGGATTATGGTTTAGGTATAAGGTCTAACTATGAAAGTAATTGGGGCCAATTAATTATTTTTGAACCTATTTATGGCTAAAAAATGTGATTTTGGGCTCAATTGGCTCCAATCTCATGACAAATTGAGCCAATTATTCAATTAGGGTAATTAGTCATGCAATTCAGGCTAAAGTAAACCCTATGAACCTAGTCATCACTCCAAAGGATGTTAACTAGGGATAAATTGATTGGTTTAGGGTTTAGTGTTTATAATTTAAGGTTTAGGCATTAGGGATCAAGTCTTATGTCTTATGTTTTAAGGTTTAGGGTATATGGTCCAATCAAGAAGCCAAATAGGTTAAATTCAAGCTTATTAAACCTATTTAAGACTACAAAATGCAATTTTGGACCCAATTAGCTCTAATGTAATCATAGATTGAAAAAATTAGTCAATTGAGGGAATAAGTCCTGTGATTTGGTTGAATTGATCCCTGTGAACATAATTCTTACTCTAAAGGATATTAATTAGGCTAAATTGATTAGTTTAGGGCTTATGATTTAGGGTTTAGGATTTAGATTCTAATAATGAAGGTAATTATGGATAATTTTACTTCACTAAACCTAATTTTGACTATATAATGTGATTTTAGGCTCAATTAGCCCCAATATCATCACATGTTGAGTTAATTAGTCAATCAGGGTAATCGTTGATGTGATTTCAACCAAATTGAGCCCTTTGAACCCAATTCTTACTCTAAAGAATGTTAATTAGGGTTAAATAAATTGGTTTAAGGTTTAAAAATTATGATTTAGGGTTTAGGGTTTAGGGCTTAAGGTGGTTTAAGGTATATGGTTTAGATTTTAGAGTATAGGGTCCAATCATAGAGGAAATTAGGGCTAAATTAAGATCATTAAACTTATTTTGAACTACATAATGTGATGTTGGGCTTAATTTATCCTAATTTCATCATGGATTGAGCCAATAAATCAATCGAAGAAATCAATAATGTGATTTGGGCTGAATTTAACCTTGCAAACCTAATTTTTACTAAAAAATATGTTTATTGAGTCTAAATTAATTGGTTAAAGGTTTAAGGTACATATATTCTAATAATGAAGGTAATTGAGACCATTTTATGATCGTTGAAGCTATTTGTGACTAGAAAATATGATTTTGGGATCAATTAGCCCCAAATCATCATAGATTGAGGTAATTAGTCAATTAGGGAAATTAGTGATGTGATTTGGACCAAATTAATCCCTATAAACCTAATTATTATTCTAAAGGGAATTAATTTTAGCTAGATATTATTGAAAACAACTATTTACTAAGAGGGGGTGAATCAGTAGATCAACTAAAAACTAGTTCATTAAACCAAATAAAGAAGATATAAATACATATGAATATTAAAAAATAGATGCAGAGATCACACACACACACACACACACACACACACACACACACACACACACAAAAACACATTAAACTATACTTATACATGGAAAACCTAAAGGGAAAAACCATGGTGAGAATAGCTGCTAGAATCTACTATTCTAATCTAGCCTCACTAGAAAAACCACACTAGTTACATTCAAGGACACCCATCTTAAGGAGACACCATCCATTGACTACACACTAACTCAGTTTGTGTTTTGTCACTAACCAATCAAAATTATGGATATATAACTCCTATATACAAGATAGATAAATAAATGAATCTAGTTTTATTTTTCTATTACAAGTCTAGTCTATAACTGCTCAATATCTACACATTCTCTGTGTGCCCTTTCTTCCTCTCTACCTCACTCTCTTTGTGTCTATATATACCTTTTTAGACACACTTCATCTCTTTATCCCTCTAATTTTTACTTTGTGTCTACATATGTCTCTGATTGACACACTTTGAATCGCTCTAGTAGCATCTTTTACAAATGCAATAATAGCTTGTGACAATGTTCTTGATGTCATATACATGGATAATGAATCTAAGGTTTTATGTCTTCAATGTGTTTAAACTTTTACTACACTCATTTATCTCTATTAAGTGATTTTATCCATTATGACTTGACCTATCAATTTCTTGCATCTTAGTTCATCCTTCATGTCGTAATGTTTAGGTCTCTTTACTATCTATGGCAACTATTTAAGTCATAAATATACAACCTCATTACTCATAGATTGATCAATTGGATCGATCAATATTTATCTTTGTTTAGACATATCGAGTTCATTCACAAGTTTTTTTTATTCTTCCACTTGAATATTAGAACATATTAAAGGCATGCCTTTGATTTCTTTCTTTGTGCCATCTCTAAGCTATTTTGCTCTATCAGATCTTTGTGTGTTTTCATTCCAACTTTGAAACTTTGCTACGCCCCTAGCCTATCACATGTATGAGGATAGTATTAACCGACTTGTGGCTTACTTATCCCTCTTTGAAATTATATTGTGGCTAACTTGTGGCTTTCTTTAGATTAGTAAGTCGGCCTATGGAGTAACCATGGCCTAGTTAGACTATATATAGGAGGTAGTGGGTAATCATTTATCATCATATTGTGAATTCTGCTCTTATTGAAGCTTGTGGAGGTTTCCCCCTCAAAGTGACTTATCTATTATCATATATTTGGATATATTTCAGTCATATTTGGATATAATTCTGCTGTTATACTTAATTCTTGAAGTAATTTCATTACAAGTGGTATCAGAGCTGCGATTTGGGCAAACTTGTGGGCGAAACACTAATTTTGTGATATATAAAAAATGGTTAGGAATTTATCTAAAATTTTTTACTAGAGGTGAGAAATCATCACATTAAGCTTTCATTAAAATTTCAGATCATTTGGATCTGTTTTTAAAAATTTATCGCTATTTTATGTTTTTTCATAAAATTGCTCTATCGTGCGCAATTAAAAGAATTTTTTTGAGTTGTTTACATTTTTGGAAAGATTAGAAAATTTTGGCTATGGTTTTTTATTTGTATATTTTGAATTGAGGCTGAAATAATTCCAAAATTGCTTGGTCAAAGTTGGGTCAAAAGTGTCAATAAGGGTCGACATCGTAAAACCCTTTTATGGCAGGTCCATAAACTTGGGGCTGAGGAAAGGGTGCTGAAACTCCAGGAAAAACTCCTAACAAGGATGAGATGGAGTCATAAGGGGGCTGTAATAGAGCCTTTGTACAAGGATTTTCTGACATAGATCACAAAGTGAGCCAGCTTGACTATAGTGTGCAAGGCATTCAGAGTGAGGTGAAAGACATACAATTTAATATGCAATCCATACAAGATAGTTTGGGATATATCATGATGGATTTGAATATTAATCAATCAAATCAGCAAGCTAACTCTATTTCACAAACCCACCAGGGTGGTTCTCCTAACCAGTCTACTTTAAATCCAACTCCATGGCCATAGAAGAACCTATTACCAAAAGTGGATATGCACAAATTCAATGGAAAAGATCCACTCAATTGGCTCAACCAAATGGAGAGTTTTTTTGACCTACATCAGATTCCAAGTGGATAGAAGGTTACCATGGCATCCTTGTATCTTGAACCTGATCAATTCATTTGGTATCAATGGTTGTGTGCTCAAAAGAAAAAGATGAGTCTCAATGTCACCTGGTCAATTTTTACAGAGCAGCTAAAATTACACTATGGCAATAGTGTGATAGATAATTACTTCAGCCAACTAGTAAAATTGTGACAAACTAGCTCTATCAAGGATTATATTCACCATTTTTAGAACCTATCCTTACGTGTGGAGACAATTTCTGATGCAAACTTGAATGACCTATTTTTGGGTGGACTCAAGGACCACATTCAACATGAGGTACGCATGTTTAATCCACTTAATATTTCTAAATCTATTATCCTAGCACATAGAGATAAGAAAAAATTCATAGCCAATAAGAAGCAGCCATTCACTCACTTCAAAGATCGTAGCATATCATCATCAACATTTCCTCCACCTACTAGATTGACCCCTCAGTAAATTGAAGAAAAATGTGCAAAAGGATTATGTTTTGGTTGTGATAGCAAGTGGAGTAAAGGACATAGATGTGCTGAGAAGAAGTTATTCTACATTGAAGGACCAAATGATAATGAAGAAGCAGATGATGCCTCCAATGATGATGAGGAAGATATAGAAGAGGTACCTGAAGATTCCTAACCTACAATCTCTTGTCATGCACTTTTAGGTATTAGCACTCCACAATTGGTTAGTTCACATCAGATGACCAAGATGCTAAAAAAGGGGGTAGAGGGAATTATTGCACGATTATGCTCTATAGAAGTTCAACCCCCAAAGGTATCTACACATCCTGCTCTACAAATAATTCTTGAAGACCACTAATCTATTTTTGGGGCTATGCCAAAAGGACTACCACCAAAAAGAGAACATGATCATGTCATTCAACTAATTTCAAGTAGTCAACCACCAAATATCAGACCATATAGATATCCATATGCACAAAAGAGTGAAATTGAAAAGATGGTCCATGAGATGCTGGAGGCAAGGACCATCAAGCATAGCCAAAGTGCATATTCATCACCAGTGGTCATGGTGTAAAAGAAGGATGACACATGGAGGATGTGCCTCGATTATAGGGAACTCAACAAGTACACCATCAAAGATAAGTTTCCTATTCTAGTCATTGATGATTTACTTGATGAGTTGCATGGTGCTAATTATTTCACAAAATTGGATCTTCACTCCGGGTACCATCAAATTAGAATCAAGGATGAAGATGTTCATAAAACTACTTTTAGATCACATGAGGGCCATTATGAGTTTTTGGTAATGCCCTTTGGTCTTACAAATGCACCATCTACTTTTTAGAGCTTGATGAACACTATTTTTAGGCCTTTTTTAAGGAAGTTTGTGCTAGTTTTCTTTGATAGCATATTGATTTATAGTCAGACATGGGAAGCAAATCTGTAACATGTGAAACAGGTATTGATAGTTTTGGAGAAGCACCAAATTTATGCGAAGCCATCTAAATGTGCTTTTAGAGTACAAGAGGTAGAGTACATTGGTCACATTGTTTCCCATGAAGGGGTCAAAGTTGATCCTTAGAAGATCAAAGCGATAATGGAATGGCCCATGCCAAAAACTCTCAAAAACCTTCGAGGTTTTCTTGGACTAATAGGTTACTATACGAGATTTGTGAAAGGTTATGGTAGCATAGCAGCTCCACTCACTGCATTGCTAAAGAAGGATTCTTTCCATAGGAATGATGATGCCACCAAAGCATTTGAGAAACTAAAAGTAGCTATGTGCACCACTCCAGTTTTGGCTACTCCAGACTTCTCACAAATATTCATTATTGAATGTGATGCTTCTGGGTCTGGATTAGGGGTAGTACTAATGTAGGAAGGAAGACCCATTACATTTGAAAGTCATCAATTCAAAGGTAAGAATCT
This sequence comes from Torreya grandis, assembly GCA_037957365.1. Lineage (NCBI taxonomy): Eukaryota > Viridiplantae > Streptophyta > Pinopsida > Cupressales > Taxaceae > Torreya > Torreya grandis. The sequence goes on from JARHVA010004937.1 coordinate 939,485, forward strand.
ATAAAAACCTATCTATGAGAAAGAAATGATGGCTATTCTTCATGCAGTTAAACAATGGAGGCCTTATCTGATGGGTAGACACTTTAAGGTGAAAACGGATCATGATAGTCTCAAATAATTTTTGGAGCAATAATTATCATCTGAAGAACAACAAAAATGGGTAACCAAAATGTTGGGTTATGATTTTGAAATCATCTACAAGAAGGGTAAAGATAATGTAGTAGTAGATGCACTATCTAGACGGGATGCATCCACAGAAGCATTACTTGGTGCAATGTCCATATTGCAAGCAGATTGGGTGGATGAAGCTAGGTTAGAATGGGAGCAAGACAAGGATACATAGTTTTTGATTCAAAATCTCTAGCAAGGTAATTTATCCTCTGACAAATTTGAATGGAAAGGTGATGTCCTATGGTATAAGGGTAGGTTATACCTATGCAAAACTTTAGAGCTTAAGCATAAGATTCTTGCAGAGTTGCATGCATCTCCACTTGGGGGACACTCAGGGTTCTTGAAAACTTATCATAGAATTAAGAAAGAATTATTTTGGGAAGGACTCAAGGGACATGTACAAAATTCTATGGAAGAATGCATGATATGCCAACAGAATAAAGGTGAAATAGTTAAGACCCCAGGTTTGTTACAACCATTAGCAATTCCTAGTCAAAGGTGGGAGGAGGTTTCCATGGATTTCATCACTGGGTTGCCTTGTTCTGAAGGTAATAATGTTATTTTGGTCATTGTGGATAGGCTTACAAAATATGCCCATTTTTGTGCTCTCTCACACCCATTTTCAGCAAGTACAGTCGTGACTATTTTTATGGAAGTAGTTCTCAAATTACATGGAACCCCAAAAATAATTGTAAGTGATCATGATCCTATTTTCACTAGTAATTTTTAGACTGAACTATTTTCTTGTTTGGGTACTCAGCTAGCTCATAGCTCATCTTACCACACCCAATGTGATGGACAAACTGAAGTGGTTAACAAATGTTTAGAGGGGTATCTCCATTATTTTGTATCAGATAAAAAAGAACATTGGGTTAAATGGCTACCACTTGCAGAATGATGGTATAACACATCTTTCCATACCTCTTCTAAAATGTCTCCATTTCTAGCACTATATGGTTACCATCCACCTTCCATCACTTCTTCATTAAAGATGCACACCAAGGTTCGAGATGTGGAAGAGCACATTCAACATCAACACAAGGTTTTGGCTAGTTTGAGAGAGAATTTGGCCTTGGCACAAAATAGGATGAAGCAACAAGCAGATCAACACCAGAGTGAGTGAAATTTTGAGGTGGGTGACTGGGTATTTGTTCGTTTGCAACCTTACAAGCAGATGTCCTTGAAGTAATAGAAAAAAGACAACAAACTTTCTCCAAAGTATTATGGCCCTTATCAGGTTCTACAAAAAATTGGAAGTGTGGCTTACAAGCTCGAGTTACCTCATTCATCTCACATACACCCAGTATTTCATGTTTCTTGTTTAAAGAAGGTCATTGGATAGAAAGTTTCCACCCAGACAGAGCTCCCAGAACTAGATGAAGAAGGACGAATCATTTTGGAACCAGAGAAGATCCTCCAAACACGTACTAAGAGGTTGAGAACCAAAGAGATTAAGGAATATTTGATCAAGTGGAAAAACCAAAGCAGTGAAGATGCAACTTGGGAAGGTGAAGAATTTTTGCAACAACATCCACAATTGTTCAACATTGAGGATAACGTTGGTTTGAAGGGGAAGGGCATGCTATGCCCCTAACCTATCACATGTATGAGGATAGTATTAGCCGACTTATGGCTTACTTATCCCTCTTTGACATTATATTATGGCCAACTTGTGGCTGACTTGTGGCTTTCTTTAGATTAGTAGGTCGGCCTATGGAGTAACCATGGCCTAGTTAGACTATATATAGGAGGTAGTGGGTAATCATTTATCATCATATTGTGAATTCTGCTCTTATTGAAGCTTTTGAAGGTTGCCCCCTCGAAGTAGGTTATCTATTATCATATATTTGGATATATTTCAATCATATTTGGATATAATTCTGTTGTTATACTTAATTCTTGAATTAATTTCATTACAAACTTATCCATCGATATTTCCATCTAGGCTCTACATGTTGTTAGATATTCAAGCTTGTATATACTTTACTACTGCCTTCCATTAACCATCACATTTTTTCATACATCTCACTACTCCCTATATTTTTGGTTCACTTCCACTCCTTTTGATATACTCTAATATGCTTAATCCATAATCTCCTGCTATGTTGATAATCATCGATCACCTTGTTCCACTATGTCCTTATGCTCTGTAGAATATTCCTCATTCAAATTTCTATATGCCATAGATCTCTAAAGATGCATGATCTTTACATTATCTTGGTCATTAAAATTTAGCATGTTGACCTCATCTATCTTCTTTCAGTGATAATGGAATACTTTCACTCTATCAATCTCTTCAGACTTGCTTGACCTTTATCTTGTCTTGATCCTTCAGCACTTATGAAAGTGCCCTACACTTCTCCCAAATTATCCTTTAGTGACTTTGTAATGGTCCTTCAGAGTTTCTCAAGGTGCCCTTCATAACCTTTTGTTGTGGTCTTTTTATATAAGGGCTTTAGGATAATTTTCCTGACAAAATGCCTAAGTGCCCGTCAAAATTTTTGGCATGTACCCTTTGGCGATTTTTGAAAAACCTTTCAAAAACTTTGAAAGTGTCTTCTGCTCCATTAGAACTATCCTTCAAAAAAATTGCAAATGTCCCATCAAAAATTTTACAATAGACCCTTCAAAACTTGTGAAAAAGTCCACATACCCTTCAGAACTTTTGCAAATGTACCCTTTGAAAACTTTGTTTGGGTCACTTACCCTTCGACACTTTAAAAAATCTCCCTTTAGAACTTTTGTTCATAGCCCATTTCCTTTAGGACTTTTATTGAGGATAATTTTTCTGACAAATAGTTAACCATTTTTCCTAAAAGATATCCTAATGCACTTTTTATGAAATAATTCAGTGACACACTTTCTCTAAAAGAAAACTCTTCCTTTATAAATTTTGTTATGGACATTTTGCCTGACAAGGTCCAGACCATTTTCTTGAAAGAATTCCCAAGCTTGTAAAAATGACTTATTTCCTTCAAAAATTTTGTTGCAGACATTTTTTTTTGACAAGATCCAGACCATTTTCCTGAAAGAATTCCCAAGCTTGTAAAATCGACTAAGTGTTCAAATGCTTAGAATCCCTACTTTACACCTGCATAACTTTTTCTTCTCTCATCTACAAGACATGAAACTTGATCCACTATGACTAGACATAAACCAAAGTAGCTTGGTGTGATTATTTCCTTTAGATGTTACCATGTATGCAAATGTTGTCACCAAAAAACCTATGTACTTAGCCATATCTAAAAATAAAATAAAAAAAGGCATTCATATGACTATTCTTGAGATTCAAGGTACACACACAAATCCATGAGGTCTCGATAACTTGACCATTTAGCTCAACACCTTTTTAATTAATGCATAATAGAACATGTTGCCTTTCACGTCAATGATAATCCTTCATACATCAATGACTATGTTCAACAATCTCCCCTTTTTTCATTGATGACAACACATTATCAGAATGACTTCATTTCTTTATCTTCATTCTATTTTCTCCCAGTTTGACATTAATGACAAAGAGTCTCAACCATAATATGTCAATAGGTTGTTTGATTATGCATGTAATCTAATTTGTCTACCTTGATCCTAGGACTTGGTAGGCTGGAACATAGATCAAGGAACTTCCCTTAGGTAATGACACATTTGCCTCAATTCTATGTAGACACATTCAAATTTATCTCCCCTAGCTCCATTATTCTTCAAATGATCATTTATATAGCATTGGTCTAAAAGACCAATCAATAATCTATATATCTCTATATAGATAGGCATAATTATCTAGAGCCAACACACTTTTTTCTCCTTTGACACCAAATGGCAAAGGGACTGCAACTTTCTCACTAGATTACCTTTACTCTTAATCCAAGAGTTAATAATGTTCATGTAATGCTCCCCTTAGACTCATGCCCTATCACTAGAATCTAGTGATGTGGTGTGGGAGCCACCACTCCCAACTTATCTCTTAGATACTCAAATTGCTCCTTTGGAAGAGGCTTAGTGTATATATATATATATATATATATATATATATATATATATATATATACACACACACACACACATATACATATTATATATATATATATGTACATATACATATACATATATATATATATATATATACATATACATATACACACACACAAACACACACACACACACACACACACATATATATATATATAATTTGATCCTTTGTTAGCACATACTCCATTGTGACCTCTTAATCTACAACTTTTTCTCTCAAAAATGATATTTGATGGATATATGCTTGGTTTTGGAATGAATTACTAGATTATTGGATATATTTATGGCACTTGATTTATCAAAAAAGATAGAAATAGCTACTTGGTATTCTACCTTAATGTCTTTGAGAGTTTGCTTCATCCATAAGACTTGGGTGTAACATGATGTTATTGCTACATACTCTACTTCTACTATAGAGAGCATAACCAATTCATGCTTTTTTCTTAGCCATGACACAAGTCTATTTTTAAGGAAAAATGTACCACCACTAATGCTTCTCCTATCATCCACACTTCTTGCCCAATCAACATCTGTATATGCAATCAAAGTGAGATCTTCACTTGTAGGGTACCACAAGCCATAATCAATTGTTCTCTTGATGTATCTAAAGATTATTTTCACAACATTGACATGTGATTCCTTGGGAGCTACTTGAAATCTTAAAACCATGCATATTTATTGCATGATGTTTGGTCTTGATGTATTTAGGTAAAACAAGCTACTTATCATTGATATGTACATGGCATTATTTGCATCAAGGGACTTATCTTCTTTTCTCAACTTGCATCCAGTTATCATGGGAGTACTAACTAGTTTTTTGTCTTCCATTCTAAATTTCTTGAGCATCTCATTTGCATACTTGGTTTGAGATATGAATATCCCTTCATCGAATTATGCAATTTTTAGAGAAAGAAAGAAGGAAAGTTTTCCTAGCATAGACATTTCAAATTCAATTTGCATTTGTGTATAAAATTCTTTGCACATTTCACTATTGCTACCTCCATATGGTATCATCTACATAAATAAAAATAATCAGCATATGATTACCTTCTAATCTAAAGTATAAATTATTGTCTATACATCCTTTGTTGAAACCTTGCTATTGCAGGTATTGATCCAATCTTGAATACCATGCTATAGGTGCCTATTTCAGACCATACAGTGCCTTTTTCATTTTTCACACATAATCTTCATCATCTACTAGTTTAAAACCTTCTGGTTATTCAATGTAGACTTCCTCTTCTAAATTTCCATTCAAGAAGGTTAACTTTACATCCATTTGATATAATTTGAACTTTTTATAAATAGAAAATTCCAAAAGAAATCTTATAGCTTCCAGTCTTGCTACTGGAGTAAATGTTTCTTCAAAGTCTATGCCTTCTACTTGTGCATATCCCTTGCACACCAACCTTGATTTATTTCTTATAACAACTCCATTTTCATTGAGTTGGATTTTGTCAGCCCATTTTATTCCTATAACATTCTTCTTTGAGGGTCTAGGAACTAATTACCAAGTTTTGTTCTTTTCTATTTGGCTTAGTTCTTCTTCCATGGCTTTTAACTAGTTTTCATCCTTACTAGATTCACTAAAGGTCTTAGGCTCAATTTCTAAAAATAGATCAAAAATTACTTGTTCTTTGTTCTTTGCAGCTCTTCTCCTAGTCTGAACTCCTTCATTTTTGTTTCCAATTATCTGCTCCTTGGGATTTTCCTTTTGAACAAACCTTAAGGGTGCCTTTTCATTCTTTTCTTCCTCTTCTTCACTATCTTCTTCATTTTTTGCTCCTAATTATTCAATTCTAATCTCCTCATTAGGTTCAACATGTTTAAATCCTTCTTCAACCTTGACATTGATGCTATCAAATATTTTATGCAGCCTCTTATTGTAACATACATAGGCTTTGCTATGAGTAGAGTAACCAAGAAAAATTCCCTCATCACATCTTGGCTCAAAACTTCATATTTCATCCTCCTTTCTTTTGATGTAGCATTTGCTTCCAAACACTCTAAAGTACTTAATAGATGCAATATTTCCATACCACAATTCATCTGGGGTTTTATCACTCTTCACCCTCAATTGACCTCTGGTCAAGATGTCTAATATTGTTTGGAGTGCTTCTCTCTAATATCCATTAGATAGTTTTGCCTCTTTCAACATTGATCTCGCCATCTCCTTAATAGTCATATTCTTTTTCTCAATAAATCCATTTTTCTATGGAATTATTGTAGTAGAGTAGTTCCTTTTAATCTCATGCTTTTCACAATATTCTATGAATTTATTAGAGGTGAATTCTCCACCTTTATCAGCTTTCAAACATTTGATCTTCCTTCCCATTTCATTTTCAACCATGGCTCTAAAGATCTTAAATCTCTCAAAGGCTTGAGATTTGTCCTTCAAAAAGGTTACCCATGTCATCCTTGAGTAATCATCTACAAACAACATGAAGTAATGAAATTCTTTAGATCCTCTTATCTTGGTAAGAGCACAAAGATCAATATGAACTAATTGTAAAGTATTTATAGTTGCATATTCTTTTGCTTGAAACTTGACCCTTGTTTGCTTGCCTAATTGACATCCTCTACATGTAATATCAATGAGTTTGGTTATCTTGGGCATATGTCTTACACATTTATTCAAACTCACTTTGACTAAATTATCAAAATTGACATGACCCATTCTCTTATGCCACAACCAGCTTTCATCAACCTTTCCTATAAGGAAACTATTTCCATTTACCTCAACAAGATTGTAGATATTAATCTCAATCCTTATCCCTTCTACAACTATTTTTCCAAATCTCTTTAACTTGTAGCGTTCAGCATCAAATATGACCTTGTATCCATTATCACACATTTGGCTAACACTCAATAGATTATGCTTTAATCCTTCAACATAAAGGACATCATGTGTAGGAAGTTTATCATCTATGTGCAAGGTTCCTTTACCTTTGATTTTAACTATTGTATTATCTCCCAAATTGGAAATTCCTTCCTTACACTTTCTCAACTTGGTGAAATTTATCTTGTCACCAGTCATATGCTTTGAGTACCCACTATTTATCACCCATAAACTCTTCTCTTTGGTGTGGAGTGTTTTTTGAGCAATCAAGATTGATTTTTCACTTTCAACATTTCCTTAGGTCTCTTATATGTCCTTTTCTTTTCTTTATTAACAACTTGTGAACCTTTATTATCATTAGGAGACTTGACTTTCTTTACATTGTTTATTTTTGACATTGAAAAGTTAGTCCTATAGTGCCTAGCTATGTGACCAAAATTATTACAATTGTAGCATATTGTACGTGAATCTAACAGAGGAGCAAATGAGTTTCTACTTACAAAATTAGTTCTCCTCATAGGTAAAACTCTACATTCAATATTCCTATGACCAAATTGATTACAACTATAACAATAACCATAAAAAGATGAATAATACCTAGTCATAACATTTTTTAGTGTAGTATATTGAACTTTCATATGCTTTTGTTTCTTCAAGTCTTCCACTTTAGTATATCCTTCTACATCTCCTCCTATCTTGAAATTATCATATAGGCTTTTTGACGTACTAGTTGAGGAACCTTTTCCTTTCTCATATACAAGACCTGATTTTTCATTTGAGGGATTTTAAGCACTGATTAGTTTACTAAGAATGTCTGATCTTTTTGTCAAATTTATACTTTTATCTAATTGGCATTTTGAATTCTCAAGTTCTTTCCTTAAGGCTACTATTTCTACCTCAAGCTTCATGCCTTCTTCAGATTTGGACTGTAGATCCATCTTGACTACTTCTATTATTTTTGCCTCCTCAAATTGAGTTTTTAGAGTCACTATCATTTGATCATATTTTTCAAGTTCCATTTGCCTAAGCTTCTTCTATTTTAAGTTTTCTTTTCTTAGTTTCTCAATCTCTTCTAGAGCATAAACAAGTTCACCTTCTAGATCAATTTCACCTTCCTCTTCTTCATCCCAATCTTCATCTTCATCTTATTCTTGATTTATGAAAGTGGATTCTTCTATCATGAACATGAATTCATTTCCCTTAGCAATAAAAACATAGTCATGATCATCATTAGAGCTATCACTATCACTATCTTTCACTGAGTCACTATCTTCTTTTGTGTATAAACCTTTCTTACTCTTGAATAAGTTCTTGCTTTTTGCATTGTGGGGTTTCACCTTTTTGCTACTTTCTACTTGCTCAGAATTGTCCTTTTTATTATAAGGATGTTTGGTAGTAAAGTGTCCTACCTTACCACAATTAAATCATTTAAATGGTAACTTGCCTTTATATTTCCCTCATCCTCTCTTTAGTTTTTTGACAAAGTTAGCTTCTTCTCCATTATTCTCTTTAGATTCAGATGTAGATTTTTCTTCTTTTACCTTCTTTACTACTTTGAATGTAGCTTCTCTTTTAAAAGTGTCAGTCTCTCCCATTCTCATCTCATAGGCTATGAATATGTCATACAACTCATCAACAGTGAGTTTGTCCAAATCTCTTGCTTCTTCTATTATAGAGATTTTTGAATCATATCTTGATGGCAAAGATACTAAGATCTTCTTGACTATGGTTGACTCTTCCATTTCTTCACTGAGACATCTAATTGCATTCACTATTTCATCTACCTTGAGGAGGTAGTCAGCAATATTTTCCTCTTCATTCATCTTAAGACTCTCAAATAACCCTTTCTATGTTTGTATATTGGCTTGTTTCACCTTGTCATCTCCTTCATAGATGCTCTTTAACTTGTTCTATATGTCTTTTACACTCTAACAGTGCATAACTAAGATGAACTTTGAATTTAATAGAAGACAAAGAATAGTATTCTTTACCTTGGCATTTTTATCATATGCTTTTTTGGAAAGCTAATTAATAGGAGGTACAGTAGGAGTTACATATCCATTTACCACAGACATCCATACATCAAACCCTAATGAGGATATATATGTTTCCATTCATATACTCTAGAAAGCATAGTTAGATCCATCAAAGAGAGATTCTTTATTTGAAGATGACCCTTCTTGACTAGCCATTGCATTCACTATTATAGGGTCTACCTAAGCTGATTAAGCTTCTTTCTAGGAACCCTTGGATCTTATACCAATTTTTGAACACAAATATCTACTGAGAGGGGGGTGAATCAGTAGATCAGCTAAAAACTAGTTCATTAAACCTTTTAGAGAAGATACAAATGCATATTCATATTAAAGAGTAGATGCAAAGATCACACAAATGCACAAAAACACATTACACTAGATTTATATGTGGAAAACCCAAAGGGAAAAATCATGGTGAGAATAGTTGCTAGAATATATTGTTCTAATCTAGCCTCACAATTAAATGTCTCACTATCAAAACCACACTAGTTACATTTAAGGACACCCATCCCCTGATTGAGCACCAACTCAATTTTTATGATGGCACCAACCAATTAGAACTATGGAGCTACAACATTTGTATACAAGATAGATTTATAAATGAATCTAGTTCTATTTCTTTATTACAAGTCTGGTCTATAACTATTTAATCTTTGTACATTCTATGTGTGCCCTTTCTTCTTCTCTACCTCACTCTCTTTATGTCTAGATATACCTTTTTAGACACACTTCATCTCTCTATCCCTCTAAATCTTACTTTGTGTCTACATACATCTCCGATCGACACATTTCGAGTCACTCTAGTAGCATCTTTTACAATTGCAATAGTATCTTGTGACAATGTTCTATATGTTGTATATATGGATAACAAATCTAGGGTTTCATGTCTTTAATGTGTTCACACTTTGACTACACTCATTTATCTCCATTAAGGACTTTTCTCCATTATAACTTGACCTATTGATTTCTTGCATTTTAGTTCATGTTTCATGTCATAATGTTCAAGATTTTTTACTATCTATGATAACTACTAGATTCAAGTCATAAATACACAACCTCCTTAATCATAGATTGATTGGTTGGATTAATCAATCTTGAGCTTTTTGCAGACATATCAAGTTCATTCACAAGTTTTGTCTATTCCTCCACTTGACCATTAGAACATATTAAATATGGGCCTTTGATTTCTTTCTTCACACCACCTCTAAGATATTTTGCTCTATTAGATCTTTGTGTGTTTTCATTCCAAATTTGAAACATGTCTATCGATATTTCTATCAAAACTCTACATGTTATTAGATAGTCAAGCTTACATACACTTTATTGTTGCCTTCCATTAACCATCATACTTTTTGTACATCTCATTGCTCCCTATATTTTTGGTTCACTTCCACTCCTTTCGATATAATCTAATATGACTGATCTAAATCTCTCGTTGTGTTGATAATCATTGATCACCTTGTTTCACTATGTCTTTTTGCTCTATTAGATCTTCCTCATTAAAAATTTTATGTATCATATGATCTCTAAAGATGCATGATATTTACATTGGCTTGATCGTTAAACTTTGGCATGTTGACCTCATCTCATTTCTTTTGGTGATAATGTAATCTTTTCACTCTATCGATCTCTTCAAACTTGCTCAACCATTATCTTGTCTTAATCCTTCGGTACTTGTAAAAGTGCCCTACACTTATTCCAAATTATCCTTTGGAGACTTTGTAATGGTCTTTTAGAGTTTCTCAAGGTTCCCTTCAAAACCTTTTATTGTGACCTTTTTATCTAAGGGACTTTAGGGTAATTTCCTTGACAAAATGTCTAAGTGCCCTTTAGAACTTTTGGCATGTACCCTTAGAGGCTTTTCAAAAACATTACAAGTGTCCTCTACTTTATTCAAACTATCCTTTGGAATAATTACAAGTGTGCCTTCAGAAATTTTGTAATAAACCCTTTAGAACTTGTTCAAAATTCCACATACCCTTCAAAACTTTTGCAAATGTACCTTTTCAAAACTTTATTTGGGTCACTTACCCTTTGGAAATTTAAAAAATCTACCTTTGTAACTTTTGTTTGGGACCATTTCCTTCAGGACTTTTGTTTACGATAATTTTTATGACAAAGACTTAACCATTTTTCTTGAAAGATATCCCAATGAACTATTTTTGAAAGAATTTAGTGAGGCACTTTATTCAAAATAAAATTCTTCATTCAAAAATTTTGTTTCAAACATTTTTTCTAACAAGGTCCAGACCATTTTCCTAAAAGAATTCCCAAGCTTGTAAAAATGACTTATTTCCTTCAAAAACTTTGTTGTGAAGACTTTGTCTAACAAGGTCTAGACCATTTTCCTAAAAGAATTCCCAAGCTTGTAAAATGAACTAAGTGTTCAAACACTGTTCAAATGCATGGGATCCCTACTTTGTACCTACATAACTTTTGCTTCTCTCATCTACATGACATGAAACTTGATCCACTAAGACTAGGCACAAATTGGAGTAGCTTAGTATGATTGTTTCCTTTATATGCTACCATGTATGCAAATGTTGTCACCAAAAAACATATGTACTTAGCCATATCCAAATAAAAATTGGAAAGGTATTCATATGACTATTCTTGGAATTCAAGGTACACACACAAATCCATGAGGTCTCAACAACTTGAACATTTAGCTCAACACCTTTGTCATTAATGCATAATAGCACATGTTGCCTTTGACATCAATGAAAATCCTTCATACATCAATGACTATGTCCAACAAATATATGGGTTTACATTTTAGGGTTTATGATTTAGGTTTTGGGGTTTAGGGCTTATGGATTATGGATTATAGTTTAGAGTATAATGTCCAATAACAAAGGTAATTGGGGAAAATTTAAGCTTGTTAAACCTATTTATGACTTCAAAATGTGATTTTAAGCTCAATTAGCCCCAATGTCATCAGAGATTGAACCAATTAGCTAATTGGGGGAATTAGTGATGTGATTTATGCCAAATTAAGCCTTGTAAACCTAATTATTACTCTAAAGTATATAAATTGGGGATAAATTTACTAGTTTAAGGTTTTGGGTTTACAATTTAAGGTTTAGGGTTTAGGGATTAGGGTTTATGGTTTAATTTTTAGGGTTTATGGCTTAGGGTAAAGGATCAATTGTGAATGTAATTCAGCTAAATTTGAGATCATTAAACCTATTTGTGATTACATCATGTGATTTTGGGCTCAATTATCCCTAATGTAATCATAAATTGAGCCAATTATTCAAATGAGGCAATCAATGATGTGATATGGGCCAAATTGGTCCTTGTGAACTTTATTTTTTTAAGGTTTCAAGTTTAGAGTTTAAGGTCTTAGTGTTTAGGGTTAAATATGTAAGTAATGTATAGATTAAGGAACACGTAGGTGCTTTTAATGCATATGTAGTCCTATGAATAGTTAAAAATTACATGTACCAACATCATTATTTTTTCATATAGAGAGTTTTATCCTTAACATATTCTACTTTATTTCATTTTATATAGTATGGGTCTATTTTCTATTATTTGATCACTGTCCCCACCCTCAAAAGTTGATAAATTTGTCGAATCATTATTTACTACACATTTCATGTCTATTTTTTTATAATTTGATCTTTTTCCCCTCTTGGTACTGCATAGTGTAGGTTTATTTTTTAATAATTTGATCATCATCCCCACCCTCAAAAGTGTAATGTATTTTCAAGATGAGGTCCTAGAAGTGGAAATGTCCATTGGAGGTAAAAAAATCATCTCTAAATTACATAAAAATAGCATTTTAGGACTGATCACTAAATCATATACCATAGATTTTTCTATTATTTTTAATCCAAGTGTTGTATCTTACAAGTAGATGGCTTTATCATGAACATGATAGTTATTTCAATTTTTATACATGACTTGTGATTTTTTTTTGTGTGTTCAAATTTTACCTAAACAATGCAATTTTATCGTATATGGGAATACCTTCTTTAGGCTAAAATAGTGTTCCATATCCTATCCGAGTGTACTTTGAGGCCAAGAACATAGTCCTAGAGGTTATTCAACATCATGACATGGTGGTGATACCAATTTCTAGCCATGAGGCACTGAAGGTGGAGAGCTTTTGTAAATGTTTCTCAACATCAGACTAGTTTTAAAAACATGTATCTATGTGGATTTAGATATCATGGTGGGAGAAAATATGTAATTTGTGTATCCTAAGGTGTTTGAAGCAATGGGTTGTCAAGTAGAGGTCCCAAAAGTAGAAATGTCTCCTAGAGGCAAATAACTTATCTCTTAACTACATAAAAATAACATTTCAAGATTGATCATTGAATCATCTACCATGAATTTGTCTCTTATTTTATACTTAAGTGCTCCAAGGTGAAAGTATAGGGTTTCCACATGCATGTGATGGATCTTTTAGTTCATGTAGATGACTTACATTTTTAATTTAACACATGTCAAAAGTTTGATTAAAAAACTATAATTTTAATGTATAGGGAAGGATCTTCTTGAGGCCAGAGTGGGTGCTCCATCTCCTAATCGAGCATACTCTAAGGTAAAGAACATGGTTATAGAGGTTATTCAGCACTTCTAACATAGTCATAATGCTAATTTTAGGACATAAGGCCCTAAAGGTGGAGATATCCAATTACATCTTGAATGTTGACACATTTCTTGTTAATAGTTATTGACACCAAACTATTCACAAAAACACATATCCGCAAGGATTTAGAGGTTATCATGCTTATCATGCTTATTATATATCATATTTTCTTTCTATAAAATTTATTAAACATTCCCAGGGTAAAATAAGTTAGTAATTTAAATTATTTTTTATAAAAATCACATCATAAAGTAATATTTAAATTTAATTTGCATAAGAAAAAAAATAAAAAGGCCCTTTCTAGCCACATTAATCCATACAAAAATTATTATATGTAAAATATGAGTTTTAAAATATTAGAAAATAATGAAGATGAAGTTTAATTTATGGATCAATATTCTCACCCCAAATATCAACATCTTATTCTAGATATCAACTCATGATAAAATCCTAACCATTGGAAACCTAGACAAAAGAGGTCTAATCATCCCTAACAACTATGTTTTGTGTAAATCTAATGTGAAAATAGTGTCTCATCTCCTCGTAGACTGTACCTTTGTCTCCAATGGTCACTATTGTCACCAAATAATGCACCCTAAAGGTGGTTATTCAAGAAAAATATATGATTTAGTAAATATGAGATTACCTCTAAGCCTTTGGGTTGCCTATATCAGAGGTTAACCTATAGGTTTACGGGCTAACTTCCTAAATTGGACTTTGATATCTTATCACCTATACTACTAGTTTGGTTAGATGAAAAGAGATAAAGAATAACATGAAAATAAATTTATCTAATTAAGTGATACAATATAATGATATCCACTAAAATACCATACCATTTCACTATGAAACATGACTTCACAACACTAGTCTCAACATCGTAGATTACTCTAACATTAGTATTTCAAACATGGAGGTGATATGTATTATAATAATCAAGGTGAGTGAATATGAGGTTAGACTATAGACACTAATGCTACTCTTTTACACTTATATATAGGTAAATACACTTTAATACACTTCATGTGACCTATTAGAGTGGGAACTACTTGTGTCAAACATGAAAGAGTAAAGATACGACAAGGATAACTACTTATCACTAGATACTTCACTATGCACCACTTCACACACTTAGAAAAGAAGTTGATAAAATAAAAAATAGATTATAAATATTTATTTTCAAAGGAAAAATATAGTATCAAACTATCATGCCTTCACCATACTAGGTGTGGTCACTTTACAAAGCCAAAAATGGCTGCTTAAATACATATTATGAAGAGAGAGAGGGGGGGATGTAGTAGAGGAGAAATGACAAAAGTCAAGAATGAAAGGAATAGTTACCAAGAAGGGATGAGTTATGAAATATTCTATCAAGTCTTCCATTCCATATGTTTATCCTCTAAATATGATCTGACCTTCCATGTGGTGTAGGAGTTACACTTTCGCCTTGACACCTTGACTAGCTACTTAAAAACTACCTTTCCTTGCATAAAAAAGTGACAAATGGGCCTTCCATTTATGAATTAGACTTTAAATAATATTTTATTACTCACTAATAACCTAAAATTCCTTATTAAACTCATTTGACTTGATATTCAATCATTCATGTGCATAGGTGTCACAAAGACTCTTCAATCCCTATGCCTAGTTTGGCCCAAGTGGCTCAAAAATTTAGATATTCTTCTCCAGATCATACAAACCATATTAATGGTCCTCCTATATCATATTATACCTAAAACAAACCATTTTGGTTCTCTTATCATCTACCAAGAACTTGTTTTGCTACTTAGGCCCTCATTGGGCCTATTTTTCCTTGTAGTTTTTTTTTTTGTGAAAACCTCCTTGGTTATAGAGTTATAAATGTGATATTCAAAAAAATAATGGAATATTTAAATACCCATTATCCTCTTATATCTCCATTTTCAATTTCATTATTAGACACTAAGTGTTAGTATATTTTTATTGCCCTTCTCTATCGTAGATTAGGCCTCAATTATGTTTCCTTGTGTAGGACCCTATTTTCTTTCTCCAAACCTTTACCACATGTGTGAAATCACCCAAAAGTGTGTTATTAAATTTTTATAGGCAATCAAAAACCTTCCTGTTAGTTTTTGTTTCATAAGACCCTAGGAAAGTGTACAAACCAAGAAATGGACTTACCACCTAGTCTCATTTTGAGCCTGTCTCAAACTACCTTGAAAAATGGACATGGTTTGGTCACTTCTAGAAACTTTTATGATTTTTTTTGAAATTTTATGGTTATAAAAAGTCCTAAATGACATCCCACCATGATTTGGAATCTCTCCCATTCTTATAACACCTGAAAACACTAAAAAACATGTAAAAAAAGGTATTTATACTAGTATGTACAGTAGTGCATACAAGTGAAATAATTTTGGGATACCTCCTTGGATTCCTATAAAACATATAATAGGTTTTGAAATAAAATGGTGGAATTTGATGTGTTCTTTAAGTTTTTTTATTTTCATTGGTCACTATTAGGGTTTTAGAGGGGTTTAAGACCTATGTGGGGTCTTAATAATTGTTCATAAAGAATAACCCCTAGTTCTCTCTCTCCTAATTCCACAATATTTATATTATGATACCAATATAACACCTCAAAGAAACTTAGACTCCCATGAAAATTTTAGACAATCATACAATCATCTGAAATTGCTCCTCAAGTGGTTGTCTTAGCTTTCCTTGAGTGTGAGAGGTGTCAAAAATGGGGTTTGGGTCTCAAAAATCATTCCAAATTCTGATAAAATCTCATAAAATTTTAAATAAATCCCTTATATGGTTTTAAATTCTCTTTAAGTGTTCAACATTCCTCTATATTTATTTGGGGTACTAGTTAGGGTGTTTGGGGTTTATTAGTGCCTTACCTTTACAAACACTCAAGGGCACTTATACTGATAAATGAATTTTTTTTCCACCTAATAGTGTACGTATATAATTAAATTTATTATTTTATTCCTTAAAATAAATTAATTAGGTATGGAATGTTTTATTTATGTTCTTGAACTCAAGTGAACCTTAAGGTCTCTTGATTAGACCCTGCAAATGGAGTGGACCAAGTTTGAGACAAAAAATGGATATTTAAACTACTATTATGACCTTTTAAATACCATTTAAACTTAAATAAACTCATTACCACCAATTTTACCAAATTTCATATCTAGAGCATGCCTATAGAGGCCTCAAAACTAAAATTTCTCAAAACTAGCTAGTTGGCTATCTAAGTTTTCAATAGGTCTTGACTGAGTTTTTAATCACTTTTGTGTTTGGATCAGAGAATGATGATAAGGAAATTTTTTGGTTTTATGATCCTTACTTTAATTATTCATATATTTATCACTATATTTTCAAAAATAAATACAACCTATCACCACACCATATCTCCTCATTTCCTTCAATGCAATTACCTCTGCCAATACTAGATGTAAGTGTTTTCCTCAAAAATGAGGCCTTATAATTTTATGTAGGTACTTATGAGTATTTTTATTCATGGTTTCATGTATTTTATGATACTATGACAAATTAAAAACAACAATGGATCCCTTTTATTTCATACACCTTAGGCTTACCTTGTGTCTTCATAGATGGTTGTGGGTGATAGTCTAGGAAACCTGGAATAGGTTCTATCCACTCCATAATTAATTAAAAATTATAAACCTATAAAAATAATTGATAAACCCCTTTTCACCTTTACCAATTCCATAAATTCATACATAATTAAATACATGATCTATATGTTACACATACCTCCATGACCCAAGCCTTACACTATTGTAGGTGGATCTTTAAACTCATTGGATCCAATACTTAAATGCATCATGGTTTGGATCTCTAAGACTTATAAATGACCTTATTTTATTAAATTCCATATTTTAAGTTCATATATTCATCTCATTATATATAGACAAATATTTAACCCTCAGTCCTTTGTTTTCTTTTGTTCCTCACCCTATCACTATGAGTAACACTTTATGCTATCTATAGGTGATGTTTTAAACATAGAGGTTTGGTCATATTTGTCCTTTGAGTTTTTATAATCCATACTTTTCATTTCAATTTTATCCATGTGTTTCATGAACTCATTTGAGTTTTTCACCTACCTCAAAACATTTTAAACATTGTTTAGCCATTTGCTTAGGTCAAGACTGAGTATACTTTGTTAATTAGGCCTGGAAGTATTGGCCTATAAATATTAATATTTTAAAGATAGTCATGAATTTTAAAATAAATATATAATATTCACTATATATTATCAACAAAATTCATACCACTATGTACTTGGGTTAAATCCCCTTTGCTTTAAGAAACTTATACTTGTCTTCTGCTCTATAAGGGTGGTTGTGTATCATCATTTGCCTTTAGAGACCCCTATTTGATCATCATTTAAACCTTATCTTTCTAGGTTTTAGAGTTTTAGTGACATATTAGACTTAAATCTCAATTCCTATTCTCTTCAATGCTCTTAAGAACTTTTTTGAGGTTCCAAATGGCTAAAAGTCTCTCGTATATGCTTGTCCTTCAAATGTATGTATAGTGTTTTTATCCTAAGAGCTTGTGCTTTAATAATGAATTATATAGCCAACTTAAGATAATTTTATGATGGTATTTGGAAATTAAAATCATATTAATGCATGAATAAGTGTAGGAAATCTTATTTGTGACCTTGGGCACCTTCGATTTACTCTTGCATTCTGTACAAACATGTACATTGAAGGAGAGATTATGACTTCCTTGGATAATTGCATTTTAGCTTCTTATCTATATTATAATGATTCTAACACCACAATATGATCTCAGTTTGGTTATTCCATGATGTATCACTAACTACTGATCCAAAAAATTTAATCAAACTCTAATAGACCTTTTCAAACACTAACAATGCTTCTAAAGAGAATCACACTTGAAGAAGATGGGCTAAAACACATTTGAAACAAAGGAGAAATGAAAAAATGAAAATGAGAGATATTTTATGATATATTAATCATTATATAACCTATGATAATTTCCATCATGAATCAAAATAGATACTTGCAGCAGAACTCATTGAAATAACTTACAGACCAAGGTATTCTTATTCAAAATGAAAGTATGTCATGCAAATGATTTGGAAATTTAAAATAACATGAAATATATCTCAAATAAATCTATAAAACACCCTAAAAATCATTCTTATCCATCACTTTTTTAACTAGAGAAATAGGTACAACAACATACCCCTCTTAGATGCATAAGCCATAGTGACATGTTATCATTATTACAAAGGCAATGATCTAGAAGATAAGTAGATTGGATTGTTAGTTCAACCCTAAACTTAACCTATAGATGGGAAATGATGTTGGGGATCCAAAGGGACACTTCCAAACCGTTTTTATTTGGCAACTAATCCTTTGAGGATGTATAAGTGCCCAAAAGTGCTTGAAAAGTGTCATTTTCTCTATTTTCTTGGTTGAAACTGCAAGTTGGTTAGACTATGACTATTCATGAAATTTCCCTGACTTCTTTCTAAGACCAGGGACGTTTTTAACCTCTTTTTAACATTAAATTTTGAATTGGTATGTCCCATTCCTCATTTTGTGGCCAAAATGTGATTTTTGCAAATGTAAGCCAAAACAAGGTTAGAACATGATACTATAACATTAAATACACCTAAATAACATTTTCACAATGAATTTAGACTATTATAAGCCTTATACCAAGTTTGACTCAATGGTACCTTATAGTTAACCAATGGATTATGCAAGTAAACATAAGACCAAAACTTAGATAAGGCTAAACAAGGACAAATATGACCATATAAAACTAATTAGGACCACACAAGACCATTATCAGGCCATGACAAACATTAGACACCTCTACAAAGTTTCAAATTAGTAGGGATGACCCAAATTTGACTTAGGGTCAAATTTTGTCAACATTGTTGGTAATTCATAGGGGTAGCATGCCTGCAATTCTCATGGACTAATAGCCATCTTCATCCTTTAGTTTATGGATTCACTCTTATTCTTAATCTGAAATTGATAATCCTATGAAAAGATACCAAACACAACACACACAAGACAAGAAACTAAGGCACACAAGATAAGACAAGAAAGCAAACACAATTGTGATCTCATGAACACTTAGGGGAAACACAAAATAACTCAAAACTAAATTATGCACAAAATAACCTAGATAGAACTCTTCCTTCTGGATCAAAGGGGAAAAGTTGAACCATTATTTTCTCCATGAAGTAAAGGAATACATGAATCATGTTACCATTTAAAATTTGGCATTGATGTCTCTAATTCTTTCATGATGTTTGTCAATCTCCTTGGCATGATCCTCAATGCAATCATGACAACTACAATTATATCACCTACAAAGGTGAACTCATCTTGCACTTTAGTAACCCTAACCTTCTCATGAGATTCTTTAGCTATAACTTCCAATGGTGCACTTCCATGGTACTTTGAGAGAGATAATATTGCTCACCAACTGCAAGTTCCTCAAGCTAATCAAGGAGTTTTATATACTCCATCCAATCTTGGTCATTGTCCTCCATAAGGACATCTTGATCTATCTTCCTATGAATTTGACCTTTAACATTGTAAAGCTTTTCAATTTCTTTAAAAATCTCAAATTGTTATAGTTAATCATCCTTGTTTTCTTTCTCCTTGAGAACCACAACCTCTTCAACTTCATCTTCTTGGTCCTTGAGTACTTTATCTACTTCAAATATGACTACAACTTTAATAATTTGGGATGGCATAAGATCTTATTTTAAGAGCATACCATCAAGAGGTAAGGCATTTTCAAGAGTGTCTTCTAACTAGCCAGTAGGGTGTGTAGTCTTTTGAAAGCCTTCAAACTCATCACATATGTTATTGAACTTTTGCCACATGTCATCTTGTATCATGGAGTGAATAATATATTCTCCTTTAATGGAATATTCAAATTCAAGTTATTGATCATGGTCATGAACATCAACCAACTCAATACATGTACAGTCTTTCTCAAGCAACTCTTCTTTCATGTCTTGGACACACTCTTTGTAGATAGCAACAACATGACTTTAAACATCTTTATCTTCACTCAAGAAGATTAAATTGCACTTATCTTCACCAAGAGGAGTCCCTATGGTGATCTCTTCATCATATATGCTCATGTCATCTTCTTCATTAGTTGTAGCTTGAGCTTGCTCTTCTTCACTAATCTCCCATAGGATAGGTTCTCCTTCAAGAAGGGATGAGGTGGGAGGGTGATGGATAGGATCATGGGTTAGAGATGGAGTATGAGATGTGATGGAGGGCTCATAAATGAGCTTGCGAATGGAGATATTTGAATGAACTCATGGCAAGATGACAAGTTGGATTGGTCAATAGGAAATACACCTTATTCAACAAGAGTTTTACTTTGTTCATAGCCTTATTGAGGCTCTTCAATAACTATAGGATTATATTCAAGATCTTGTTTTTCCCACCTTTCTAACCTATGTACACACCATTGGATATAATAATTAATTTCATGCAAATCTTAATTGATGACATATTTAGCTTCCTCCTCAACTATCCTCCACTCAATCATAAGGAATTGAACCAACTTTCTCAACTTCTCTAGGAGATGAATAGGGATCACATCAAGTTCCTCATTCCATTTCTTCATCAATATTTCTAATTTTAGCAGGTTTGGCATGAGTGGCAACAAATACTTAGCTCGAGGTAGAATTTAAGTGTTGAAAATATTTTCATTGATATCAAAGGTCTAGCATTATTGGTGATAAAGGCCCCATAGAATTTAATGGTGTTTTTAATACTCATATCTTGGATAATGTGTGTTAATATTTATTTAATATTAATTAATATATTTTTGGTTTCATATCAGTCTAAATAGGGACCATGGAGAAGACAAAGAGTCATGGGGTAAATATAAAAGAGTAATGGGATGCATTTTCTCATGAAGAGTCATCGTCAAGAATTCCAAGAGTCACCATGTGAAGACAAAAGAGGTTATGGTGCATTTTTCGAGGAAGTGACACTTTGAGGAATATGAAAAGTCACCAAAATAAAGACAAAAGGGGAAAGGATGCATTTTCTTATGAATGGTCACCATATGACTTTTCAAATGCAAGGATACAAAGGGTCATGCAAGTTTGGTGTCATTTTCCATGAGGATTGAAGGGTCACAAAGGGTGAATGCCATAGGTCACTTGGAAATATATAAATAAAGGCTTGAGAATCCATTTATAATATGCAAGAGAGTGCATGGTTTGTATTTGTTTTCAAAGAGATAAAAGAAGGATATATTGTAGAGTTCTATCATTTGTTGAGTAAGCAACATTGAGAGATAGTTGTGTTTGATACACAAAAGGGGTTGGTGCTCCTATGGGTTGTGCTCACAAATATTTGCAAGGGGTTGGTGCTCTTATGGGTTGGTTCTCACAAATATCTGTTGTGTTGGTTCATGTAAAATGGGTTGGTGCTCCTACAAGTTGGTGCTTGCAAACTTTGTAATTTGAGTTAGTGCTCATTCTTATACTTGAGATTATTCTCTATGGTTTTTCCCACTTTGGGTTTCCACATAAAATTCTCTCTCTCTCTCTCTCTCTCTCTCTCTCTCTCTCTCTCTCTCTCTCTCTCTCTCTCTCTCTCTCTCTCTCTCTCTCTCTCTCTCTCTCTCTCTCTCTCTCTCTCATGTGGTGCATATTATTATGTCAATTTTATTTCATATCTTGAATGTGTGGTTAAGTGGTTAAAGAAAAGGAATTTGATTAAGTAGAATGATATATAATATATTGATTCACCCCCCTCTCATTATATTTCATGCTTAACAATTGGTATTAGAGCAAGTTCCTTTGGAAAAAGTTTTACAGCTTGAAGGTAGATCGAGAAAGCATGATGGTTGGATCACATGAAGGTTTTTATAAAAATAAGGCACTTTTTTTTTATGGGACAAATTATGCTTTTTTGGCTCATAAGGATGAAGACTTATTTGATGGCCCTTGGATTCAACATTTGACAAGAAGTGGTGGAGGAATATGAAGAGCCAAAAACACTTATAACTACTCTGACATAACATAAGGCAAGTGAAAATAAATTTAAAGTTTTAAATGTTATTTTATGTGGTTTATGTGAATCAAATCTTTTTAAAGTTATGAAATTTAAATATGCTCATGAAACTTGGGTAGAACTTGAGAATATTTACAAATGTGATGGAAAGGTTTAGCAAGCTAAGATTTAGACTTTTAGAAGATAGTTTGAGAGTTTGAATATGGAAGAGGAAAAAAATATAGCACATTATCTTTTGCGGGTTGATCAAATAGCTAATTAGATTCAAGGTCTTAGAGAAAAGTTAGAAGAATCAATTGTGGTACAAAAAGTTCTGAGATCTCTACCATTAAGTTATGATGCAAAAGTTTTGGCAATTAAAGAGATGAATAATTTACCCAAGATAAAGATAGATGAGCTACATGGTATTCTTACAGTATATGAGATGCAAATCAAATAAAAGACACCCTCAAAGAGAGAAGTTGCTTTTAATACATCAAAGAAAGAGAAGGGTAAGATTCAAGAATTAAGTGACAGTTTTAGTGATGATGAAAATGACAACGGAGCTCTATTCATTTGCAAGCTAATAAAGGTCACAGGTAAATATCAAGGAAAATTACCCTTTAAATGTTTTAATTGTGAAAATATTGAACATTTTATAGCTAAGTGCATAGATAAGGGTAATGGTGACAATGAAAAAGGGAAGTATACATACAAGAAGAATTTCAAAGGAAAATTCAAGAAGGGATTCAAGAAGAAGAGTTTGTATTATAAAGATCCTAGCTCAGTCGAAGATAGTGTAGTCAGTGATTCCAAATAAGAAGATATTTTATTCATGGCCATATATGAAGATGCCTTTGCAAGCAAAACTACAGATGATCAAGAAGAAGAATGGGATGAAGCCAAAGTGAATCTAGAAGGAAAAATCATTTGTGCCTTAGAAGAGTTAAAATCTCTTGAGAATAAGAATCAAAGATTAAAGCTCCAGATCA
This sequence comes from Torreya grandis, assembly GCA_037957365.1. NCBI lineage: Eukaryota > Viridiplantae > Streptophyta > Pinopsida > Cupressales > Taxaceae > Torreya > Torreya grandis. The sequence continues at coordinate 963,193 of JARHVA010004937.1, forward strand.
AGAAAAATGAAAAGGAGTCAAATGAAACAATTGAAGATCTACAAGCACACTTTGAAGAAGCCAAGAAGAATGAAAAACATCTAACAACATAGTTTCAAAAAGTAAGTAAAGAATGTGAAAAGTATGTTGTTGAAATTGCTTATTTAAAAGCATATCTTGAGAAAATAAAAAAAGAAATCAATGATAGAGCAAGCAATGATTCAAAATTTGAGAATAGCACTAATATGTTGAATAAGATATTAAAAATTCAAAGATCAATGTCAGATAAGATAGGTATCAGATTTGAAAAAGAGAAAGGGGAGGCCACGACTTTCATAAACAAGGAAAAAGGAAAGAGCTATGTTGAAGCTCTTACAAAAGAGGAAATAAAAAGGGAAGAAGTTAAGAATACAGAGGACATCTCAAACAAAGAAGGCTGGAGGGAACAGAGCTATAAAAGGTAATCAAGTTAGAGATACACAAATAGATCTTATTTTTATGGTTACTATTTTAATTGTAATGGATATGGTCATAACAAAATAGAATGTCAAAAAAGGGCTAAAATTTTAAAAAATAAGAAGGAAAGCCATTGCAGAGTCAAGCAAAATCCACAACTCTTTTACTCCTATATTAGGCTTTAATGAAGAGGCCATAATATGTTACAAGTGAAACAACTTCAGACACATATCTTGGTATTGTAGAAGCATGTTCGATTTAGTCAAGAAGGACTAGAGTTTCAAGGCTCCATTCATCAAGAAGAAAGTCTAGACAGATTCATGGCAGAAGAAACAACCTAAAAAATCTATGTTGGTACAGATAGCTTTGCATAGAAGAAATGAAGAATAGCCATGGTTCATTGATAGTAGATTTTTGATGCACATGACAAGAGATAAAAGTAAGTTCATAACCTTGAATAAGATCAATGGTGGCACAGTGAAATTTTGAGATAATACTACTGCCAGAATTGCCAAAAAAGGTACACTAAGTTTGGATAATGGTAGAACTAAAACTAAAAATGTTTTGTATGTAGGTCTTAAGCATGATCTTTTGAGTGTAATTCAAATTTGTTATTATGGGAACACACTAAATTTTTATGCAAAAGGTTGTGAAATTAGGAGAAAATATTCAAATGTGTTGGTATAAATGCTCAAAGAATGGGAAATAATCTATATATGTTATCAAACATCAAACCTCAAAGATGTTGTATGAGTCAGATTGAATAAAGTTAGATATGGCACAAGAGAATGGGACACATAAATTTTTACAATCTTGTCAACATCAGTAAGAAGCAAGCAGTCAAAAATCTTCCAAAGATTACAAAGCCATCTGACATGCTTTGTGAACATTGTCAGCATGGGAAGTAGGCCAAAAGATAGTTCAAAATAAAAGAATACTCAACCACTCAAATGTTAGAGCTTGTTCACACTAATCTATGTGGACCCATGAGAACTTAAAGTACTCAAGGTGAGAAATATTTCATGTTGTTTATTGATGATTTTTGACATGTGACTTGGGTAATGTTTTTAAAGAAAAAAACATAAGCTTTCAGACATTTCAAAGCATTAGTTGAGAATAAAACTAGTTTGAAGATTAAGTGTCTAAGATCAGATCAAGGAGGAGAATTCATGTCAAATCAATTTATTGATTTTTTTGAAGACCATGGAATAAAGAGACATTCTTTAGTAGCCATAACTCCACAATAAAATGGAGTAGTTGAATGGAGAAATAGAATAGTTCAAGAGATGGTGAGGACAATACTAAATGAATCCAAGATACCAGATAAATATTGGAGAGAGGTAGTTACTACAGAAACATATATTCAGAATAGAGAATTATTGAGAGTCAATAGTGATAAGAATCCTTATGAGCTATGGAAAGATAAACTAGTAACAGTTAATTATTTCAAAGTTTTTGGCAGTAGATGCTTCATAAAGAGAACCAATGAAAAACTTGGTAATTTTGAATCTAGAGAAGATGAAGGTATATGTCTTGGTTATTCTTTTAAAAGTAAAGCTTATAAATGTTATAACAAAAGAACCAAGAAAATTTTTGATAGTGCAAGTGTCAGGATAGAAGAATATGGAAAATAAAGAATCAATGATCTAATAGACATTCCTAAAATCATTGAAGAGGAAGATTTTGAAGAATTAGATGAAGATGAGAATAAGGAGAAAAAGGACACCAAAACTCCATCCAAATATGTTCAAATAAATCATAATGAAATTGATATCATCGAGGACATAAATGAAGGAATTCACACTAGAAGAATGATGGTAAGTGAATCTGAGCAAGTTAATTTTTCTTTCTAATCCAAAATTCAGCCTAGAACTTTTTTAGAAGCTAGACATGATAGGTATTGGGTTAAGGCAATGGATGAAGAATTAAAATAGATAGAAAATAATGATATTTGGGAATTAGTTCCTAGATGAAAAGATCACAATGTGATAGGAACAAAATGTGTTTATAGAAATAAGCTGAATGAAAATGGAAAAGTGACCATGAATAAAGTAAGATTAGTATGTAGAGGATATGCTCAGATTGAGAGAATAGATTTTGAAGAAAATTTTACACTAGTGGCAAGGTTAGAGGTTATTAGAATGTTTCTTTCATATTAAATGTTTAAAAATTTCATGGGTTGGAGAGGAAGTATGAGATGTGATGGAGGGCTCATAAATGAGCTTGGGAATGGAGACTTATTGAATGAACTCATGACAAGATGACAAGTTGGATTGGTCAATAGGAAATACATCTTCTTCAATAATAGTTTCACTTTTTTCATAGCCTTATTGAGGATTTTCAACAAATATAGGCTCATCTTCAAGCTCTTGGTTTTCCCACCTTTCTAACCTATGTACACACCATTGGATATAACATTTCATTTCATGCAAATCTTAATTGATGACATATTTAGCTTCCTTCTCAGCCATACTCCACTCATTCATAAGGAATTGAACCAACTTCCTCAACTTTTGTATGAGATGAATAAGGATCACATCAAATTCCTCATCCCATTTCTTCATCACTCTTTCTAATTTTAGCATGTTTGGCATGAGTGCCAACCAATACTTAGCTCGAGGTAGAATTGAAGTAGGAGGAGGACATGGATAATAAGGGTTTTTATGAGATTCAATGTGTTGAGTTAGTTGACTAGCTTGAGCTTCTAAAAATTCAAATCTTGATTTTTAATCAATGGTACCATCTAATTCCTCATGACAAGGCTGATGGGAATCAGGTTCACATTGATATAGGGACAATTCTTAGTACTCTTCTTGACAATATTATTCATATGCTTATTCATAAGGTTGTTCAATAACATCATGTTCATATGTAAAAGGAATAGGATGATCATATGGTTGCCATGGCTCATAGTATTGATAACAACCCTGATAGGGTTGTTGAGGGGTATAGCATGGGTCATAACAAGGTTGATAGGGAGGTGCATAGTATAGATTCTCAACATAGCCAGCCATATCAACTTCATTGGTCACATGAAACATAATAATTAATCAAAATATTTTACAATTAAATGGGATAGTTAAAAATATATGATTGCATTCAGAGTTGCCATTGGTGTTTGCTTGCATGCTTCTAAAAGCTAATAGTAGGAAGAACACACCAACAATTATTCTACTCTTTTAGACCTTGGTGCCACTGAGCATGATAGAACCATTTTCATCAAATATTGTATCCTATAGGTGGTTGTTCAAGCCTACTCTAAGATTGGTGAAACAAGGGATTAGCTCTATGCCTGTTAGTTGCCTATATCAGAGGTAAACCTCTAGGCTTAAGGGCTAGCTAACTAGATTGGACTTTGATATCTTATCACCAACACTACTAGTTTGGTTGGATAAAAAGAGATAAAGAGTAACATGAAAATAATATAATATAATGAGGTGATACAAAATAATGGTATCCACTAGACTACCATACCATTGCATTATGAAACATGACTTCATAACACTAGTCTTAACATCCTAGATTGATCTAACATAAGTATTTCAAACATGGAGGTGATATGCATTATACTACTCAAGGTGAGTGAACATGAGGTCAAATTAGAGAAATTAATTCTACTATTTTACACTTAGAGATAGTAAAATACACTTCACTATAGTTCATGAGACCTGTTAGAGTGGGAACTAATTACATCAAACATAGAAGAGTAAAGAGAAGGCAAATATAGATACTTATCACTAGACACTTCACTATGCACCAATTCACACACTTAGACAGCAAGTTGATAGAAAAAAAATATTGGAAATATTTGTTTTCAAAGGAAAAATATAGTATTAAACTAGTAAGGCTTTAACGTGCTAGGTGTGTTCATTTTATAAAGCCAAAAATGGCTACTTAAATAGATCTTATGAAGAGAGAGAAAGTGGGGTGTAGTAGAGGAGAAATAACAAATGTCAAGCATGAAGGGACCAGTTACCAAGAAGGAAGGAGTTATGTAAGAGTCCATCAAGTCTTTCATGTCATGTGTTGAACCTTTGAAGATGCTCTGACCTTTCATGTGGTGTAGGAGTTACACTTTGGCCTTTACACCTTGACTAACTCCTTAGAAACCATCTTTCCTTGCATAAAATAAGTGAAAATGGGCTTTCCAATTAGGAATTTGACATGAAATAGTATTTGAATACTCATTAGATAGTTTATATGCCTTAGAAAACTCCTTTAACTATCCATTCAATCATTCATGTGCATAGGTGTCACAAAGACTCTTCAATCCCTACACCTAGTTTGGCCTAAGTGGATCAAATTTTAGATCTTTTCCAAATCATCCAATCCAAATGAATGGTCCTCATATATTATATTGGACCAAAAACACACCATATTTTTTATTGGATTAGATACCAAGAAATCATTTTTCTTTGTAGGCCCTCACTAGGCCTATTTTTTCTTGTAGCCTTTTTTGTGCAAACCCCCTTGCTTAGAGAGTTTTACAAGAGATATTGAAAAAATAAGGGCATATTTGAGTACCTAATATCATATTACAACTTCATGTTCAATTTCATCTTTAGAATCTGAGTGGAATTATCTTTTTCCTACCATTCTCTCTCTTGGATAAGGCCTCAATAAAGTCTCCTTTTCTAAGTTCCTATTTTCTCTTTCCAGAACTTTGCCACATGTGTGAAATCACTCAAAATCATGTGATTCACTTTTCCTAGGCAATCACAAACCTCCATATTAAATTTGGGGTCCTGATGCCCTATGGAAGTGTACAAACCAAGAAATGGCCTTACCATTGTTGGTGTAGGTATTTACTACTCTTATTTTTATTCACATTGCTTAGGTGGATAACAGGGCTTATTAGGGTGATTTATGAAATCATCATGATGCCATCATTTACACATGAGTGCATGGTGTCACTTAGTTAGTGGATGGCATCTCTATTCCAATTGGTCCCCTTAGTGCTTACATTACTAAGGCCACCAACCCACTTGTGTTCCCTTAGTGCTTTCTCTATCCATAGTGGAGGAGCCCACCCACTCACCTTATCTAGCTGAGTCATCATGCACTCAACCATCCTATTTATGGACCTCTCCTCTAGGGCATTTTGGTATGGAATATGGTATATTATGTGAACTGTATATCATTTTATCTAGTGTATATTTTAATAGGTTGTTTAGGTTGTAGGCCATTTATTATTACGCTAGAGAGCTCATTAAGCTTTTGGGCTTGGGTGTGTGCTAACAAGGTTTTTGTAAGCTTTGTATAGAAAAATTCTTAACTAATACATTCTATTATAGTTTCTACTCTCATTGTGATTTCTTGCTTCAATGGTTGGTTGTGTTCACTCTATAGTCTTAGTCTTGGTTATCCTCAATTCTGGATGATTCTCACATGGTATCAGAGTCCCAAGTGATGGTAATGATCACCAGTTTTTCTATTGTTGTTTATTTTAAAATCTTTGAGTAGATATTTTGTTTTGTATTCTCCATCAATGGCTAAGACTTCTTATTGACACCCCAACACAGCTGAGATGCCATATTTTTCTACCTTGTTGGTTTTTTGGTACTTTCATGGTCATTTTTTACCTTGGAGGAATTATTCACAATGTGCCTTGAAATTCATGTCAGTCAACCTTAGTTCAAAAAATTAATTGCTCATATTTTGTAGGTTTTTGGAGTTCTCAAATGGGTCTTCATTATTTTTGGTAAATTTATACATATTTCTCTAAAAGTAGAGGTTTCTATTCAGCCTTCCCGTCCATGTAATTATAGTGATGTTTTCAAGACCATTAAATTTAATACAATATATTTTTGGCTATTTGTGTATGTTCCCAAGACCCTAAAATTTAAGATAGTGGATTTCTTGTCAAATCATCTTTCCTTCATAACTTTCAATCTATAGTTCCTTTTGAGGTGCCATTTTTTTTAAAGTGATTATTTTCTCAAGATATATGCATTGGTGGTGTTATTTTTGGCATACTTTAGAATCTTTTTTTGAAACATTTGTACTCACTTAGATGCATTATTAGTAGATTTTGACATCCTCTTACTTGTCCTATTTGTAATTTTCACTTGTGCCAATTTAGTGGATATTGCACTAATTGCTCATATTTATGGATGTAATGTCAGTTGAGTTTGATGTCCATTCATTGAGACATGAGTTTTTACTTTTGAAATGTGATTTATAATTGTAAACATAGGGGGTCACTACTAGTTATCTTGGGGGGTTATTTTGGGCCCTTAATTTTCTCTTACGCATACTCAATTTTTTTATAACTATTACCTATGCCCATTTAATGACTAGTTGCATAGGTTGCTCTTATATTCCTAGATGCATTATCAGTAGATCCTAACGTCCATTTTAGTGTGCATTGTCACTTGTGGATTGATTTTTCTCATTTTATTGGACTTATTTTCAATGTAATCGATAGTCCATTTCCAGAGCATGCACTTTTAGTAACAGATGAGGAAAGTTAAGTCTACGCTAGTGGTCCTTCTTGGGAAGACCAATTATGATTCATGGTGTGTGTACATGTAACATTCACTCATCAATCAAGAACTTGTCCCATTATTATATGGACAAATTCCTACTCTTATTGACCCATATCAATATGAAGATTGGGCTGACTCTTGTGACTATGTCTATGGTCACTTACTGATTCATGTTTCACGGGATTTACACCACCATGTGGATCACATATAACGTCCCTTAATTATTTGGATCATTCTTTATAGTCTTTTTGGGGATCCTACTATGACTTATTTTACTCATCCTCCTCCTATTGTCTCTTCTAAGACTATTTTAATCTCTCCTCTTGCTTCTATTTCTTGTGAAGATGCATTCATTATGGACAATGCTCTTCATTTTATTGAGCCACCACTATAGGATGAGATTCTTCCAGACCTTAGTTTTTTTATTGTAGAGTCTTCATTCATTCCTATACATGATGTTTCTCTTTTAGAGTCATCAAAAAATTTCACTTCAAAAGACTACCATTTTTAGTGAGAATACACTTATTGAGAGTATTGATAACTTGTCTCTTCCTATGGATTTTCCTTATTTAGTTGGTGAGTCATGCTTCCCACTTCACATGGGTATTCTTTTAGTTAATTTTCCATGCCATTATTCTGAATGGTTCACTTCAGTGGTAGTACCTCTAGATTTTGTGTACATTCTTGATAGACATATGCCACAAATATAATTTAGACCACATTCAGATATGTTTATATTATTGCCTTCATCTTCCATTTTGAATGGATAGACTTTTAGTACACACATCAGGTTATTGCCTTTCCAAAGGGAAGAAAAATTATTTGATGTGGATGGAGATTATATAGTCTTCAAGTAGAGGATCTCATCATTGACCTTCATCATGTTGTGAGATGTACTTGGAGTGATGATTGCTTTAGCATCATCTACGGGGTATTTTAGTCTCTTATTCTTTTATCTCATTTAAGGGGGGTAGTTTTTTACCACTAGGTTTTCTCCTTTTACTCCACCTTTTGAAATTTTCTTTGTACTTGGGTACCTGATCAGGCCTAGTTGGCAATACCAAATTCTAGTACCCACCTAAGCTATGCTTAAAGGCATGTATTGGTATAGGTATTCACTACACCTTTTTTTATTCACCTTGATTAGGTGGATAATAGGTCTTATTAGGGTGATGTATGACATCATCATGATGTCATCAAGCACACATGAGGGCATGGGGTCATTTAGTGGGTGGAAGGGGTCTCCATTCCACTTGGTCCCCTTAGTGCTTACATTATTATGGCCACTAACCCACTTGTGTTCCTTAGTGCTCTTTTCACTCATAGTGGAGGAGCTCACCCACTCACCTTATCTAGTTAAGTCATCATGCACTCAACCAACCTATTTATAGACCTTTCCTCCAAAGAATTTTTGTGTGAAAGATGGTTTATTATGTATATTGTATATTAGTTTGTCTAGAGTGGAGTTTAGTAGGATATTTAGCTTGTAGGTCATTTATTGTTGTATGAGAGAGCTCGTTAAGCCTTTGAGCTTGGGCATGTGCCAATAGGATTTTTGTAAGATTTGTATAGAAACCTTCTTCAATAATACATTTTTTTTATTTTTATACTCTCATTATGATTTATTGCTTCAATGGTTGGGTGTGTTCTCTCTTCAGACTCGATCTTGGTCATCCTCGATTTTGGATGATTCTCACAACCACCTAGTCTCATTTTGAGCATGTCTAAGACTTCCTTAAAAAATAGACTTAGTTTGGTCATGTAAATAAACTTGTGTGCAAATTTTTTAATTTGGATGGCTATAACAAGTCTTAAATTACCTCCTTCCATAATTTGGAATCTCCCCCCTTCTCGAAACACCTACAAAGACCAAAAAACATGTAAAAATAGGATAGATGTACCAGTCTATATAGTATTTATTAAAATTTAAATACATGTAGGATACCTATTTGAATTCCTCTAAAACACCTAATAGGTTAAGATAGAATGGTGGCATTTGATGTGTTCTTGAAGTGTTTTTCTTTTGACTGGTCACTATCAAGGTTTTAGAGGGATTTAAGACATGTTTGGGGTCTCAAAAATTGTTCATAAAGAAAAAACCCTAATTATTTCTCCTAATTCCAAAATATTTATATTAATGGACCCCTATAACACCCCTAAACAACTTAGACTCCAATGCAAAGTGTGGACAATGGTACAAGCCTCTGAAGTTACTCCTCAAATGGCTATCTTAGTTTTCCTTAAGTATGAGAGGTGTCAAAAATGGGTTTTGGGTCTCATAAATAATTCCAAATTATAATATAATCTCATAAAACTTAAAATAAATATCCTCCATGGTTATACATTCTCTAAAAGTATTGACCATTCCTCTATATGCATTTGGTGCACTAGTCAGGGTGCTTGGGGTTTAAGACTGCCTTACCTTTTCAAGCCCTCAAGAGCACTTAGAATGAGAAATTAAGTTTTTTTACACATAAGAGTGTATTTATATCAATAAATTAATTTTTTTATGACTTAAAATACATTCATTAGGTTTGGAATGTTTGATTTGTGTTTTTGAACTCAAGTGAACCTCTAGGTCTCTTGACTAGACCCTACAAATGGAGTGGACCAAGTCTGAGACAAAATAGTGGATATTTCCACTACATGTATGAAATTTAAAATACCATGGAAACATAAATAAAATAATTACCATGAACTTTACCAAATTCCATATCTAGATCATGCCTATACAAGCCTTAAAACTCAAATTTCTAAAAACTAGTTAGTTTGTTGCCTACGTTTTCAATAGGTATGTGATTGAGTTTTTATATCACTTTTGTGTTTAGATATAAGAATGAAAAAAAGGAATTGATTAGGTTATATTATCCTTATTTAAATTATTCCTATCCTTCTCATTGTCACTTCACAAATTAATACAACCTATCACTACACCATATCTCCTCATTTCCTTTAATGCAACTGCATCTGCCAATACTAGTTGTAAGTGATTTACTCAATAATGAAGCCTTAGAATTTGATGTAGGTAATTATGATTATTGTGATGCATGGTATAATTTCAATTAGGATAATTTTACCAATTAAAAATTCTAAGGATTCCCTTTTGTTTCATACACCTTAGGCTTACCTTGTGTCTTTAGAGATGGTTGTGGGTGATAGTCTAGGAAACTTGGAATAGGTTATATCCACTCCATAATTAATTATCACTTTTAAACCTCAAAAAATCATTGAGAAAACCTATTTCAACTTTTCCAAGTCCATCAATTCATACCAAAGTACATACATGATCTGCATGTTACACATACCTCCACGTCCCAAGCCTAACACTATTATAGGTGGATCTTTCAACTCAGTGGATCTAGTACTTAAATGCATCATGTTTTAGGTCTATAATAATTCTCAATGAAATATATTTATATATATATATATATATATATATATATATATATATATATATATATATATATACATACATACATACATACATACATACACATACATACATACATATATATACATACCAATATTTAACCCTTATCACTGTGAGTAACACTTTATGCTAGCTATAGGTGATTTTTTAAAAAAAGGTTAGGTCATATTCATACTTTGAGTTTTGAGACTCCTTCCTGTGCATATAAAAGGTTTCCATGTGTTTCATGAACTCATTTTAGGTTTTCACCTACCTCAAAACCTTTCAAAAACTATTATGCCCTTTACTTAGGTCAAGACTAAGTATACTCCATTAAGTAGGCTTGTAGGTGTCGACCTCTGAATATGAATATTCTAAAGATAGTCATGAATAATCAAAGCAATATATACTCTTCATCCCCTCTGCTTCAATAAACTTATACTTATCTCCTGCTCTATAAGGTTGGTTTTGTATCATCATTTGCCTTTAGAGACCCCTATTTGATCATCCCTTAAACCTTATCTTCCTAGGTTGTGAGCATTTTAGTGACCTCGTGGAATTAAATCCTAACTCCTATTCTATTCAATGATATTATAACTTTTTTGAATTCCAAATGGCTCAGAGTATCTCATATATCTGTGTCCTTCAAATGTACAGACAATGTTTTTCTCCTAAGATATTATGCATTAGAAATGAAGTATCTATCCAAATTTAGAGACTTGTATGATGGTAGTAGGAAATGAAAATCATATGATTGCATGAAAAAGTGTAGGAAATCTTATATATAGCCCTGGGTACTTTTCATTTACTCTTGCATTCCATACAGACTTGTAACTTGAAGGATAAATTATGACTTCATTAGAGAATTAAATTTTAACTTATTATCTTTATTCTCATGCTTCCAAAACCATAATATGATCTCAAGTTTGTTACACCATGATTTATCACTAACTACTAATCTAAAATTGGCAATCAAACTCTTGTAGACCTGTTCAAACACTAGCAATGCTTCTGAATAGCATTAAACTTGAAGAAGATGGACCAAAACACATCTGATATAAATAAGCAATGAAACCTAAAATTGAGAGATATTTTATGATCTATGAATCATTATATATCCTTTAGGAATGATCATCATGAATCAAAATATAGGCTTACATTAGAACTCACTAAAATAACTTGCATACATAGGTATTATTATTCTAAATGAAATTCCCTCATAGAGATGAGTTGCATATTTAAAAAACCATGAAATATATATCCAATACCTATATAAAACACCATAAAAATCATTCTTTTCCATTATTTTCTGAACTAGAGAAACATGTGCAATAACAGACCCCTCTCAGATGTATAAGCCATAGTGACATGCTATCACTCTTAGTGATGGTTAATAAATAATAGGAAATAATTATGATAACTACTGCCATAATTTTTAATACTAATTTTACCCCTAATAATGGACAAAATTTAAGTTCCTAACTCTCTCTCTCTCTTTCATAACATCCACTTCAAATTTACCTTTTTTAACTTGCAAAGGTAATGATGGAGAAGAGAAGTAGCTTGGAGTGTCATTTCAACCTAAAAATTAACTAATATATGTGAAATGACATGGGGGAGACAAATTCACACTTAAAAACCATTTTTATCTAACAACTAATGCTCTAAGGCTGTACAATTACCCAAAAATGCTTGAAAAGTGTCCTTTTCTCTATTTTCTTAGTTGAAACTATAGGTCCATCAGACTCTAACTAATCCTAAACTTTACCTAAATTATTTTTTATTCTAGTGATATTTTTAAGCTCTTTTAAACTTTCTCTTTTGAATTAGTATGTCCCATTCCTCATTTATGGGCCAAAAGGTGGACAAAATGTGATTTTGGTAATTGGAAGCCAAAACAAGGTTAAAACATGATAATATAACATTAAATACACCTCAATAATCTTTTAAAAATAACTCTATATTTTTTTAGGCATTTGACGAAGTTTGACTCAATGGAACCTTATAATTGACCATCAAACTAGGTGAATAAACATAAAAGTAAAACTTGGTCAAGGCTAAACAAGGACACATATGACCATATAGGACTAATTAGGACCACACAAGACCATTATCAGACCATGACAAACATTAGATACATCTATGAAGTTTCAAATTATAAGGGATGACCCAAATTTAACTTGGGGTCAAATTTGGTCAATAGTAACTCATCCTTAATAATTTCAACATGGCTTGTGTCAAACCATGCTCTCTCTTAGATCTCATTTTTTAGTGGAAACCACTTTGGAGCTTGACTTCTTTGGCCTTTTTGTGGCACCTTTCCCCCTCTCATATTTTTTGGGAGGTCTAGAAATCAAGTAAAAATAGCATCTTTGAATGCAAAAGGGTTTATCCCAAATCTTCTTTCCTCCAATTCTACGTGGCTATAGTAAAAAATGATGAGGCCTTTACTCCAAAAGATAAATTTTTAGTCTCCACCCTCAAAATTTCTATTTTCCAAAGATGGAATATCAAACTAGTGACTGTAAATCTAGATTAGAAAATCGATAGAAGTCTGGTACAATGGTCCAAACCTTTGCTAAACTAGTGTAAGTTGAACTTTGATGGGGTGGCTAATGGAAACCCAAGGTTGAATGAAGAGGGGGTCATTAGGGACTCATAAGGGGTTGTAATAGCAGTCTATGTAGGCCTAATGGGATGTCAAACCAACCATATGGGTGAGGCAAGATTGAAACTTGGTGGCATATAGCTGGTAGTGTAGTTAGGTATCAAATACTTGATGGTCGAAGGGGGATCTCTAAACATCCTCAACTCCCTCTATAGTAAAGGATAAACCTTCCTGGTCTATCAAACAAGAAATTGTTAATGCAAAAGAGTTACTAGAACATTATAAATAATTCACCATAGACCATGTGTTTACGGAGGGCAACAAGGTGGCTAATGGGATGGCAAATATTGAGGTCCTTAATAAAGAAATTATTGCATGGTAAAAGGTCAAGGATTTTTTACCCTAGATTGTTAACATAAATAATTAGTAATGTTAGCTCCATCATTTAATCCAAGGTGGGTATGTGCCTTTATGATGATCAAAATAGATGAAAAGACCCGTATTAATGAATCCTAATTACAAAATCCCCTACTATTGTTTCTTGATAAGGGTGAAGTATGTGAGTAAGGTGAGGTATGGTGATGCGGGAACATTAGGACAAATTAACTTCAATGATGTAAATATAATAAATTTCACTTGATAATAGTGTTAAGAGGTATAGGAGGGCTTAGATGATCAAAAAGGAGCTTTGAATGATTCAATTGTCATTAGAATAGGTCAAGTTACTATGACTTAAATTTTCCCTTCAAAAGTTGAATTTGAATATTTGAACTAAATGTAAGAGGCTTGTAAGGGATTGTGAAATTTTATAAAGGTATGAACCTTATAATTTGGTCTTATAAGTCCTATTGACATATTTTATTATATATATTCACCCCAAGTAAATGTAAATTCATCCCTAGAGTGGTCTAGAAATTCTTCAATGTTGAAGAAGATAAAATAGTATATGGTTGAGAGGATTTTGGTTTTCTTCATAGACCAAACCAAGTTTATATTAAGAGATATATCTTGTATCATATTGGGAGGAGAATAATAAAATGAGCATAAAAATATGAAATCAAACTAGTTTTACATGAGGAGAGGTGGATAGAATAAGGCCTTTAGGCCTGTATGTATTTATTTGTGATAGTTTGCAGGACTGTGTGTGTGTGTGTGTGTGTGTGTGTGTGTGTGTGTGTGTGTGTGTGTGTGTGTGAATACTGATCAATAAAATGAAGAATATTATGGTTCAAGAAGATCCTTATACTATAAAAATTAGTAATATCTTGTTATTTATTTTTCATCCATTCTATTAAATTATTTTTGAATGAGTTATGATCAATAAGCTTGAAAAATAAGACTTTAGAACTGAGTATGATATTCTACCAGTAAATGTTCAAATGTTTGTGTGTATTAAGTACATTTTATTATAATAATGCAAAGAGTTTCTAGTTAAATCATATGTCTTTAGTTATTTATATAATTATGAGTAATATCTTAGTTTGGGGTGAAAGAATGACATTACTTTTGATGTTGCTATACCTATAAAATTTGAAGTTTTTGCTTTGCATATCAATAGTCTGACACAATCAACTTATTTTATGTGTAAGTAGAGGGATGAACCTAGTTTTAATCTTGGTAAAGTATAATAAGGATGTAAATATTGTCTCATATGTATTAAAAAGGTTAGAAAAGATTCTTTATTTTATGAATAAATGATTCAAATCTTCTTAGGTTCAATAGTGAAGGATTTCTAAATACAAAATCAAGAAAGTCATTATTTATATGTAAATTTTCATGTATGAGATTGGTTAAAAGTTTGGGAAGGTAAGAGGAAGTTATTAAGTCTTTACTATAGGTGTTATTTTGATCCAAAAGGAAAATATATTTATGAATAATCATTAATTAGCTCTCAGCCATAGTTAGGCCTATGTAAAATCAGAAATAGAGAACATTTGGAAAAATGATTATATCTCATGATTGAACCAATGGAAAATTATGAAATTTTGTGCATAGGTGTGACTTTGAATCATGAATAAAATTAGTATAATTATAGATTTATTGGTAGGATATTGAGAGAGATATCTCCAAAATAGAGTCAGTTACTGATAAGAATTAAAAGTAAAAGTAAAACCAATAGAACTATGTTTCTTGAACTATGTTGAAGAAATTGATTTGTAGAATGTGTTGTGATTGATATATAGTGATTTGAAAAATTGAAGTAATTAAATAATGTTTGATCTCTTGAGTGAACTAGAGTTCTTAAAATTAATAAATAGATGAATTGTTGAATACTGTATATTGATGACAATAGGGTTAAGACATTTACTTGGAATGCACTGTTTAAGGATGGAGGGCCCAAAAAGGTATGTGATGACTTATAAGATGATATTATGATAGAAAAGAGTAGGATATATTTATATGGGCTTAATTATATAGTATAATTGACAAATCAAGTGGGAGAGTCCTTGTGTAATATTTTATGAGAAGGTAATGAACTTTGTATGATTACTTTTATAAGATAATGAATGTCTAATCAAAATCCTGATATGCGAGTGATAAAAATTGAAGTTAGTAAATCCCTTGAAGGCTCCTTGGTATTACAATAATAATAAAAAAATGATAAGGATTTTGAAACAAGATTAGTGAGAACATACCTATAGTATAAGAGAGCATACCTATAATACAAGATTGAGAATTATACCACAAAGTAAAACCTAGTAAAGGTTTAATGAATCAAGATTGGCCATAGTGAAAGTATAGATTAATGTTAAAGATAATGGAAGATAGCACAATAGATTTAAAATATAAAATAAATTAAATTAAATGGTATGAATGAATGTGAGTATATAAAAATAATTATTTAAGTATCATGGGATGAATGTTAAGGTTGTTGTACATTTCCATCAAATTTTGGTATTAGAGCTTCAGGAAAGCTCTTGAAGAGTTAATCAGTATGCATAAAGGTTTAAATTTTTAGGTGAACAATGAAGAGGTTATAAATCTTGAAGGATATTGACAAGAGAGAGAGAGGCAATAAGGTTGTTTGAAACCTTAAATTTAGAAAAGGTAAAAGAGATTGAGTGATAAGACCTCAACCCAGTGAGGTTGATAAGTGAAAAAGATAGAGTTGGTAGAAGCTCAAAAGAAAGAAAAGTGTAAGGCAAAGGACTTGAGATACCAAAAGACTAGGCAATAAGAAGAGGAAGCCTATATTAGGTAATAAGAAGAGAACAAGGTGAAATAAACTTGATAAGAGAGAAAAGATGATGAAGGTATTAAAGGAAGGAAGTTGCCACAAAAAGATGGAAAGAGAAAATGTTATGAAGAAAGAGATGGATATATAAAGGAAGATATCTGAGATGAGAGTAATCTTGGCAAGTATAGCATAAGTCTTGGAGGAGTCAATACAATGATTCTTTGTAAGAATCAAGAGGATGGTTGAGTGGCCTCTCAGAGGGATCAATGGAAAGAGGTAGAGATAACTAGAAGCTAGCAAAGCTAAGAAGGTAGCTAAGGATGTTAGCAAAGAAACCTAAGGAAAATAATAAATAGGAAATCCAGCCTCAAATTTTTAGACTTGATGATTTTTTATCATGTGTGTATTAAGCAAAAGCCCAAATTGAGGAGATAAAGCTTGGGAATGTGATGGAAGTCAAGCATGAACATCATGATTATATTGAAGATGAAATTGATTTGATAGCAGTGTATGAATGTGCATAAATTTGATACCTCAAGGAAGGGGAAATACTTGGATAAAGAGATATTCAAGAAGGACAATGCATACAAGAAGTAGATTTGGTTCAAGGAAACCTTGAAGAGCTTATATAACCTAAATTTTTTAATTCTACCACTATTTTTGATGACATGAATGTAGAGTTACAAGAGAATGATGGTACCTTAAACAAGAAGATGATGAGTTCTTATGTGAGCTCATAAAAGACAAAGAAAAATATGAGTCGTTATGTAGACTCAATGAAGATGAATATAAAGAAGAAGCATTCAAAGCATCCATGGAACTTGAAATGTAATAGGAAAAGGTGTCTCAATCAATACAAGTGTTTCTAACTATTTTCGCTTTTCACATTCAAAAGAAATAAGAAACTAAGATAATGGTTAGGGGTTTGTACATACCTGAATGAATTTTACGCACCATATCTAGATGATTGAAGGAGCTCCTCTTTGGCTGTGGAGGATGACACCTATAGAAGAAAGAGACTCAAACACAGAGATTGTTAGATAGAGATAAGGTGGTCTGCCAAGTGATATGCTCAGTCCCAGAAGTGCAAGGACTTCCTTGTGGGATGACAGTCCACTAGTTGATAAAAATAATGTTGCTAGAAAGAGAAATGATGAAAGACTGAACAAAAGAAATAGAGATAATGCATACTTGTATTCTGTTGTCTGCCTCTCACAGTCACTGATGCCAGTTAGTCTGCCATCGTCAGTTGGTCAGGTTGTCGATGTCGGTTAGTCTGTCGACGTCGGTGGGGGAAATGGACTTTTGGATGGGTCTCTAATTGTGTCTTTGGTCGACAGAGTGGTCTGTGGTAGTCAAAGAGTCTATGCAGGGCTGTAAGACAATAGACAGGGTCTTGGGAGGGACAAGGGGTAGAGGATAGGTTGTCAAAAAGGGGTAAGAGCATGAAGAAGGCTTCTCAGCCTTACCAGGATGAAGTCAAGTCTGGTTTGGTTGATCACTGAGTCTGATTGATAATATTTAGAAGCAATGAAAAGAAACTCATTATTTATACATTCTAAATTACTGAAATAATAAAAAGGGCAAAAGAATACTTATCTCTTGCTTGGAGTAGAGCTAGAGGTGTTTGAAATGCTTGTACCTATTGTGTCTGTAGCCAGAAGAGCGTTTAGTTGAAGTCTGATGATTGATCTCAGAGAGTTCATGTTGATGTCCAAGTCTGAGAGCCGAGAGAGGAAGAGAGTCTGAGATAGAATTTGCATTCGCAGTCTGTGATTGATTGATTCCCTGGGGGAAGAGAATTCACCTTCGAGTTGTTTTAGGCGACCGACATCGGTAATCCCACCAGTGTCGATCGACTGATAACCGACGTTGGTGGCTAGAAGATGGGAAAAAGGCTATTTTTAGCCTTCTACCCATTCCTCCGTCTGTCGAGTTTAATTGTCATTGGAAAATGGTCGAAGGCAGGTTTAATAGGTGTGGGGATTAGTGAGAGAGTTGGAATGATTAGTCATAGGGTAATGAATGAGGGTATCCAAGGGTGAGGAATCCAAGAATGAGGTGTCAAAGGTGATGTGTCAAGGGAGGTGTTATTAATTTAAAATAAGTTATTATTTTAAATTAATAAGTGTGTAGGTTAGGAATGTGTTAGAAGTGGACCAAGGGGACCAAGGGGGGGAGTCGACCAAGGAGTAGACATGATTTTGGTGTCTACATTTGCCCCTTTTTGTCTTGTTGGTTGTTCTGATGAACTGCAAGACAAAAATAGGAGTAAGTTGCCCTAGGTATGGGATGAGGTAGTTTTTTCCCTATTGATTGTTCTAATGAACTGCAAGACAAAAATGAATGTAGGTTGCCCCGATTATGGGATGAGGTATTCCCCCTCAAAGCAGGAGTTAAGGGAAGGGAACCTAAAATTGGGTGCTGATTTGATAGATAGTCGATGGATATGGTGAAGGTTGAGTGTGAATGCTACAAAAGTTGAGATTGCACGTATACCACTTCACGAGATGGTCAGGTCAAATTATCATAGGTCAAGGGTCGAGGAGTGCTAAAATTGAAATAACCGGTCCCCAGCATTTAGTCATAGTTGATTGGGTTAAACAATCCAAGCTGTAACTCCAATGGTCATCGTGTTCCAAGTATCCCAGGCTCAGGAAATGCTCCTAAAAAACATGAAAATGTCACAAGTAGTAGGGATCAACTTGCTCGTGATCCAATACTTGTGAGGGTCATAATATGGTGTGCGGACAATTTTGCTAACCATTCATGAGGTAGCATATATGCAATCAAAACAACCAAGGCATAGTTGTCTCAAAAGTGGTTGTGGTCAGAGGAGAGAGTCATGATCTCCCAAGTTGTTGGTCATGTTGGGGTTGAGATATAAGTGATCTCAAGTGTGCCCTATGAGGAGTCAAAAATGACTTCTACTATGAGGGCTGGTTGGTTGGGATAGATAGTTGGTCCATGAGATGGATGGACGAAGGAATGGCTGAGCTAACCTCATAAGACCCCAGGTCAACTGAGTGTTGCCTACATAGCCCGTGTTTGAAGGGCCTCAGACCAATGTAGTTCAGACTAGGAGTCAAAGTGGTTGATAGTTGGTTTGGACTAGGTTAAGTTATGGTCAAAGGTTGAATGGTGTGTCCATTAGATAGACGAACAAATGGATGTGGCCGAGATAACCCCAGAAGACATCATGTCATCTGAGTGTTGCCTACATAGCCCCTATTTGAAGGGCCTCAAACCAATGTAGTTCAGGCTAGGAGTCAAAATGGTTGATGATTGGTTTGGTCATGTTAAGTCATGGTTAAAAGTTGAAATGGTTTGTCCATCAGGTAGATGAACAAATGGATGTGACTGAGCTAACCCCAGAAGACATCATGTCATCTGAGTGTTGCCTACATAGCTCCTATTGGAAGGGCCTCAGACCAATGTAGTTTAGACTAGGAGTCAAAGTGGTTGATAGTTGGTTTGGACAGGTTAAGTCATGGTCAAAGGTTGAATGGTGTGTCCATCAAATAGACGAACAAATGGATGTGGCTGAGCTAACCCCAGAAGACGTCATGTCATCTGAGTGCTACCTACATAGCCCCTGTTGGAAGGGCCTCAGACCAATGTAGTTCAGACTGGTTGATAGGTTGGTTTGGTCATGATAAATGATGAGGGTATGATGATGTTACAGCCTTTTCCATATTGTGTGATGGTGTATTCTGTAACATTCGTTGTGGTTTTTTCATCCCTAGCAATTTTCCATATTAGTGATGGTGTATGATAAAAATGAAATGAGATTATTTATGCTTCAGCAAGTAATGGTTTATGCTTGACATAAATTGTGTGGTCGATAGTTTCCATGTGTATTGTTGTCCATAGAAACTATGTGAAATGGACTATGTCATGTGAGTGGTCTGAAAAAGGTTTGGGTTGGTTTGGTTTGGTTGGCTTGTTTGTGACCAAGATGTAGGAAGGGAAAGGCATTTTTGCCCTTTCATTGACAAGGACCATAATGATAGCATAGGTAGGGGTTTTTAGAAACAAAAGCCCCATTCATGTATTACGTCGTTGACCATTGGTTGCGTTAGAGAAGTAATCGAATCACTTTGACATTAAAATGAGCTCAAAATCCCTTGAGTAGGTGATGTGATATGTTAGGCTAGGATAACCCTTTTTGATAGGGATAACATTGCCCCTTTTTATAGGAGACCCTGAGAATGACTATAAGTCTAGTCCATGACCTTTTGTTTTTTTTTCTGATAGACTGATCGATGCGGGAAGTCTACGTGGGGATGTTGTCTTATTTTGTGGTCATTTGTGAAGCTGATCGATGTGGGAAGCTTCTGAGAGAGTGATGTTTGTAGCAAGATTTTAGCATAGCCATCCTTCGAGGGAGTGGTCTATATTTTTGCTTTATATATTTTTGAGTGCTTTGAATAGCTGTCCTTCGAGGGAGCAGTCTATTAGCTATAGTAATGATGATACAGCTATCCTTCGAGGGAGCAATCTGCATTTAGAATTTATGACCTTCTGGTATTTTGTTTGACATCTCCATTTATTTTTGATAGGATTTGTAGTCATGCACAAGACTATAGAAGTTTAAGGGCTCCCTTTTATTAGGACAAAGCATCCATACTTTATAAAAGGGTTACATAGTGTTTGCTTAGGGGAACAGGGTTGAAAGGAATGAGGAGAAAAATGATAGGGATTGCTCAAGGGATGAGCTCAAGTTAAATAGCAAGTGAACGGGTACTTGATTAATAGTAGAATGGTCACATATGCAAGGCATTAAGAGGCTCAGGTTCTGGTCGGCCTTCAAGAGAAGACAGACGATAAGTCCCTGATCCATACTTATGCATTATGATGTAGGGTCCGAGCCAATTAGGAGCAAACTTGCCTCGTTTACTTCTTTCTAAATTGGTCATGTGTTGGTTGATGTTGGACATGAAGTTGGTTGATGTTTGGTCAATGCTTGGTTCAGGTTTGGTCGAGGCTTGGTCAATGCTTGGTTGAGGTCGTGATAGTCAGGATAGAGTCAAATTCCCCCAGTTATTTGTGACAAGGAGAATGTTTGACAGTTTTAGTTTGAGAGGGTGAGATACTGATCTTCCATATTGGAGTTTGGAATCTCAGAATTATGGACAGTGATGGAGGCAATGGTTAGTAATAATTGGACTAAGGCAGCTAGTGGTTGGGAGTCTTCAGCTTGAACCTCCACTACTTGTAAGGCTTTGATTAAGGCTTGTCGATGTTGTGGAGAGCTTTGAATGAGGTCATACAAAAATGTCTTCATAGAGGTTTGGCGACGTTGTTTCACCATGGGGTCATTAATTGGTTTCAAAAAAGTTGGTCGAGATGTGCCCAAAAGTGAAATCTTGAGTTTCGATGGTTGAGGAGGCTTGATGAATGGATATGTTTGAGGGAGAGAAACCTTCTCTTTCCCTTTATCCTTCATGGTTTGTGACCTATTGGCCACATTGATGGTGTTGATTTCAAATAATGGGGTTGAAGGTGGTAGAGAGACCACAGTCTGATGATGGGATCTTGATTTAGGTCAAGATGTTTGAGAGGTATGGGATGGTGTCGATGGTTTGTTGAAAGAGTGGTCAAGAGGATCCTTAGTGAGAAGGGTGTCCTTTTTGAAGTGTTGATGAATGATAGCTTTAAGAGCATAACAATGCTCAGTGTCATGTCCAGGTGTGCGATGATACGCACAAAATTTAGTGTCATCGAACCAAGATGGTTTTGATCTGAGAGTTGATGAGTGTGACGGTGAAGAGGTTTGGGAGACATTATATGGAGTTGGAGATTTTTTGATAGTATCCTTAACAAGAGGGGTGTTTTTCTCCATGAATTGGTAGATGGCAACCTTAAGGGCGCAGTAATGCTCAGTGTCATGCCCAGGTGTGCGATGATATAGGCAAATTTTAGTGTCATCGAACCAAGACAATTTTGGTTCGAGAGGTTGAAATGGTTTGATAGGTGGAAGAGTGATGTTAGAGGATTGTAACAATTGGCGTAATAGCAAGGTGTAAGAACCTACTAATGGGATTACACGTTGTGTTGCAGTGAAAGTTGACAACTTCTGTTTAGACATTGTTGAGGGAGTGTTTCGTATCATCTTTTTGTTGGATGGTGTGGCCAGATGCGTAGATGACACTCTCATGGTAAGAGGTGTTGGATGTTTTGAAGGAGGTAAGTTCTTGACAGGTAAAAGTAGTAATGGACGTGATTTGTTTTTATTAGGTGAAGGGAGTAATGGAGACAACTTGTTGGTGATAGGTGTTGGAGTAGGCAGCACTCCTTTTAAGGTGGATGGATGAGGGCCCAAAATGGAGGGCAATGATGATGGTGGAGGAGGAGTTCTCCGATGTGGTTTAGTAGCCTTCTTTGGTTGGGTGCAAGGACTACTATTGTGGGGGGTAAAGTTCAAGTCTACCCTCACCGGATCTTCTTCGACCGAAGTAGGTGAGGTGGCGAGTTCCTCTCTCAACAAAGAAGGGATTGGAGAATGTGACTCCTCAAGAGGATAAAGGGCAGGGATGATTGTGCCTCCTACTTGTGGTTTAGGAGTAGGAAAGGTAGGGTCCTCCATTGGTAGTAGGAAGGATGAAGGTGGGGCTAGTGGCGTTGGTATGGTCAAAGCGTCCTCCAATATAAGAGAGGTCAATGGAGAACTAATAGGAGAAGAAGGTTCTTCCACCTATGGAGGAAAAATAAGAGGAGAAGGCTCTTCTACTTGTGAAGGACCAATGGGTGGGCTAACCTCTTCAGACTGTGAGAGAGGTTGGTTAGGTATAAGGGGCGAGACCGTGTTGACTGTGCATATATTACGCTCTTGGGAGTCATCGGCCATGGTCTACACGTTGTTCTGGCTAGGGGGATGGTTAGGGAAAGGTTGTCTAAAGATGTCGATGTTTTGATATGGTGGCACATTTAGGTTATCCAAGACAAGATCACCTTTATCTATCATGTCTTGGACAATGTTTTTGAAGGTTTTGCAGTTGTTTATGTCATGGCCTTGGACACGGTGATAGTTGCAAAAGTCATGTTCCTTATACCATGTAAGGATGGCTTTTGCGGGGTCAAATTGAGGTGGTTGGATTTGAGGGAGATTGAGGACCCCCTGTTTGACAAGTTTATCCAACACGAAAGCGTATGATTCTCCTATGGGAGTGTATTGACGCTGTACATGCCGTTGTTAGAATTGTTTTTTGATGTAGTCTGATGTGGAAGGCTGAGATTGGTTGGTTGTTGTTGAAGATGATGGTTTAAGGACCACATCATTTGCCGATCCCTTGGACTTGGAATATGAAGAAGAAGGTTTGGTTGAAGAAGGATCAGTTTGATTTTGCGCTAGTATTTTTGCTACACAATGTGACCTTGTTCTCTTCAATCGTGTGGAGTTCAAGCTTCCTAGCCATGGTGAAAGCTTTCTCAAATGTGCGAAATGTTTGGACCTACAAAGTAGAGGAAATATGTTTGGCACATGCTTGTGAAAAGAGCTCAATGAGCTCGAGTTAAGGTAAAGAAAAGGAGAGTTGGTTGATTAAGCCTCTCTATCGAGCAACAAAATCGGCTATTGATTCATCGTCAAATTGTCTGATAGAGTATAGGTCCGTGATAGAGACCTTTTTGGTGATGTTGATAGAAAAGTGGTCAAGGAAAAGTTGAGCTAGTTGGGTGAATGTAAAAAGAGAGTGACTGGTAATAGAACTATACCAATCGAGGGCAACACTAGAAAGTGACATGGGAAATGTGCATAGCAATAACGGATCATCATGGGCTATAAGGTAACAAGCGTGTCTAAACACTCGTAGATGTTGCTATGGGTCTTCCTTACTCTGAAAGCGAGTAAACTTGGGAAGTTCCCACTAACTGGGATATGGTCAGATTGGTATTGAGGGATGAATGGGCTCATTGCAATCTTGTTCATAAGAGAGAACATTGCTTGAACCAAAAATGGATGTCTCAAGATTAGACATTTTGTCCATCAACATCTTGATTAGATCAGTTGATAGATTTTTAGGTGGAGCACCCCCTAGATTGTAGGGTGTTTGGCAGGTGTTAGGAGGGGCATATGACGTAGTTGGTTGCACTTGATAACTAGTCATAGGGACAAATGTTGAAGCCAGGGGTGGTTGTGTCATGAATCTAGGAGGCACATCTTTGCTTGATGTCGCTATAGGTGGTTGAATGGAGACACTGGTAAAAGGATAGGTAGTCACTCCTACATTTATAGGTGCAAGAGTGTGCAGAGTCGAGACAATCAAATTTTGAAAATGTGACGAACTTGGTTGAATTAAAGAGTCTCGCATTTGGCTCTTAGCGAGATAGTGTTGGAGAGCCTTGATGTTATGGTCAAGGAATCTCTCAAAATTTTGATCCCCTTCAGGAACAATAGGAGATTGATCAGGGATTGACTGGATAGGAGAATAGTCAGTGTCTGAATTACACTCCATTAGGGGACTTGTTATGGAGGGTGAAGGTGAAAGTGGTTGTTGCCTTGCGTGGTCAACAAGAGTTTTGGTTTGACTACGTGTCAAAACCATTCAAGGCAAAAAGGGTCAAGTTCCAAAAACTGTGTTTTTTTTCAATTTCAAAAACTCAAAATGTGTGTTTGACAACAGAAAGGTTAGGTTTTTAACTTGTTGTTTTGAGAAGAAAAGAATTTTGACAATGACCGATGTCGGTATAAAAATTGATGTCAGTGCATAAAGGGGCCGATGTCGGTCAGATAACTGATGTCAGTGAAGAAAGTTGCCGACGTCAATGGGAAAACCGATATCGGTTACTGTGTGTTTCTAGAAACTAAAAGTTTTTGGAAGAAAGAAGAAAGTTTTGAGTTGTTTTTAGATCTCAGAATGTGACCTCACCAACTCAAAAAATTAGATAGAGACAGAAAATAGATGAAGACAATCAAACTCTAAACGTTAATTCTTAAGAATAAGTTTTAGAGTCTTGTTGGCTTATGCCTTAGAAGAGTGTGTTTGGGAAGTTGGATTTTAGAACGGGCCCTAGAAGAAGCAGTCTAAGGTTGGTTTTGGGTTAGTTTTGGTGCTCAAAAGTCTGTATTAGGTTCTGTATGTGGCATGGTGCTAAGGAGCAAGCTCCCCTCACTTCACGAGCCCAGAGATAAGCTGGGTCGCTTAGCCAGTATATACTTCCCCTAGATTTTATACTCTACCAGAGAATAGAGTGGGCTCTCCCCTTGGTAGTGAAGTCCAAGTGGGATTACCAGGAAGGGTAAGGTATCCGCTAGGTGATGAAATCCTATTCAGACCTTGTCTCAGGTATGTTTAGATGTTTGATTTGTGATAGTGGTCTGGTCATGTAACATAAGTGTGCTATGATTTATTCATAATGCAATTTTAAGTTACGAGGTGTGAGAGCTAAGTATGCATTCAGGTAGAAATGAAATACAATAGATTTTAAGCCCAAATTGAAATGTGTGTTCGGATGCAAACAAGTTGAGAAAAGGTTAAGAGCATGAACTTCACTACTCTAAGATGCAAGAAGAAAGGTGACCAGAAGAAAAAGAAAGAGATTCTTTTTCACTTTGCTTATGGTGTCTTTTCTAAAGAGAAAGAAAGAAGAAGGATACAAGGAGAGAAAATTCCCTAATGCACCTATATGAAAGTTTGTTTTTTTTTAAAAGATGAACCCAAGGAAAATTCTAGGGGTCCCATCGGGCGTGCCAGAATGTTTCTAACTATTTTCACTTTTCACATTCAAAAGAAATAAGAAACTAAGATAATGGTCAGGGGTTTGTACGTACCTGGATGAAGTTTGTGCACCGTATCCAGACGACTGAAGGAGTTCCTCTTTGGTTGTGGAGGATGACACCTATAGAAGAAAGAGACTCAAACACAGAGATTGTTAGATAGAGATAAGGTGGTCTGCCAATCGATATGCTCGATCCCAGAAGTGCAAGGACTTCCTTGTGGGATGACAGTCCACTAGTTGATAAAAAGAATGTTGCTAGAAAGAGAAATGATGAAAGACTGAACCAAAAAAATAGAGATAATGCATCCCTATATTCTGCTATCTACCTCTCATAGTTGTTGATGTCGCTTAGTCTACCATCGTCAGTTGGTCAAGTTGTTGACATTGGTTAGTCTATCGACATCGATGGGGGCAATAGACTTTTGGACGAGTCTCCGGTTGTGTCTTTGGTCGACAGAGTGGTCTGTGGTAGTCAGAGAGTCTATGCAGGGCTATAAGACAATAGACAGGGTCTTAAGAGGCACAAGGGTAGAGGATAGGTTGTCAAAAAGGGGTAAGAGCATGAAGAAGGCTTCTCAGCCTTACCAAGAAGAAGTCAGGTCTGGTTTGGTTGATCGATGAGTTTGATTGATAATATTTAGAAGCAATGAAAAGAAACTCATTGCTTATACATTCTAAATTAATGAAATAATAAAAAGGGCAGAAGAATACTTATCTCTTGCTTGGAGCAGAGCCAGAGGTGTTTGAAATGATTGTACCTATTATGTCTGTAGCCAGAAGAGCGTTTAGTTGAAGTCTGATGATTGATCTCAGAGAGTTCCTGTTGATGTCCAAGTCTGAGAGCTGAGAGAGGAAGAGAGTCTGAGATAGAATTCGTGTTTATGGTCTGTGATTGATTGATTCCTTAGGGGAAGAGAATTCACCTTTGGGTTGTTTTAAGAGATCGACGTCGGCGATCCCGCTGGCGTCGGCCAACTAATAACTGACATCGATGGCTAGAAGATGGGAAAAAGGCTATTTTTAGCCTTCTGCCCATTCCTCCATCTACCGAGTTTAATTGTCATTGGAAAATGGTCGAAGGTAGGTTTAATAGGCATGGGGATTAGTGAGAGAGTTGGAATGATTAGTCATAGGGTAATGAATGAGGGTATCCAAGGGTGAGGAATCCAAGGGTGAGGTGTCAAAGGTGATATGTCAAGGGAGGTGTTATTAATTTAAAATAAGTTATTATTTTAAATTAATAAGTGTGTGGGTTAGGAATGTGTTAGAAGTGGACCAAGGGGACCAAGGGGGGGAGTCGACCAAGGAGTAGACACGATTTTGGTGTCTACAACAAGTTTGAGATAAACAAGTTTTAGATCAAGATATGGTAGGGTTTACTAAATAAGAAGAGATTATTTGGAAGCAAATCATGTAGGATTCAAAAATTTTGAACCTCATAGGAGATGAGTAAGCTATCAAGGAAGTTGAGTTGACACTATCAAATATTCTAACCAAGAAGATGATGAACCAAGAATGAAATAACTAGTACCAAATGAAGATGAAAGGATTACATTGAGGAAAACCATTGGAGAGGAAATGATACCTCAATTTTTTGTAACTAACTATGATTTTAGCTTTTAATGTGTATGTACAAGAGACTATGCAAATAAGGAGATGAAGTCCTTTCATTTGGACTTCAAAAATAAAGATGAAGCAAATATTGAGCCTCTTAGGCTCATATATCATGAAGAATTGGGAGAGAAGAAAGAAGGAAGACAAACTCAAATTAAATAAAGGAAAATATAAGGAATTTGAAGAAGAGTAAACAAAGATAAAATCTCATTTGAGTAGGAGCTCAAATATTTTCCCACCAGGGGAGTCTGATGTGGGAGCATCAAGACAAATTAACTTTAATGATGTAATTATAATAAATTTCACTTGATCATAGTTTTAAGAGTTATATGAGGTCTTAGATGATTAATAAGGAGCTTTTGAATGCTTTAATTGTTATTAGAATAGGTCAAGTTAGTATGGCTTGGATTTTCCCTCCAAAATCTAAATTTGAATATTTAAACTAAATGTAAAAGGCTTGTAAGGGCTTGTGAACTTTTATAAAGGTATGAACCTTGTAATATTGTATCAAATGGCCTATTGACATATTGTAAATATATATTCACCCCTTGTAAATGTAAATTCATACCTAGAGTGATCTATAAAATCCTCATACATTAAAGAAGATAAAATAGTATATGGTTGAGAAGATTTTGGTCTTCTTCATAGACCAAACCAAATTTAGACTAAGAGATAAATCTCACACCATCTTGGAAGAAGACCAATAAAATTAAATAAAATAATTATAAAAATATGAAATCAAATTGTTTGTATATGAGGAGAGGTTAATAGAATAAGGCCTTTAGGCTTGTATGTATGTATGTATGTATCTATGATAGTATACAATACTCTCTCTCTCTATGTGTGTGTGTGTGTGTGTGTGTGTGTGTGTGTGTGTGTGTGTGTGTGTGTGTGTGTGTGTGTGTGTGTGTGTGTGTGTGTGCGCGTGTGCGTGTGTGCGTGCATGCGTGTGTGTGTGTGTGTGTGTGTGTGTGCGTGCGTGCGTGCGTGCATGTGTGTGTGTGTGTGTGTGTGTGTGTGTGTGTGTGTGTGTGTGTGTGTGTGTGTGTGTGTGTGTGTGTGTGTGTGTGTGTGTGTGTGTGTGTGTGTGTGTGTGTGTGTGTGTGTGTGTGTGTGTGTGTGTGTGTGTGTGTGTGTGTGTGTGAAGATTAATCAATAGAAGGGATAATATTATGGTTAAAATAAGATACTAAGACTTTAGAAATGAGCAATGTATTGTTATTTATTTTTCATCTATTCTATTCAATTATGTTTGAATGATTTATGATTAGTAATCTTGAAAAACAAGAATTTAGAACTAAGTATGACAGTCTACGATTAAATGTATAAAGATCTATGTGCATTAAGTGCATTTTATTTTAATAATGCAAAGAGTGTCTAGTTTAATCACATGTATTTAGTGATTTATATTCTTGTGAGTAAGATCTCATTTTAGGGTGAAACAATGACATTAATAGTCTTTGCTTTACATATATGCAATTTGACACAGTCAACTTATTTTATATGTAAACAGAGGGATGAACCTATTTTAATCTTGGGAAAGTATAGTAAGTTTTTAAATTTTATATCATAGTCATTATAAAGGTTAGCAAAGCTTTTGTACTTTATGAATAAATAATTCAAATCTTTTAAGGTTCAATAGTGAAGGATTTCTCAATATATGGTCAATAAAGTCAATATTTATACTTAAAACTGCATGTATAAGATTGGTTACAAGTTTTTGAAATAAAAAGGATGCTATTAGGTCTTTACTAGAGGTGTTATTTTGATCTAAAATTAAAATAACTTTAAGAATAATCATTGATTAGCTCTCGGTCATAGCTAGGCCTATGTAAAATTAGAAATAGGGCATGCTTGGAAAAATGATTATATATCGGGATTGAACCAATGGAAAATTATGAAATTTTGTGTGTAAGTGTAACTTTTAATAATGAATCCAATGTGTCTAATTAGAGATAGATTGGTTGGATATATAAGGAGATAACTATATAATACATTTAGCTACTGAGAAGAATTAAAATTTAAAAAAACCCTGCATAACTATGTTTCTTGAACTAGGTTGAAGAAATTGATTCGTATAATGTGTTGTGAATGATATATAGTGATTTGGAAAAGTGAAGTAAGTAAATAGGGTCTGAGTTGTTGAGTTAAATAAATATTTTAAATTTAATACATAAATGAATTGTTTAAGACTGTACATTGAGGACATCAGAGTTAAGACATTTACTTGGAATGCATTTTTTTAAGGATGGAGGATAGAAAAAGGTATGTGATGACTTATCAGATGATATGATGATATACAAGAGTAGGATATATTTAGAGGGGATTGATTATATATTTTAAGTATAAAATCAAGTGGGAGAGTCCTTGTGTAAGTTTTTATGATAAGCTTGTGAACCTTGTATGATTAATTTTATATGATAATGAATGTTTGATCTAAATGCTAATATGTGGGTGACAAAAATTGAAGTTAGTGAATCCCTCGAAGACTCCTTGGTCTTGTAAGACTAATATAAAAATTATAAGGCTTTTGAAAAAATATTAGTGAGAATAGACCCATAGTACAAGAGATCATACCTATTAGTGGTTGCAGACCTATAATAGAAGATTGAGAATCATACCTCAAAGGAAAACCTAGTAATGATTAATGAATCGAGATTGCCCATAGTGGAAGCATAGATTAGTGTTAACTATAATGGAAGATAGTGAAATATATTTAGAATATAAAATCAATTAAATCAAATGCTATGACTGAATGTGAGTATAAAAAAATTGTTTAAGTATACAAGGATGAATGGCAATGTTGTTTTAGATTTCCATCACATGGTAGCTTTTGACCAAAGTTGACCCTTGGTCAAATTTGTCAACCTCCCATGTGAGTTAAAATTCCATAGGGCCCCCTAGCTTGATAAATGTCTACCGTGGTTTTAAAATAGGTCAAATAATATGTCTTAACCTTAGTCATGCTTGTATAGTTTACCTCATGTCATATCATGTCACTTTTGGGTCACTTTAATCAAAGTGTACGGTTCATATGAAAGGAAAAGTGTGTGGAAGTATTATTCAACATCCCATGTGTTAGGTGAGTGTCATTGGTCAATTTTATAACTGAATTTGGCAAGTTTAAATGTTAAAATCAAGAGGATCAATTTGAAAAATATGAGTTTCAGTGGTTGTATGAACTGTACAACATCCCTGGCACATGTGGTAGCTTTAGGATTGACCCATCAGCTCCTAATAACTCATCTCCATGTTTAGGTTTCCTTCATAGTTTCAAAAATGCCCAAAATTGGTTCACCTTTTTCATCTCTCTCTGGGCAAGTCAAGGCTAGTCAACTGATTTTCTATTGGTATGGATTGGATAGGCAAAGTCAAGATGAATGATTTTGGTGGTTGTTATCCATCTTAATGTAATTCAAATCCATGGAATTAGTTTACAGATTGGTGGATTATACTTCATGAATCATCTCTAAGAGTGATAGTTACTCAAAAATGCCTTCACATTCCTAACTCTTGCAGGTTTTCTCATATGTTGCATTGATGTGGTGTTTCCAAGTGTTGTGTGTGTTTTGGTATAGTGTGTTATTCATATCCATATTGTATTCAATATGGTTTGAACATGTTTTCAAGAAAGGTAGGAAGGAAACATCTCATCTTGTTAGAAATGGACATCATAGTGATCTACAGAATAGTGTTTCCAAGTTGTAAATTTTCATCTTCTATAAGTGGCCTTAGATAAAGATAATGAACATGTGTTTCAATTCCCAAAACATGGAAGGTAGTTTATCCATGAGGATTTTAAATTACAAGGCCTCAAGATTGATGAAGATGGTTCTCAAGATAATGATTAGAGACTAGTTAGAATTCTTCCATATGACAGTCATCTATAATCATGTTAAACATGTATGGTACATAGGGGATATTTTCAAAACCCAGGACATAGGTGGTGTTCATGCCCAAATATTGAATGAGATTTTCAAATCATATAAGGTCATTGTGTTGATCCTAGATCAGTTTGGTTAATGTATACAGGTGCAAGATAGAAAGGTAGTTTAAGGGAAACTTTACCTTAATATCTTCAAAATAGGTCTATGTTCTATCTTATGGTTATATGTCTTATATTTTAAACAAGACTAAAGGTGTCTATCTTGTAGCCTAGACCTAAATTCCATACCTTAACATGAGTGGATGATTTATAAGTCAATATGACTAATGATTTAATGGTATAAACTTATTCCAAGTTTCTACTGAGGGTATTTAGTGATAAATAGTGTTTCTAAGCTCAAAGTAGCCTATAAGTTGAAAACTTCTAATGCATTGATGATGGAGAGATTAGAACCTAGTTTGTAGGCACAAGATGAGTTTCATCTAGGTGTGTATTGGTCCTAAATGACCTCAAAAAAAGATAAATTTTATAACATAGTACTAAAACATGAATATGCACCTACAGGAGCCTTTTGACTCCTGCTTAATGTATAGCTATAGTTGACATACACTATATACCAATATAAGCTAAGGAAAGATGTAAGTATAGCCAATAGACAGAGATGATGCATCCAAGTATGAGAAACACTCAAAAATATTAGGATTAATCTAAGGATTTAAGACACTATGTTTTATATAAATCAACACCTATAGGAAACCATATTCTTCTAATGCACACCTACAGCTAGGAGATAGTTTGTAGACTAGCCCAAACTAGTGAGAGATTACAAGTTGTGGGAAGAGATATGTATTAAATATGGTAAAATCACTTTAATATTTTATTATACATATTATAATTTTATATTAAAAGGTAGGGGACATATAGAAAGGATTGAGAGCAAGAATTGGGTTTGATTGAATCTCCACACTCACTCTACCTAAACCCTTTGCACATTTTATAGAAATTAGTAAGCAGTCTTAAGTTTTTGAGGTGTTAAGGAATCTTGGAGGATTAATAAGCCTTGAAAATCCTTATATATGGTCAAAATGACCTAATAAAACTCTCCATACCTTCAGTTGAATTAGATGAAAAGGGGATATTCCCTCTGTTCTGTCTCAAATAGAGGGCATTCCATAAGTAGTCAAAGTTTGTAGGTTAGCATATAAAGAGAAAATTTATGAAGGATAGGGTATTTTAATGGGAATTTAATGATGTATGAATCTAGTTTGAGTGTGAAGGAGATACAAAATACACCTAAAGTAAACAGGAACCTTCAGGTGAGTTATATACTCAGTTAGGCACAGTTAGGCCTAGATTAGGCCTAAAACCTACAAAGACTTAAACTCATCTAGATGAATTTATGGACCTATAAAAATAATTTTAGGACATTCAAGGGATAATTAAATACCAACATAAGCCACTCATTTGTAGGGATAATCCCAAGAGTGTTCAATTTGACCTAGAATCATATTAGGCCTACTTAGAAAGCATAGAATAACTTGAGAAGTCATTCTCACTTGCTCATATCAGTATGGAGGGATTGAATGAGACTCCAAAGATTTATGAATATTTTAAGGTTGCATATAGATCAAACTTAGTGGGATTTTTTTGGATTTTCAATGTCAATATTTTATAAACAATCCTAACAGTCTAAGACATTAGAAACCCTCCTAAAACCCTCATTCAAACTTGATGGTGAAAACATGAATAATTTTTCATTCATATGTGGTAAAATTATTAGTAAATTAATCTAAAAATGTTTATGACTCTCATAAGCTCCTAGATACTCATTTCATCTGTACGATATTCTATATAGACAAACCTAGTATGAGGTTTTTTGCAAGTTTTGATTTGTTCTATAGGTATAGAGGGGAATTATTGGATGAGAATCATTGTATGAGGTATATGGGGATTTTTTTCAACCCATAATATTAATATGTCATAATATTCAATAATGAAAACATCTCTGCTAGCAAATTCATCACAGGCAGTCTGAGTGAGATAGTGAGAAGGTAGGGTGACTGTCCAAGATTGGAAGTGAGAAGCATGTTTGGAGTTTCACAAAGATTTATTTGATAGAAAAAAGGAAAAATATGTATTTAAAAAATTTCATAACACCTATTCAAAAAATCCTCTTTAAAAACTAAATGTCACTCAGATGACAAGTGTGAAGACAAGTTGAGAAAGGCTAATGAGTGACTGCTAGAGAATGAACACAAGTGTCAATAAAGATACCACTAGTTAGGGAAGAATATGAGGAATATTTTCATAAATATTCCATATTATTAGGACAATTAATATGTGTCAAATACTCCTATATCAGTTTCAAATAGTCAAATTAACCTCCCATCACCAAGGCAATTTCAAACAAGAAGATGAAGAGTCTCTATGCCAAATTGAGGGAAGATGTCACACTTGTGATGGACACCTGTCCAAGAATACTTCCTAAAATATTTTACACCTCATTAAATTTTGTTTTAAATGATTTATACATATTTAAACATTGAATAATGACTCTTGAGATTCTCTTTTTCTCTCTATTCTCACATGCTCTATTTATGCATGTCTTTTAGCAATTGTAGTGAGGACACACCTAGTATGGAGAAGCCCTACTAGTTTGGAACCTTGTTTTGTCCTTTGAATAAAGTTATGAAGTTTATTTAATATATGAACATATTTCATAAGAATCTCAAGTGGTGTTTTTTAAAGATAAGTGATGAGATTTTTCCTCCCTGCTTTTCTTCTGACCTTGTATGCATTGTGTGAGTGGCATCTATTCTATCAAGTATCATAAAGTGTACTGTTTGTTAAGGTGTCATTGAATTTTGAGATTTAATATTAGTTTAAATTATATAACCTTATTTTCACCCACCTCTATTTATTCATATCAATCTACCTCTATGAGAAACACTTATGCTAGAAGGTTATAGAGTTGAATCAGTTTTAGTAGATTTATTTCTTAGTGTATATGTGTGTTTATGGACTAATATTTTGGTGTATCACCTCACTATTATAGGTTTAAATTTTGATACCTTATTCCAATTTCACCCCCAAGTTATTATCCTAGTGTAGTGTGTGAGATTAAGAGACAAATCTAGGGAGCTAGCCCTTAAAACTAGATGTTTACGTCTATTATAGGCAACCCATAAGCTTAGAGGTAATCCCATGTTGACCAAAAATGGGAGAGGATTGAAAAAAATCTCATAGGGTGTAATATTTGGCTACAATATTTTTGACATGACTAGTGAATCAAGGTATAAAAGAGTAGAAGAATTGTTGGTGCGTTCTTCTTACTATCAACTTTTGGAAGCATGCAAGCAAACACCAATGGTGACTCCAAAGTGAAATCATCTAGTTGTGAGTAGTATAGGTACCTATTTTAAAATATTTTTATCAATTTTTATATTTTTTTTTATCAATGAGTTTAATATGTTTGGATATGTTGAGAATTCTTGCTATACACAGTCCTATCAAACTTGATATCCATCATATAACCAACCCTTTCTTCTTCCATATAGCTATGAAGTTGTTGAAGAGTCTTGTGAGGGAGAATATGAAGAAGGATATTTAGGAGACATGTTTAAGTCCCTTGAAGAAGATATCCAATCTTTCCAGATGCAGGTTCTTAGGGAGGAAGTCAAAGCTCTCAAGAGGTAGGTTATTGAAAGTAGTTTTCCCCAATAGTCCTGGTCATCCTACCAAAATCCTATGCAACATCCTCAAGGTCAATACCAAATATACTATCCTCATCCTCCAATTACAACTAAATCCAAGTCCTTACTATCACTCATGCCTGAATTGTTAGAATCAGAAATATTGATGAAGAAATGGGATCAAGATCTTGTTGTGATGCCTAATCATTCTATAAAAAAGATGAGAAAGGAAGTTTATTTCCTTTTAAGTAAATGGAAATTGGTTAAAGAGGAATAAAATTATGTCATTACTAAAGAATATAATTAGGTGAGATGCTACATTAAATTTTGGAATGATAGGATTGCAATGTCAAAAAACCAAGAAGTTGAAAGACAACTTGCAGTTGTTGAAAGAGCTCATGAAAGCTATGGGGAATATGAACCATATTTTGAAGAAAAAGTCCATATCTCTCATACTAAAGCATTTTAATATGTTCCATGATAGTCCTCTCATGCCTGTAAACTTCATGAATATCCAATTTAATATCAAAAAGAGCATAGTATCCCCAAAGTTCCATCTTGGATCCAAGTATGTGATGATAAGAATAAAAATTTGGTGTATGGTCAAACCACTTTGCCTTCGATTAAAAAAAATGTCTTGTCCATCTTGGCAGTCCATCCAATAAGGGTTTCAACATGAAATAAAATCCTTGGTGGAGAAAGTTAAAGTTGAAGTTGCAGCTATGGAAGGGTTTCAAGAAGACAATGGAAATCAAGAGGTGTTTGTTGAAGAAATAGACATGTCCATGGCCCAACAAAGTCTTTTCTCTCTTCAAAATTTATCATATGTGTTTATTTCCATTCCCATGATCCTTCCATCACACCTCCTACTCCCTCTCAAAATAATGAAATGATATACCACCCTCCCACCTCATCCCCTATTGAATGATATCTCATCTTATGGGAAGCCAATAAGGAAGAAAAAGCTCGATGTGCAGCAGACTAAGATGTTTCAAGTGA
This sequence comes from Torreya grandis, assembly GCA_037957365.1. Lineage (NCBI taxonomy): Eukaryota > Viridiplantae > Streptophyta > Pinopsida > Cupressales > Taxaceae > Torreya > Torreya grandis. Next base: position 999,222 of record JARHVA010004937.1, read on the forward strand.
TGGTGAATAAGAGTTCATAATAAGGACTCCACTTGGTGAGAACAAGTGAAATGAATCCTTATTTATCCAATAAATAGAATACATATATTAATTTACAACTATTCATCAAGATTTTGATTAAGGTATATGGTAGACCTATCAAGAGATGTTCAATGAATATGAAAGTCATGAGAGTTTATTCCTTGAAGGAGAGCAAGATGAGTTTTTGGAGGTAGAATTCAAAGTACCTATTGAACAAATATGTATTGATGAACATCATGATGTAGTATATGATGACAATGGCATACATGAACACGATCAAAAGGATGAACTTGAAGAGTTTGTGTTTCTTGAGGAGAAAGAGAGCCAAGATGAGTAGTTACAATAGATTGAGTTGTTTGATGAACTTGAAGATATTTATAATATGAAAGGTGAATTGAAGAAGAATTTAGATAAAGATTTCCTCATGAAGGAAAATTACCAAGATTGGATTTAATACACAAAGCACTTTGATGAGCTTGAGGAGCTTACAACTGGTAAGAAATTTGATCTCATTGAGAGTACCATGGAGGTCAAGAGAACATGCCTTGTTGAAACACATTTGGAAGTTGAAACTAAGGATTATAATGAAGATGTTGAAGTTATTGAAGTGATTGAAAAATTCACCTTCATAGGTGATCTATTTTATGTTGCCTTGATTGAATTGAAGGTCATGCCAAATATGTTGTCAAACATCAACAAGTTGAAGATATCAAGACTAATGCTCAACTGGCAACTTTCCTCATGCATTCCTATATCATGGAACAATATATAGTGACAATTTCCCCTTCGATCCATGAGGATAATATTGTTTCAAGTTAGTTTTTATATAACTTAGTTTGTTTAAGTGTTGTTTGTGTGTTTTACCTAAGTGTTCTTGAGAACACAAGTTGTGTCTTTGTATTGATTTGTGTGTTTTGTTTCTTGTCTTCTATTTAGTGTGTTTGGTGTTTGATCAAAGGATTATCAGTGTCAAATGTGATGTACATATGACTCCATCTCCCAATGGATAGGATAAGGCAACTAGTCTTTAGCATAATAGGCTTGCCACCCCTAAAAAATCACCAAAATGTTGACCAAATTTGACCCTTGGTAAAATTTGTCAACCCGTCATGTGAGTTAAAACTTCCATAGGGCCCCTAGGTTTATAAATGTCTACCATGGTCATCAAATAGGTCAAATAATATGTCTTAAACTTATTCATGCTTATATAGTTTAGCTCATGTCATATCATGTCACTTTAATGAAAGTGTACAGTTCGTATGAAAGGATAAGTGTGTGAAAGTATTATTCAATGCCCCATGTGTCAGATGAGTGTTAGTGGTTAGTTTTATAACTAAATTTGGAAGGTTTAAATGTTTAAATCAAGAGGATAAATTGGAAAAAGAGGAGTTTTAATGGTTATACAAACTATACAACATCCCTGGCACGTGTGGAAGCTTTAGGAGTGACCCTTTATCTCCCCACAACTCATATCCATGTTTAGATTACCTTGATAGGTTAAAAAATGACCAAAATCAGTTCACCTTTTCCTTTGCTCTCTAGGTAAGTCAAGGCTAGTCAACCAATTTTTTGGTTGTATGGATTGGATAGATAGAGTCAAGATGAATATTTTTGGTGGATGTTATCCCTCCTAATGTACTTCAAATCCATAGAATTATTTTTTATATTGGTGGAGTGTACTTCATGAATAATCTCTAAAAATGACAATGACTCAAAAATGCCTTCACATTCCTAACTCCTATAGGTTTTCTCATATGTTGTATTGATGTGGTGTTTCCAAGTGTTGTGTCTGTTTTGGTAGAGCATGTTATTCATCTCCATGTTGTCTTCAAGATGGTTTTCACATGTGTTCAAGAAAGGTAGGTAGGAAACATCTCATCTTGTTGGAAATGGACATCACAATGATTTGTAGAATAATGTTTCCAAGTTATAGAGTTCATCTTCTATAAGCGGCCTTAGATCAATCTAATGAACCTATGTTTCACTTGCTAAAACATGAAAGGTTTTTTCTCCATGAAGAGTTTGCATTATAAGGCCTCAAGGTTGATGAAGATGGTTCTTAGGACAGTGATTATAGACTAGTCAAAATTATTCAATATGATAGTCATCTACAACCATGTTAAACATGTATTGAACATAGGGGAGCTTTTCAAAACCCAAGACATAGGTGATGTTCATGCCCAAATATTGAATGACATTGTCAAATCATATAAGATCATTATGTTGATCATAGATCAGTTTGAGTAATGTCTTTAGGTGAATGATATAAAGGTTTTTTAAGGGAAACTTTACCTTAACATCTCTGAAACAAGTCTCTATTATACAATGTTCTATCTTATGGTGATATGTATTGGATTATAAACAATCCTAATGGTGTCTATCTTGTATCCTAGACCTAAATTCCATACCTTGACATGAGTAGATGATTGATAAGTCAAGATTCCTGATGATTGAATGGTATAAACTTATGCCAAGTTTTTATTAAGGGTATTCAGTGATATATAGCTTTTTTGAGCTCAAAGAAGCCTATAACTTGCAAAATTTTAATGCATTGACAATGGATAGATGAGAACCTAGTTTGTAGGCATAATATGAGTTTCATCCAGGTGTGTATTAGTCCTTAATGACCTCATAACAAAGAGAATGTGCAGAACATAGTACTAAAACATGAATAGGCACCTACAGGAGCCTTTTGACTCCTACTTAATGTATACCAAAAATTGACATACATTGCAAATCAATATAAGCTAAGGAAAGATGTAAGTATAGCCAATAGATAGAGATGATAAATCCAAGTATGAAAAAAACTCAACAACCTTAGGAGTAATATAAGGATTTGAGACACTATGTTTTATATAAATCAACACCTACAGGTAACCGTATTCTTATAATGCACACATATAGCTAGGAGATAGTGTGCAAATTAGTCCAAGCTAGTAAGAGATCATAAGTTATGGGATGCGATATGTACTGAAGATGGTCAAATAAACTTCATGGTGATGATACAAATTCTCATTTGATCTTCAAATGAAGGTTAGATAGATCAAGGATTGAGAACAAGAACTGGGTTTGAATCTCCACACTCAGTCTACCTAAGCCCTGTGCACAATTTGCATAAACTAATAACCAGTCTTGAGTGTTTAAGGTGTTAAGGACTCTTGGAGGATGACTAAGCCTTAAAACTCCTTAAAAATGGTAAACATGACCTAATAAAAATCTCCATAGACTTAGTTGAGTTATATGAATAGGGGAGTTTCATTCTATTCTATCTTAGACAAAGGACACTCCATAAGTAGTCAAAGTCTATAGGTTAGGATATAAAGAGAAAAAGTATGAAGGAAAGGTATTGTATTGAGCATATAATTATGTCTACAACTGGTTTGAGTGTGAAGGAGACAAAAAATACACCTATAGTCAATAAGAACCTTTAGGTGAGTTATATACTCAGTCAAGCATAGTTAGGCCTAAAACCTATAAAGACTTAAACACATATAGATGACATCATAGACCTATCCAAATCATTGGAGGATATTAATGGGAGAATGTAAGACCAACATGAGCCATTTTTCCATAGTTATAATCTTAAAAGTGGTGAATTTGACCTAGAATCATATTATGTCTACCCAAAAATCAAGAAAGAACTTGAAAATCCATTTTCACTTGCTCATATCAATATGAAAGGACTGCATGAGACTCCAAGGAGTTATTAATAGTTTAATGGGGTATCTAGATAAAACTTGGTGTGATTTATTTGAAGTTTCAATGTCAAGATTTTATGAACAATCCTTAATAGTTGAAGACACTAGAAACCCTTCTAGAACCTTCATTCAAACCCGATTGCAAAGACATGAAGATTTTTTCATTCATAGGTGGTCAAAAACTTAGGTAAGTTATCTAAACATGTTTAATACTCTCATAGTATCCTTGATACTCATTTGGGATGTATTGTATTCTATACAAATAGACCTAGTATGAGGTTTTCTATAAGTTTTGATTAGTTATACAGGTACAAAGGGGAATTATTGGGTAATAATAATTTTAAGAGGTATTTGGGGACTTATTTTGATCCCTCATATTCATATCTCATCATATTCAATAATGAAAACATCTCTGCTAGCATATTCATCATAAGCAGTCTAAGTGAGATAGTGAGAAGGTAGGGTTACTATCCAAGATTAGAAGTGAGAAGTATGTTTGGAGTTTCATGAAGGTTTATTTGATAGAATAGAGGAAAAATATGTATTTAAAAAGTGTCTAAACACCTCTTCAAGACATCCTATTGAATAACTGTAGGTCACTCAAATGATAAGTGTGAAGATAAGCTGAGAAAGGCTAATGAGTGACTGCTAGAGAATGAACACAAGTACCAAGAAAGATACCACCAACTAGGGAGGTGTATGAGGAATATTTACATTATGATTCCATCTTCCTAGGATAGTGAGGATGTGTTAAAAAATCCTATATCATTTTCAAGAAGTCAAATTAACTTCCCATAACCAAGGCAATTTTAAACAAGAAGATGAATAGTCTCTACACCAAATCGAGGGAAGATGTCACACTTGTGATGGATAGTTATGCAAGATGAATTCATAACTTATTTTCCACCTCATTAAGTTTATTTATAACTATTTTTTTATATTGACACATGAACTGGTGAATCTTGAGCTTCTCTTTTTCTCTCTATTCTCACATGCTCTATTTATGCATGCCTTTTGGCAATTGTAGGGAGGACACACCTAGTATGGTGAAGCCCTAATTGTTTTCCACCTTGTTTTGTCATTTGAATAAATTTATGAAGTTTATTTACTCTCTACACATCTTTCCTAAGAGTCTCAAGTGGTGTATTTGAATGATAAGTGATGAAGATTATTTCTTCCACCTTGTTTTTTCATTTGAATAAATTTATGAAGTTTATTTACTCTCTACACATCTTTCCTAAGAGTCTCAAGTGGTGTATTTGAATGATAAGTGATAAAGGTTATGTCTCCTTGCTTACTTTATACCCTTGTATGCATTGTGTGAGTGGCATCTCTTCTATCAAGTCTCATAAAGTGTATTATTTTTTAAGATGTCCTTGAAGTGTGAGAGAGACCATTAGTGTCAATTATTTTTCCTTGTTTTCACACACCTTTGTTATGCATAGCAATCTACCTTTATGAGAAACACTTACGTTAGAAGGTCATAAAGTTGAGTTAGTTTTAGTAACTTTCTCTCTTAGTATATATGAAAGTGTGTTTATGGACTAATATTTTGGTATATCACCTCACTAGTATAGGTTTAAATTCTTTTACTTTCTTCCCTTTTCACCCCCCAAGTGATTAGCCTAATGAAGTGTGTGAGATAAGGAGACAAATCTTGGGAGATAGCCCTTAAACCTAGAGGTTTACCTCTATTATAGGCAACCCACAAACCTAGAGGTAATCCCATATTGTCCAAATATGGGAGAGGCTTGGACACACTCTCTTAGGGTACAATATTTGGCTACAATAGTAGATTCATTATCTTAACAACTTAGATCACTTAGGTGAATTAGGCAAAGTGAATAAAAATTATGGTTTGGATATCAAGTTTGAATATGGGGAAAAGAGTAATGATGGGTGGGGATAGGGATAGAATTGAACCCATATATTATGTTGTATCAAAAGATAATACTAAAGTATGGTGAAGATTTGAAGAGGGTGGTTTAGCTGAGTTCATGACTAGAATAATTGGTTATTATGAGGAGGTGTCAAAGGATTTCACCCTGGGCAAGCATCATAAGAAAGTATGAATGAGAGGAGTAAACATGAAATTTTTGGAATATTTTATTGGGGAGGTGAATGTGATGAGTTGTGATGGTACCAAATAATTTAAGGATAAACAAAAAAAGTAGGAGGTATTGAAGAAGTTCTTCAATTCTGATATGGACATCACATTTGATAGGAAAGGTTTCCCAAGGATGAACCTAACAAAGTACTGGCCAAAAATTTTCCTGTAAATAATGTTATAAGGTAAATTCCATGTCCTCTTATCTCACCACTTTATTCTCTTGAATCATTTTAAAGGTGACATAATTAGTCTACCTTATTTCCTGTTCAATCACTTGAGATCATGGTAAATACTTTCAAAGTAAACACTATAAGTGACATCATCCACCAAGATCTAATTTTTATCATAGAAAAGAGGGGGAAAGTTCTAAGGGGGAGGAATCGTATTTGAAAGACAAAAATAATGTGGAATATTCTAAGGAGGGCCCTGAGAAGTCTGAGGATATTATGGAGGAAATTCATGATTTTTCTGAAACATATTAGGATGAAGTCCATTCTAAAAGTTTCCACTCAATGGAAATCATACTCTAGGCCAAATATGGAAAATGCAAATCCCAAAATTCTAATAACCATAAAGATAAGAGGGTCAAGAACATGGAGGAATACTGGAGGAAGACTTCTCAATCTCCCCTGAAGGACCATAAGGAAAAGAACTAAAGGAAAGACACTTTAGGTATTCATTTAAATTTTAATTTGAAACTGATGGAACTAGAGGATAAGATAGAACACCAAGGACAACTTGTCATAAAATAGATGGAATAATGGAACACACTAAAGGGGAGGCTAATAATTATAGAAAAGACTACAAGAATAGTAGAAATGTGGGGGTTGGTCCCCAAACTAACAAGGCAAAACTAGTCCTCCCAAAAAGGAGAAAGGGGTGATGGTGACATCTGTGCCCTCCACTACCAACCTTAAGGGTTTAAATAAAATATAAAGTGGAACAAGGAGCATGAAGGACAAAAAGACTTTAGGACAAGGTTGCAAAACCATTGCCCAAAATGTCAGAAAAAGGAAAAAAGAGCTAGATAAGGAAGAAGGCTCGATCAAACATACTCGGGGTCAAATTACAAAGGATAAAACTAAATAAGTCAAGAATCAGACTTATCTGGTAACGCTGGTGAATTACTCTAGCTCGGAAGAGTCTATTGATTAAACTAGCTCCTCATTTATCTCTTGTCTAGTTAATTCTTGGCTGAAGTTTAGTGTAGTTTACTTAGAGTTTTTAGGGAATATTACTTGTAGCTTATCTATCTTTCTAGCTAGCCTAGATGACTAGTTTATTTTTTGTTTCTTTTTTCTATGTTGAGTTGATTATCTATTTTTAAACTCTAGTTACAAGATCTATGTAAAACTTGTACTTTTACTTGATCAAATAAAAAAATTAATTAATGTTCCACATAATCATGATATCAACACTTGTACTTATTGATTTAAATGTTATCTAAGTAAAAATTACACATGCTTCACAAATGTCACCTCCACCCATCATGATTTATTATCTTTGCTTTCACTAAATGATGATGTGGACACTTTTAATTCTTAATTTAAATGTTATTGGAGTGATAAATGCACACACTTCATAATTCCCACCCTCACTCATCATCATTTTTGATATTCACCTCTGCCAAATCATGATATGGACACTTGTAATTACAACTTTAAATGTAATTAGAATAATAACTACACATGCTTTAAAAATCCCATCCTTACCCATCATCATTTCTAATATTAAAAAAAAATCATTCAATTTAAAGATGGCATAATATCAATGTTGACCCATTCAATAAATTACAACAAAACCATAAGGTGAAATCAATGAGAATATTTAACATAAAATGTTTCAATATATATAATATCCATAAAATCCATAAAGGTGTACAAGATGTGAACATAATAAAATATCTCGGGTCAATGTTGTATAGGAATATAATTCCAAACAACCATACATCAAGCCATATAGGCATACAAGAAAAATGTCATAAGACATGATCCCAATCATAAAAATGAATCTCTCTCATTACCTTACTTGTATAAGGCTCTCTCTTGGACATCTTGCTCACAAATAGAGGTCTCTGAGACGAATGACTACCAGTCCTCTTCCACTCAAAACTTGTATGTAGATCAACTTGTTCATATACAAATATTTTCATAAAATTTATCTACTGGAATGAGATGCTTAAAAAATTAACATGTTACTTTTAAAATGATACAAAAATTATTCAAATGTGTACTTAGCGTAATTTGGTGGTCACAATCAATTTACATATGGGGCTCAATAAAGTCAATGGTAGGTTGAGGCTGGTAAATAGGAGTGTGAAATAAAGAACCAACAAGTGCTAGTGCCTTGCTCCTAATAAGGGAAGGGATATGACCCTGCACACATATCTATACAAAAAAAATTCAAAATTAGCTTATAAACATTTAAAATAGCTAACTAAATCATTGATATATAATGACTAAATTTAAAAGCTAAATTATATTGTACCACGTCATGTGTGCTAATCATTTGAACATGATTAAAAGATGTCATTGGAGGAGTCTCCATACACAATTGTTTCATGTGTCACTTATTTGTACAAGTACAAAATAAAATTACAAAACACAATTCCATATGTGCACTTAAACATTAAAAATAACTCTCATACCTTGGTGATTTGTTGTGTAGATGAAATTGTAGCAACAATACCTACATTTTCTCATACCTATATAGATGGTGGAACGTCTAGTGTGGTCATCAATTGAATAGAAAAAATATCATTTTTAGTCACTTGAGAATTTATATATGAGTACATACATGTAATAAATTATAACATTAATAAATTATTTAAAATTAACTTCAATATATATATATATATATATATATATATATATATATATATATATATATATATATATATATATATATATATATATATATATATATATATATATAGGCACAAAATGAGCAACATATGTGCTTGTGTGGCATCCACAGTCCTATTGCAATATAAAAAAATAAATATACATTATTGAGATTTCTATGAAGAATAATTATTGCTTTTTTAGTTGTATAAAAATTTAAAATTTAGCATTTCTAATTTTTTTACGACATGTAAAATATATAATATAACTAGGAATTTGTAGCTGAAGTATCCAGACTAAATGTAGATGTCTTAAACACATCCATGAGATCAATATCATCTAGGCCCTTGGAAAGACCATTATAAGTGGGCTACATTAAATCTTAATTATCCTCTTCAAGTCCAGTGTATATAACACCACATGAGTTGCAATGGTGAGGTCAAGTAGAAATGTTAGATGAAGCCTCCCCATGTCCACCCTTGATAGCAATATGAGAAACCTATCTCATATGTTAAATGAGGGTGTCATTAAACACCTTAAGTGCATGCACAATATCAATCTATATAGTCTCCTTGGCTATAAAGGGGATTATCTCAAGAGGATATGGTTTTTGGATAGGTTTTCACAAGCTGATTAATTACACAACATGCACCCTGAATATCCTACGCATTGCCTTTTCATCTACCCTAAAACTCTAAGAAATCAAAATAAAAAAACTCACAACAGATTTTTCTCAAAAAATACAAGGAAACCTCATTATTATTGCAATATAGGTGATCAAAGACCATCCAACATCGGTCCCAATAATCTTGTTTGATCAACTCATGGATGCACCATTGTATTACAATCCATTTGATTGACACATCTAGTAGTGCGTCACTTTTTTCATCATTCAATAGTGCACAAATTTTGGCTTTGGTTTTTTTTTAAAATCATTCATAGTGTTCACAAACATTTTTTTAGAATAGTATGCCCTTATCTATCTCTATAAGCATCCCACCTATCAACTTGACCCGTTAAAGAGTCAAATTAACCTATTAATGTATCTAATGTATTTGATAGACAATTTTTGTGGGGGTTTCTTGAATGGTGATCCCTCATTGCCTTAATTAAATTCTCAATTTTGATTTTTTTTCTATTATGTGGGTTGTCAATTCCTCTTGACTAACTTGGGGGGTTTGAGGAACTATATGAGGATTAAGAGGGTTTTGTGGGCTAGGATGGTTAGGAGGTTTTGTGGGCTAGAAGGATTAAGTTGTTCATTTACACTTTAGACATTTCCCTCTACATGTTAAGGGGTATCATGCACTGTAAAAAAAAGTCAACAAAAAAACAATGCAAATGTAAAAAAATTCACTAAATTTGTTTTTAATTTCACTCAAAGATTTTTGCATACCTTTCCTATTGTGTTTTATTGTCGATTTTGAGGTAAAATGTTATTCTTTGAAAACCTGAGTTTAGCTATTTGTTTGTCTAGTTACGATTTATATTGACACCAAATGAAAGTTTTTACTTTTAACAACAATACCGCATATAGGGTTCTAAAAACTAAAACCGTGTATGTGATTTAGGCTCAGTAATTACCAAGCCTATGAGCTAAGACTGTGTACACACTTTTAGAAACCATGTATGTAGAAACATTGAAATCATATTAAACGTAAAAGTGTCCACTTTTTGACCCCCCAACTTTGTGCACTTACCTTATTATTGTCGGCCAAGTCATTTGAAGTCACCATTGTTTTATTTATGAAGTTCATCAATGTCAAGACCATATTTACTGTTGTTTTGAAACCATCGAATTATTTCTTCCTATCAAATCAATGGCGAATCAGATGGGTTATTGAGCCACTTAGATTAACAATGCAAATTTGATTTGATTTTTAATTGTTATAATTATATGTAACATGCTCGTATTCATGACTTGTAAGTGATTATTGTTCATTTAATTCAATTAAAATCAATGTGCAATGTGTTGCTTCATTTTTCATCTAAAGTCTAGACTCTATCAACCTAAGGCACCTCATCCTCTCCCTGTAGAAGTGTGCATGTTTTCATCATCTTTCTAAGTTTGGTTGGCTGAAATTACAATATATTTAGTGTTTGTATACACAATAATGATTACAGATTTGATGCCATTAAATAAATCGTAATAGGAAAGTCAAAACATAATATTGTGTCCCACTTTTTAATATAAAAATGTCACGTACACTTCTCATCTTCCTTTAAAATATATTAAATATATTTTACCTTATATACAAATATGTTTTGCATATTAATTTTTCCATTTAAAAAATAATTAAATATTTTTTTAAATATATATATATATTAAATATTGTCCACCTAATGTGACTTAGTATTATTCTTTAACCCAAGAACAAGTAATGTGTTGAGCCGTTGGATTTGTCTGTTTAAGGATCAAAGAAAAATTATTTCTTTGTAAATTTCTAGTGATATAGTTCCATGAATGTTTGAGGCCGAGGCCATTGGCTTAAACAGAATACCATCTACGTGCTAAAACCATTTTAAGGTCTGCCAAAAACACTCTAAGCTCATTCAATTTGCTTTATGATCTGAGTATTTTATTTTGTTGAATTATAACGTATTAAATTTTGAACAAGTGTATAAAAAGTACCAATCTAACATACTCTATTCACAAGTTGGACCTTAACTGAGAAAGGATTCTTACATTAACATGGATTTCAGTGATTTTGGATTATTCAAAATTAGAAGTGATCAGGGAACATTGATACTTTTATATTTTTGAGCATGGATTTCATTGAATTTGGATCATTCAGAACTAGAAGCGATCAGAGAATATTGTTTTTTATTTATTTTTGAACTATATGTTCAAACTTACTTTGTATGCTAGACTTGTCGATAATGACATGTTTATTGCAAGCAAAGCTAGGAAATAAGATTATAAAGATGCATAAAGCTAACATCTTAAATAAGGGATTTGGATTTATGGTTGACAATATATCAAGTATTTATATATATTTTTGTTTAATTTATTATATTGTATAAAAAATAAATGATTTTTCATTATAATTTTAATTAATAATGTTAGAGAAAGCTTTCAGTTTATATTGGTGATTGTAAATCGTAAATAAAATTAAATAAATTAAATCATTTTATTTGTATTTTTTTAAATTTATAATTTTATTTTTTTATAATTACTTTTATGATATATATGTAAAATTGTTTTCTGTTTGGTTATATTATTTTCTATATAAAATTTTGAGTGGATCATTACTTTATGATATTGAACTAGTTAAAACTATCTTTTATTTATTAAACTTTTGGTAGTTTTTTTGGTATTCTGGTGAATCTCTTGATTTTATTCAAGATAAGAGTTAAATTATAGGTTATATAGTGTGCAGTACTCTCCAAATAAACTCTTGGACAACAGACTGGGTAACATTTTACAGTGAGCATAGGTTGGGATATCAATTTCAACTAGCTCAACAATATTATATGGATTAATGATATTTATGAAAAAGGCAATGAATCCAAACACTTATGATTTGGATTTTATTCATATAAAATTACTTTAATTAATGATACCAAAGTATAAGATATGAGAAAAATAACTTCAAGTTGCATTCTTAATTGAAAATCTTTTTTATTTGTACGTCATTTTGTATTAAATGACTTGTTCTATATAATAGCTTCCAAACATTTGTTGGAAGATAAACTAATAATCCCTTTACACTAATATGTACTCAACCTAAAATTTAGATCAAACACTGTGTACAATATCTATGTGAAAATTCTCATTCTCCTTTTAACTTGTTTCCTGTAGGGATTTATGTCTTAAATTCTGAATGTGACCGGTTGCAGAATCTGTGGTGTTAAATTTAATACAGAATTTTGAATAAAAAACATTTATCTTGTAATTGTGCAAACATTCTTCCCCTGGTTTCTTTTTCCTTTTCTTTGTTATTTTCTGAACACAGTTATATATAACATTGTATATTGAACTAGTCATGTTTTAAACATTATTCAAGACAATTAGTTGGTATGTTTGTTGCGTACAATATATATTTTTGTGAAGAAAGATTAAATATTTTGATGATTTAGTGCACAATTTATTTGGACAAGAGTCTCCATAACAGAGTAATCATTAAATATTTTTCCAAGTTATCATAAAAACTAGAGACATGGATATTATTTTAAATGATTATAAAAATATATAATATAATTAATTATTTTTTTAGAAAATGTTATTAGAAAATTTAAAATAAGATGAGGGCGGAGTTAATTTTTTTGTTGATACACTCGAATGAACGTCAAATGTCATCCCTACTGTTAAGTGAAGGGAAATAATTGTTTCTGATAATTTTATGTTATGAGTCAATTCGAGTGACATCATCATCAAAAGTCTTCTCCCAACTGGAGCCATGTGGATGTATTGACACAGGGTCCTACATCGTAAGGAAGGCACGTGGATAGATCCTTAGCTTGGACATTTTCCTCAGGGGACCACAAAATCAAGCCCTCGTCGCTTAGCTTGGACATCATTAATATTATTTGTATTTTTCTTGAACATTTATGATCTCATTAATATTATTTGGATTTATTCGGACAAATTGCAATTAGTTGGTGACTGACAAGGACGAGACATGCCCTACCTATTAAATATTCGAAATTTCCATGTTTTTAATTCGTTTTCCTACATTCTACACAGCTGCGCACACATAAATAATGAAAGAATGATGTTAAAAATTAATTGGGATGTTAATTCTATTCGGTTAAATGCCACTAGAGCTGTGAGGTGCTATTAAGCTTCTTTTATTACAATTTACAGGTGAGCTTTGGTGGGTTTAGGGCAATGGAAAAACAACAAGCTTGTGAGGGCAAGGGCAAGAAGGGCAGGGGGTCAGCCTAGAAAGGTGAGCTCACTTCCTCCCAGGCGGGGAGATGTTAAAAAGGAGATAATTTCTTCCCTTTTACACCCAATTAAGGACCCCAAAGGCAGTTGAAGATATTTGGGGAAAATGGAGAAGATATTACTGTTCTGTGTATATTGTATTTTGTTGCAGCTTCTGTTAAAGTAGCAATCCATCTCTTTGCCGAGCTTAAAATATGTGCAGGCAAAGAAACTCCTTTTTGAAAGCTTTCTTGCCGTGATTGTTAAATCAATGCATTTATGGTTGTTTTTAGTGGATATTTGTTGCCAATGCTCTGTATTTCTTTCACAATCTTCTTATTATGAGTCTATTTCTTTCATTGCATGCTTTGATAATATAAACTTGGGCCCTAAAAGAAATTATTCATTCAAAGCGCTACTCAAATAAAGTCTTGATAGTTTCAATTACAGATTTTTTAACAAGCACAAAAATATACGCAAAGCTTTAGGAAGTATGACAAACAAATGAAAGGGAAAAATAAATAAGGGTATAATGGAGAAAATGCACGAGTTACAATTTGAGGATAAGTTTCTTTCTTTGTTTCCTAGTTACGGGTTTCATTTTGATTGGGCTTAACTTTCTTAGAATCCATGTTTTGTTTTCTGTTTTCTTAGCACTCCTTGTTCAACCTTTACTTGATGAAGGAAAGCAAACGCTTGGATCTAAAGGAGAAGAATGAGGGGAAGAGGCAGTATGCTTGTCCTCGCCTTTCACATACTCTTCACTTATCTTCTCCTTTGGATGTGTGATTTCATTACAGTGATCATTAAGAGTACATGGAACAGATTCTTCGTCATTCTGACCTTTTTTTGTCATATTATTATTCCTTGGGACTAAAAACAGAAAAATGTTCTCCGTTGGGGCTAACAGCATCTATAATGCCAACTAGAGAGGAAGGATTATCCGAAACTGTTCCTTTATTAGAAGACTTCCCAACTACTATTGCAAGGGTTTGTTCATGAGGAACCTTGGTAGAGAAGGGTCTGTCATCTGTATGGAAATCCTCATTGTGGCCTTGCTTCTTCTGCACCGGATCTAGCCTTTTTTTTTTTTTTTTTCAAATCTCATATGGAGAATGAGCTTGAAACATAGGAGGGGTAGGAAATGAGACAGTCAAATATTCTTTTGTCAAGCACAGGGGGTGATCTTGGACAAGAAGCAGATTTCAAGTTGCATTTCTCCTCATGTAAATCTGACTTTCCATTAATCGTTGAGCTGTCCTGTTCCTTATACTTTTGGTTTTATTTTGAGTTGGGCTTGTCCATTTGTTTCCCTGATTTCTGGTTACTATCCGTGGCAGGGCAAGTTTGCATCCGATGTCCTATTTAATGGTAGTTTGGTCAATCCAAGGAAGAGTTTTCGATTTCTATCTTCTGAAGACAGCTGCGACATTTTGAATTGAGACTAATAGAAGAAAGAAATTCTATCCTAGGTTTTAATTAACACAAACTCTTGCGTAGATATAACATTTTTTTTTCTAAGAATTATGGCAATTAAATTTTCAAAGGATTTAACAATACCAATGAAGACTTCATCCTCTCGAAATTTAAGAGGCAACCCTGAAAGTCTTGCCCAAATAGGAAATTCAATAATATCATCTTTCTCCGGGTCGAAGATCGGTTCCCATTTTTTCAAGAAAAGTTTTGCCAAGAGACGAGGTACCATCCAAGAGGATTCTAACATAGGAAAATGAAAACAAGAAATATCCTTTACATAGTGCAAGGATCTCTACATTACCTACAGATTTCCATCTGCCGTGGGTCCATTTTCTGACAATGTCAATGTTGGGTTTGGTACCAACAGATTTGCCTATTAAAGATTTAGTGAATCTAGTGCTAGATCTATCCCCTACCAAGTCAGGTACCCGAAGGAGGAAGCCGTCAACATCTGAAATTGGATTAATCTCAAAAGCAGAGCAAGAGTCATGTGAAACAACCTTACTTTTAAGTAAATCTACCCATAATCCACATTCGGTTCTCCCATCAATGTCAGGGACACATTAAGATTTTTTATCTAAGAATCCCTTTGCCAATTCCAAGCATTCTTATCCATTAGTTACTACAAACTTTTAGTTTTTATTTTATTTTATTATTTATAATGTATTTATTTCAAATATATCTTGTGTAATACCTTTTTATGATTAGTGTATTGTTTTCTCAATAATCGTGCATTTCATCAAATAAATATTAGTGAACCCTCATTGCTTTGCATGTTCTTTTGCCTTGGTAAGGTTTTGGATCCAATTTTACCTATGGTTTCCCTTCAACCCTCTTGTTTTATATGTTTCCTTCCTTTTTAAGGTTATCCTTTGTTAGTATAGATCCAATTTATCTAGGGTTGTGCTTGATTTATTCCACATCATTAGCTCTAGCTCTTTCTGTGTTGTTTTAAGCTTGTGCTTGGATATTATATATGTTTACATCATATGCTAGTTAAGGAGATAAAATCTAAGTTTATGATGCAAGGTCATCCTATAAGGACCCTAAAAGTTGTTCAATTTTGTCTTAGATTGGTCTAATTAGTGTCTTATAGGTTCCAGAGGTCTTAGGAAGTCCAAATGTGAAGTCCAATCGGTCTAAAGATTCATAGAATTTGAATATTGGCATTTCCCACCAAAATCACTATTTGAAAATTCAAATGTTGCTTAGCCTTGTATAAGGACTTTGATGTAGTTTATGGAGGTGGCAAGATGTATAAGTGTCTCTAAGTGTTTTGTCATTATAAAAGGTTCTTGAAATGTTTTATAGCATATAGTTAAGGTCATATAATGATCATGATGTGTAAAAGACACAAATCATGCCATGTAACTCAATGACCATTTGGAAGGAAAGTTGGCAAGATTCAGTTATGTCTCTTATTAGGAGTCTTGGAGTTCATTTTATTTTAGTGAGTGTGTGATTCCATTCGAATAGATGAATGGGAGAAGATTTGTCAATTTTGTGTGAAGGGGGAGATTGGAATATGAAAAACCCTTATTTTGAATAAAAAGATATGTGCAACCCTATGGTGGTCATTTGCTATTGTAGTAGATTGAATATGTAATGTTTTTGAATGAAAGAAAAAAAGGACTTGTTTCTTTGTATGTTGAATGGTTAATGTATGTTTGAGGAGAACTTTGTGTTGAGTTGTGGAGCTAAAAGCTTCACTAATGAGCTAATGTTGAGGTTGCTAGGCTTACATAGTAACCGGCATCGGTCAGAACCAATCGACATCGGTTAGGAGTCGATCGGCATCAGTCATCTTCAGACCGACATCGACTTTTGTGCATTTTTAGAATTGTTATTTTTAGGAGAACAGATTTGAGCCTTTGATTTAAGAGGTGGATCTAAGGGTGGCGAATGCATGGCTTATGAACCCTAGTGTTGTAGTATTCTATATAGTAGGGTTAGATCCTCATAGCATGTACAATTTCAGTAATTGAGTTGATTGTAATTGATTGAGAGAGGGGAGAGAGAGAACTCTTGAGGGAGAATTACTGCACATCTGCGAGGTGTGAGGAGAGAGAGATTTCTTCATTGTATTTCCTTTTGAAAGAGTTTAATAGAAATTGGTTGTTTCTTGTATCTCTTATTATTTGTTGTTTCTGATTTTTAGTTACTTATTACTTCTGGTTTCAATTCCGTGTTTAGTTGCTTATACAAAAGTAATCAATTGTACTCTAAGATCCTAACAATTGGTATCAGAGCGTGTTAGTGTTTGTTGATTACAGAATTCACTCACAGGAGTTTCTGATTGAGTGGGACCAAAGCAATGGTAGAAGAAAGTAAACTGAGAATGGAAAAATTCAATGGCAAGAATTATCAATTATGGAGGATGTAGATTGAAGATTATCTGTATCAGAAAGATTTGTATTTACCGTTGGGTGGGGTTTCAAGGAAGCCCATAGATATGGAAGATGAAGAATAGAATATTCTTGATAGAAAGGCTTTTGGATCTATAAGGTTGAGCTTGATAGCTTCTGTGTTTTTCAACTTATCACAGGCAAAGACAACGGTAGAGTTAATGGATACTTTGGCAAATTTATATGAAAAATCCTCAGCTTCGAATAAGGTATATCTTATGAAGCAATTATTTAATTTGCAAATGCAGAAAAGTGGATCTGTATCTAGTCATCTTAATGATTTCCATACAATAGTAAATTAGTTAAATTCAGTCAAAATAGTTTTTGATGATGAAATTAAGGCTCTCTTAATCTTATGCTCTTTACCTGAAAGTTGGCATAGTTTGGTAATGGCAGTTAGTAATACTGCATCTGCTTCAAATATTTTGAAAGTTGATGATGTTGTTAGTGTAATCTTGAATGAAAAATTCATAGAAAAAGCACAGGAGAAACATCAGGTAATGCTTTAAGTGTTGAAACTAGGGGAAAACAAAGAGAGAAGGGCAAGCAAGGGAAAACAAGGTCAAAGATGGGAAATAGATCCAAATCCAGAAATGAAAGAATAACCTACTGGAATTGTAAAAAGAAAGGGCATGTAAAGAAAGATTGTTGGTTGAAAGATAACAAAAAAAATCAGCATGAAAGTAATAAAGAAGCAAACGCTGCAGGTATTATTGCACAGGATGCTCTTATATTTTCTTTAGATAATAAAGTAGAATCATGGGTTTTAGATTCTAGTGTCTCTTTCCATGCAACCCCAAATAGATATTTTTTCAATGATTATGTCCATGGAGATTTTGAAAAAGTTTATTTAGGGGATGATGAGCCTTGTAAAATTGTTGGCAAAGGAAAAGTGTAGCTGAAATTACAGAATGGCAACACATGGGTGGTGAAAGATGTCATGCAGTACCCATCCTAAAGAAGAATCTGATTTTTGCAAGAAAATTGGGTGATGAGGGTTGCACAGTAACTCTCACAGTTGAATCTTGAAAAGTTTCTAAGGGTGCACTTATATTAGCAAAAGGTAAGAGAGTAGGTACACTTTATCTATCTAGTTGTATTACTGATTATTTTCCTTCTGTTTTATCTACTTTAGATGTAGATGCAAAGTTGTGGCACTCTAGGCTTGGTCACATGAGTGAGAAGGGAATGAATGTTCATAAGTCAAAAGGTAAGCTTTCAGATTTGAAAAGCATAGATCTAGATTTCTGTGAGCATTGTATTTTTTAGAAACAGAAGAAAGTGAGGTTTCTCAAAACTGGGTCAACAAAGAAGAAGCACAAGTTGAAGCTTGTTCACACAGACGTGTGAGGACCAGCTCAGGGAGCTTCTATTGGAGGATCACAGTATTATGTTTTTTTTATTGGTTATGGTTTTGGAGATTTTGGATTCTGATTGTGGAATTTAGAAACTAACAAAACTATTAGACGTCGTGATGTAGTTTTCAATGAGAAAGTGATGTACAGTGATCAGTTCAAGAGGCTGAATAATTCTGAGTAGGGCAATCTTGATTTGGAAGAGGTTATGATCCAAAATGAGCTCACGGGTAAAAATCATCACTCACAAAAAAATGCAGAGACCGACATCGGTCAGATAGAAATCGGCGTCGATCAGGAGGAATCGACATCGATCAGGTGCAGATTGACATCGATCAGAGATGACCGGGATCGGTCACTGTCAAAAAAATTTTTGGGCAGACAACAAGTTGTAAATGAGTCTCAAATGCCCATAAGGAGGTCTAAAAGGGTAAGTAAACCTCCAATTCATTATACTACTTGTTGCTCACTGATGGTGGAGAATCAGAAAGTTTTGATGAGGCAATGCAGGTAGAATCTAAGAAACAGTGGGAGCATAACATGAATGAGAAAATTGATTTCTTGGAAGAGAACCATATATGGGATTTGGTTGAGTTGCCAGCCAGAAAGAAAGCACTGAAAAATAAATGGGTATACAGGTTAAAAGAAGGAGAGAATGGACAAATGAGACATAAGGCTAGGTTGGTAGAAAAAGGATTTGCACAGAAACCAGGTATTGATTTTGGTGAATTTTTTTTTCTGTAGTAAAGATGACTTCTATTCGGATTGTATTGTCTTTAGTTGCTATTGAGGATTTGCATCTTAAGCAGCTTGATGTTAAGACAATATTTCTTCATGGAGATTTAGATGAAGAGATATATATGGATTAGCCAGAAGGTTTTAAGGTCAAAGGTAAGGAGAAACTTGTGTGCAGGTTGAAGAAAAGCTTATATGGTCTTAAGCAAGCTCCAAAACAATGGTATTTGAGGTTTGACAGGTTTATGACAGAGCATGGCTTTAGTAAATGTCAATCTGGCCATTGTGTTTATTTTAATAGATTAGATAATGGTAGTTATATTATCCTGTTACTGTATGTAGATGATATGCTTGTTGCAGGTTCACACATGCAAGAAATTACTGAGTTTAAGGTAAAATTATCTCACACATTTGCCATGAAAGATTTAGGAGCAGTAAATAAAATCTTTAGCATGAGTATTAAGAGAGACAGGAAAAATCATAGTTTGATTTTGTCTTAAGAGGATTATGTGAATAAGGTGTTGAAGAGGTTCAATATGCATGATACAAAACCCGTAAGCACATATATGGCTGGATACTTCAAGTTGAGCAAAAAATAGTGTCCTAAATCATATGATGAGGTTGAGTACATGAGTAGAGTTCCATATGCTTCAGCAGTTGGGAGCTTGATGTATGCAATGGTATGTACTAGACCAAATATTGCCCAAGTAGTGGGAGTTGTCAACAAGTTTATGGCCAATCTAGGAAAGGAACACTGGAAAGTAGTTCAGTGGATTCTCAGATATCTGAGAGGGACTAACAGTAGGTATTTATGCTATGGAGGTTCAAACACTTCTCTACATGGGTATGTAGATTCAGATATGGCAGGTGACTTGGATGGTAGGAGAAGCACCACATGATATGTGTTCACTATTGGTGGAACGACGGTTAGTTGGATTTCAAAGTTGCAGAAGATTGTTGCCTTGTCTACTATAGAGGTAGAATACATTGCAGTCATAGAGGCTAGTAAGGAAATGATTTGGATGACTCAATTCATGGAAGAGTTGGGAAAGGAGCAAGAAAGTTGTAGATTGTACAGTGATAGTCAAAGTGCAATTCATTTGGCAAAAAATTCAGCCTTTCATTCAAAAACCAAACATATACAGCTTAGGTACCACTTCATTAGATAGGTATTGGAGGATGGACAGTTGAAGCTGGAAAAGATCCATACGGATAAGAACCCTACTGATATGTTAACAAAGCCAGTAACAAAGGAGAAGCTTGAAGAGGGAGAAACAAGCCAGAGATGTTTAGAGGATGTTGTTGTACAGGTACAGGTGTAGATGTTTATCTCCAAGTGAGAGATTGTTGAGTTGTGTAGCTAAAAGCTTCACTAATGAGATAATGTTGAGGTTGTTGGGCTTACACAGTAATTGGCATCGGTCAAAACCAACTGACATCAGTTAGGGGTCGACCGGCATCGATCATCCTCAAATCGACATCGACTTTTGTGCGTTTCTAAAATTGTTATTTTTAAGAGAACAGGTTTGAGCCTTTGATTTAAGAGGTGGATCTAAGGGTGGCGAATGCATGGCTCATGAACCCTAATGTTGTAGTATTCTATATAGTAGGGTTAGATCCTCATAGCATGTACAATTTCAGTAATTGAGTTGATTGTAATTGATTGAGAGAGAGAGAGAGAACTCTTGAGGGAGAATTACTGTACATTTGCAAGGTGTGAGGAGAGAGAGATTTCTTCATTGTATTTCCTTCCGAAAGAGTTTAATACAGATTGGTTGTTTCTTGTATCTCCTATTATTTGTTGTTTTTGATTTCTAGTTACTTATTACTTTTGGTTTCAATTCCATGTTTAGTTGCTTATACAAAAGTAATCAATTGTACTCTAAGATTCTAACACTTTAAAGAGATCAATACATGAAAATCACCCCTATTCTTAGACGAGGTAATACAGACCCCTATTATGATGTGTTTCCTATTTAATGTTACACATTAGGATCTTGTAGGATATATGATCTAATTACATTTGGTGATGATTGTGTATGTTCATTGAAGGATAATTATATGTGTTTATACATTAATATTGCAAGGAATAATAACAAAGACATTGGAGTTCAAATGTAAAATACACAGACCCCTAGTTTGGAAGAGTTTTCCTTGTTTGAAGACTGTGCTTATTGAGATGGTTCATAATGAGACTAGTAGACTATACCAAAAGTTTCTAAAGGGTGAAAGAGTGTTATATGAGGTTTAAATATTTAATAATAACCAAGAATTATTTTTGAACACAGGAATTTTAAAGATTAACATCTGTATTTTGTAGTAGACTTGTTGGATTGGACTGTGTATTTGGATTCATGAAAAGATATGATCAAAAGATCGAGTTTCAAAGCTATAGAATGAGTTGGTAAGTGTAGATGTTTCCATTGAACATTGATCTATTCTTTATTTTGATCAAGAACAAGGTAGGATTTGTTAAACCTGGACATAGTCTTGTAGACAGTTGATTGTTTGATATAGTCAAGTGTATTTGCAAGTGTAAATATAACAGTGGATAGATTGGGGTTATCTAAGGATTGGTAGACATGGGTAAGACAAGATAGAGTTAATAAACCCTTTATAGTTGATTGAAACTTGGTAAAACACTTAGTTGCATTTTGTTAGTTCTCAGGTTAGACACTCTAGTTGAAACCCTAAACTAGGGTTTGTGCCATAACTTGGATTCTAATCATTAGAATCCCTTGAAATTTGATATATAACTATGTGATGTTATATTCAAAGTGATTATGTAGGTTCCATGGCATGTCACCAAGTGTCCATACTATCATTGATGACTGAGTAGATCAGATAGTGAAAAGAGACCTAGGAGACCTAAAACAAGGAAATATAGAGCAAAATGGTAAAAAAAAAAAAAAAAGTGGTTTAAGTGCAGAGCTAAGTTTATAAATTATAGGAATAGATGGTTTATTAAAAAGGGTATCTAAATTAGGTGTTTATTTTCAATTTGGTTAAGATACAAATCTGTACCAAGCTAGAAAGCCCAAAAATAGGGCTACAAGGAGAGTGTTAAAGATATGCAAAGTTGAGTAAAGTAAGGGGTTGAAACCTAGAAGGGTTGTTAAAGTTGGTGATTAAGTAGAGAGGGTTAAAAAGACCCTACCAAGAAGGATCAAGACAACGGAAAATAGAAAGATATCAAGAGAATCCTAGTTTATTGTAAAAGAATGCATCTGTGAACTTTTAGCAAGAAGTAAGAAACCATCCATTTGTGAAGAAGTATATATTTTAATAAGGCATAGAGTGAGTATGTTTGGTATATGATCTACATCATTTTTGTATTAGATCAAGTAAAATATTTTGAGAGGATTGGAAAAGATTTGACATCATGTGTTTTGAAGTGAAATACAAGGCAGGGAATCAAGGATAGTGCTCCATGGAGAGAGCTAGCAAGGATGAGGATGATTTGGTCAGAATAATGACCCAGTTGATTGTTCCATTGTTTATAAGGATAGAGGCCATTGAGGATACTCTCAGAGGGGGAGAGAAAAGAACAATGATAGAGAGAGAAGAAAGAGATGGTAGGCATCAAGGCCAAACAACACCTTTACTAAGAATGTATGAGAGAGAATAGAGAAGTGGTTTAAGGGAGACCATAAGTGCATGCAACAACAGGTCAAGAAGGCATGGGAAAACACCATGCAAGAGAGATTAGACCATTTGTAGATGGTAGAATAATTAGAGATGAAGGTCCAATGAGAAGTGGACCAAGACAGAGATTTCAAGGGCAATGTTGGAATTGTCATAAATAAGGACATAGGGTAGTAGAGTGTCCAAGGAATATGAGTAAAAGTGTGTAAAAAAAGAGAGTAAGAGAAGTAGATGAGGAGAGAATTCATGACAAGAATGAGACATTACTCATGAGGAGAGTTTTATTTTAGTAAAAGCAAGTCAAAGAACCAACTCAAAGGAGAAGTCTATTTAAAAGTAGATGTAATTTAAGAGGTAAAGTATGTAATTTGGTTATTGATGGAGGTAGAACTAATAACATTAATTATTTGGAGATGGTGTAGAATTTGAAATTGAAGAGAATGTTACATCCAAAACCATTCAAAGTTGCATGGGTTTAGAAAGGACACCAAATTTTGGTAAGTGAATAGAGTTGGATTGAGTTTTAGATAGGAAGGTATAAAGATAAAGTGTTATGTGATATTTTGCCTATAGATGTGTGTCATTTATTATTAGGTAGACCATGGTAGTTTGATAGGTATGCCATACATGACAGTCAAGCAAATACATACACCATCAACGAACATGGAAACACATATATACTAGTCCCATTGAAAGGTGAAGAAGATAGAAAAGATGAAAGGATAATGATGATGTGATGTTAGAGTAAAACAATGGAGAATTTGGGTTTGATCAAAGCACCCAAGGAAGAAAAGAAGGTACATATTTTGAAGTTGGTTGATATGAAGCAGTGTGAGTCCACAAAGATGAACATGAGAAACATAACACAAGAATGTGAGCTAGCAACAAATAGTTTTTAGGAGAAGGAAGAAAACATAACACTAATGAGAGTACTTAAGAGAGAAGAAAGCCTCTTAAGAAAGCCAAGGCAAGCATGGAAACCAAGAATATGAGAGATAAGACAACAATATAATGATGAAGATTGCAACTAAGATGAAAGGGAGATGGTTTGGGATGAACACCAAACAAGTGAAAAGGTTGGAAATAGAAATGTGCAATGAGTCAGCCCATGAGAAAGCCATGAAGGCTAAAAATATTATTTCTAATATATTATTTTGTAATGAAGGTGCAAGTATATGATAAAACAAAGATGCATTTATAGCCTAAAGTGCTTGTGGAAACTAAGAAAAGAATGAGTGAGAGTTTTGAAGAGGAAGAGAATGTCAAATGAATGAGCCATATGCAATAGGCCTATGAACAAGATGAATCTATAAGAGTGATAAAACAAAGAGATGAGATGTGGACAATGATCATACAACTGTTGCAAGTGCAAAAGTTAGAGAAAAACTATAATGACGGTGTAGAACAACAAAGTAAGAGTCTATACAAGCATGAAGCAAGCAAGTGTCAAGAAGATGTTGAATGTTAGATAGAGTGGGTAGTAGAAAAAGTATGGAGGAAAGAAGAGTGTATATTTTTAGTAGTAGTTAAAGATGGAGTTAAAGAGAAGGAGAATAAGTTTTTAGGAGAGAAAGAATGGTGCACACCTGCCAAACAAGAAGAAGGTAATAGACATGTTTTGTTTAACAATTTTGTTTTGTGCATAGGTATGCTATTGAAGGAGATAAATCCAAGGGGGCCTAAATATGGGGCCCAAGAGAATGTGCACCTATATGAGAGGCAATTGGAAGTGGATACCTTATATGATGAAGTTCATTTCATTCCAACAACAACATACACAAAGAGGATCAACAAATACATGTGGAAAATTTTTCTCAACTTGGTAGCATGATGCAGGGGCATCCTATAAGGACCTCAAAAGTTATTCAATTTTATCTTAGATTAGTCTAATTAGTGTATTATATTTTCTAGAGGTATTAGGAATTCTGAATGTGTAGTCTAGTTGGTCTAAAGATGCAAAGAATTTGAATATTGGCATTTCCTACCAAAAACACTATTTGAAAATCAAATGTTGTTTAACCTTGTATAAGGACTTTGGTGTATTCTATGGAGGTAGCAAGATGTATTAGTGTGTATAAGTATTTTTTCATTATAAGAGGTCCTTGAAATATTATATAGCATATAGTTAAGGTCATATAATGGTCATCATGTGTAAAAGACACAAATCATGCCATGTAACTCAATGACCATTTAGAGGGAAAGTTGGCAAGATTCAGTTATGCCTCTTATTAGGAGTCTTAGAGTTAGTTTTATTATAGTGAGTGTGTAATTCCATTTGAATATATGAATGGGATAAGATTTTTAAAGTTCATGTGAAGGGGGATATTGGAATATGAAAAACCCCTATTTTGAATAAAAAGATATGAAAAGATATGTGTAGACCCTGTGGTGGTCATTTGTTATTGCAGTAGATTGAATATGTAATGTTTTTGAATGAAAGAATGAAAAACGGACTTGTTTCCAGGTATGTTTAAAGTTTAATTCATGTTTTAGGAGAACTTTGAAGAGATCAATACATGAAAAGTATACATGTTCCTAGAGGAGGTAACACAAACCCCTGTTATGATGTTTGATATTACAGACTAGTATCTTGTAGGATATATGATCTAATGACATTTGGTGATGATTGTATATGTTCATTGAAGGATATTTATATGTGTTTAGAGATTAAGATTTCAAGGAATAATAACGAAGACATTAGAGTTGAAACGTAATATACACAGTGAAAGAATTTTCATTGTTTGAAGACTGTGCTTATTGAGATGGTTCATAATGAGACTAGTAGACTATGCCAAAAGTTTCTAAAGGGTGAGAGAGTGATATCTAAGGTTGAAATAATCACTAATAACCAATAAATTTTTTTTAACATAGACATTTTAAAGATTAACCTCTGTATTCTATAACAGAGTTGTTAGATTGGACTATGTATTTGGATTCATGAAAAGATATGATCAAAAGATCGAGTTTCAAATATGTATAACGAGTTGGTAAGTGTATGTGTTTCCATTGAACATTGATAGATTCTTTATTTTGATCAA
This sequence comes from Torreya grandis, assembly GCA_037957365.1. Taxonomy (NCBI): domain Eukaryota; kingdom Viridiplantae; phylum Streptophyta; class Pinopsida; order Cupressales; family Taxaceae; genus Torreya; species Torreya grandis. The sequence continues at coordinate 1,025,418 of JARHVA010004937.1, forward strand.
GAACAAGGTAAGATTTTTTAAACCATGATATAGTCCTATAGATAGTCGACTGTTTGATATAGTCAAGTGTATTTGTAAGAGAAAAGACACAACAGTGGATACATTGGGGTTATCTAAGGATTGGAGAATGTGGAGTAAGACAAGATAGAGTTAACAAACATTTATAGTTGATTTTAATTTGGTAAAATGCTCATAGTTGTATTTTATTAGTTCTCGAGTTAGATAATCTAGTTGAAACCCTAAACTAGGGTTTGTGCTATAACTTGGATTCTAACCGTCAGAATCCCTTGAAATTTGATATACATCTAGTGATGAGATGTTCAAAGTGATTAAGTAGGTTCTAGGACAATTCACCAAGTGTCCATACTATTATTGATGACTGAGTAGATCAAATAGTGAAAAGAGACCTAAGAGACCTAAAACAAGGAAACATAGAGCAAAATGGTCAAATAAAAGTGGTTTAAGTGCAGAGATAAGCTTGTAAATTATGGGAATAGAAGGTGTATGGAAAAAGGTATCTGAATTAGGATATTTTTTTCAATTTTGTGAAGGTAAATATGCATACCAAGCTAGAAATCCCAAACCTAGGGCTACAAGGAGAGTGTTAAGGATATCAAAAGTTGAGTAAAGTAAGGGGTTGAAACCTAAAAGGGTTATTAGAGTTTGTGATTGAGAAGAGAGGTTTTCAAATACCTGACCAAGAAGGATCAAGACAATTGAAAATATAAAGATATCAAGAGAATCCCAGTTTCTTGTAAAAGAATGCATCTGTGAACTTTTAGCAAGAAGTAACAAACCATCCATTTGTGAAGAAGTATATATTGTAATAAGGCATAGATGAGTGTGTTTTGTATATTCTCTGCATCATTTTCCTATTAATAAAATTAATATATTGAATTCTATACTAGCTGATTTTGTTGTGCTTCCTTTAACTAGTACTCATGTTAATTTTAAATTTAACAAAGCAATTGTCAATAGTGTAGATGCTCCTTTTGTTTATACACATGCATGTCAATACGAATGATAAAAATTAAAATTATATGGATGGATAAAATGCCAATGAATTGAATGATAATGCATAATGGTATTAGGGGATTTCATAATGTTTAAAAAAATTGTGTAGATAAAGAAAGGGTAGAAAAATATTTTATATTTCAAAAACATATTGGAAAACATCTTTCTAAAATGAATGCAATAATGAATGTGTTATAAAATATGTAGAAAAGGAAACCGTAACTATAAAGACTTTACCAAAAGTAATACTTGAATATTTGACTAGTTCTTATATCATACCTTTAATAGCTCTCTCTCATACCAACCAATTTTCTTGTGTCTTTGATTACTTCTAATATTTTTCCTCTTATTTCTTTGACCCCAATTTCTATATCTTTTCCTTCTCATATTAGTCTCAATCTTTATTTTATTTCTCCTCAAACATTTTAACAGATTTTAGTCTTTTTTTTATTTTATCAATAATATGTCTCAAGTACCTCATGTCTCTATCCCTATAATCCACATATTGAAGTCACACTCCTTTGATAAATTATGCAAACCATGCAAAACATGCAACGATAAATTCAATTACTTTCTCAATGGTCTCAAAAGATAATTTATTCAGTTAATTTACATGATATATTACTTAACCCTTTGGATTATAACATCCTTATCTCTCTTTTTACTATTAGTTTCATATCCCCTAAATTTGAATCATTTAATGGTAAGGGTGATCTTTCTAATTGTATCAAGTATTTATATGCTTCATGTCTTGATTTTATGCATAATGATAAACTATTGACAAAACTCTTTCTTAGAAGATTTAAGAACTATATCGTGATTGGTTTTACACTTTCCCATATGGATCCATGCACTAAATAATGTAATTATTTATTCATTAACTTCTTATTTCATTTTTCAATAAACATTAGTATAAAGGTTATGTTTTCACATATTTTCCAACTTAAACACAAACCTGTGGAGACTATTAGTGAACTATATGTGCTTGAATTTAAAATTATGATTACCAATATGACTCACCAATTACCTCATAGTGAATTTAAAAGTATATTATCTTAGAGTTTTTTAATAATATAAGATTAGTCTCTCTTTTCTTAGTGTCTCACACTTATATTGAAGCATAAACTCAAATTAGATAAACCAAACCATCTATCATTATACAAACAATATTACACAAAGTATATGATGAGACCACAAAATGGCTCATTTTATCTATGAGATAACATCCTTTTTCCTTGAATAAGAATTGGATCTAATTTTTATTTACGAACTTATGATTTATTTAGAATGAAATATAGAACTATATCTTGGTTATTTATTTATAAATTGATGTCTTCTTGTTTATTGATTCTTGTTACTAAATCTTTGGAAAACATTCTTAATGTGTGTATATGAAACCCATAATAAGCTATATTAGACTTGAGAATGAAGATCAAACTAAATATTAGCTTTGACATAAGCTATAGGTACTTTGAGCACAGCTACGGACTCACCCAAATTAGCTATAGACTCACTCAATTCATATCTACAGACTTGGCCAGTAACTCTACATCAATGCAATTTGTTGATTGAAGACCAGTTTGAAGCATCAAATGACAAGGGCATCATCATAGTCATCAACAGTTCAAAGAATATAATTTAGAAAATCTACAGACTCTATAGGTTTGAAATCTACGGACTGTACAAACCTATTTACAGACTCTTTTCTTAGGCCCTTCAAGTTTATTTCTAACTATTTTGGCATGGCTATTATTTCTTATATAGATTTCCATATATAGACTTCCCTTGTATAGTTGCATCTAAATTTAGATTTGTATAATTACATTCCTTAAATATTCTCTTCATATTTCATGAAGATTGAGCTTATGTTGTAAATAGATAATAACGTCTCTCTCCAAATTTTGTAGAAGATTGAGATAAGCTAGAATATTTATGTTATGATGTTTTTTTTTCATATTTGGAGGAAAACACATAGGATTGTTACTCCCAAATAAGGAGTTAGTTGGAAGCATGAAATTATAAATGCAACCTTCCACACCATTGTAATCAATATTTATCAATAATACATTCTGAAGCTTGTGACACAAAATCTAACATTCTAATTAAAATCTTCTTTCGAAGGATGAGCTAGCCACTCATTTCAAAGAAGATGGATCAATGTATTTTTATTGATTGTTTTATTATGTAATTATGTTTTTGAATTATTATTATTTAATTTTTATGTGAAAATTTATTTTCTGTAAAGTTTGTTGTGAACCTGGAGGTTTTTTCTTTGTTTGTTTTCAATTCAAAAATTTAATTTCTGCAAGTGTGCTTTAATTTCTACAAGTTTAATTTCCATTCTGGAAAGTGTGGTGTGATTTACTTTCTGTAAAGTGTGGTATGATTTACTTTCCTACAAGTTTGGATTTTATTGTTTGCTACATATCTCCCTGCCTCTAATTTATACAGCCTTGGACACTAGCCTTGGTTTGAATGACATCAACTAGAAGGTTGACTAAATGATGAATTGAGGACTCATCATTATATAAAGGGATATTCAAACCAACATAATGGAAAAGATGGCATAATATCAATATAGTTTCTAGTTAGAAAATAAATGATACCACATTGCCAATGACACTATTATTACAAGAAAAAAATCCTTATATTAGAATCTATTTTCTTCAATCTTATAGTTATAAATATTTTTTAATATTATATAAGAAAATGAGGATAATTTTAGAATATTATATAAATAAAGGGCCTTTTCCCCAATGACCAATAATACAATAATATTGATCCTCCTAGGGAACTAGATGCATAACCACTCATTTATGTTGAATGGGCTTCTACAACAAATGGGGGATCGAAAAGAACAAAACTCCACCCAAATCTTCACTAACACCATCATTTACATATGCATTTAGAAATTGAGAAACAAAGGTGAGTAGAGCTAATCAACCTAAAACCTTATATGTCTACACTTTATGATTTTTATGCCTCAAGAAGGCCCAAATATCTTTTGATGTGCCTATTTTGGGAACACAATATTGAACATGATGACTCTTTCTTCAAGGTAGGGAATAAGATGGAAACACATTCTCTCATCCTTGTGAGCCTTCCTTTCTAATTTAATGATTTTAGTGTGACTTCACAAATGTACCATGATGCACATTTAAAATTTTACGTTGTCTCCTTATCCATTCCTTAAATGGGGTGGAGTGGTCCTTATCCAACCAAAAAAATTTAATTTAAGATTTAATTTGAAGTTCCAACTCATTTCTCCAACATTCAAATTTTAAAACACCTTCTCATTTAACAAAAATGACATTGTAGAATCTGGAGGCCTACAAAAAGGTAATTCATACTTGACCAAATTCAAACAAGTTTACAATCACCCAATTGAGCCCATAAATGGAATAGATAAATGAATTTTGAGCTTTAAAGTAAAACTAAACACATGACCAAGTATATGAAGTGAAATATATTTCTTGATTCCCCACAAAATATGCTTTGAATCCCACCAACTAAATATTAGTTAAAACTCTTTTATCCAAGTTTTTGTTGATTAGCCTTTACCTAGAGTTTCCTCGTTTATATAGGTCTCGCGGCAATGTGATATATATTTTTTTATAGATTTTCAAAGATTCTTTTGTAACTTAGAGATGCATTGTAACCTTACAAAGATATCGTAGTTATGTTGTGTTGCTTTTAGTCATTCAATGGTACCATGGTAATGTGAACCTATCAATATTGTGATGTTTTGTAGCGGTGACTAAAATAATCTTGTGAAACTCCCATTTCATTGTTTCAATTACTATGATCTCCTTTATTTGAGATTTTGGAGTGCCATGATTGTGAAAATTAGCTAGATTGTCCTCAATAACTTTAAATGAGTGTAGCAATTTTACAACCATTTTAACTTGGCACTTTAAAAATATTGTATTAAATTCACCAAAAGTTTTCAATGAATTATAAATAACTAGATTATTCTCAATAAGAGTGTCTTTGCTCTAATATCATTTGTTAAGAAATTATACACTCGACAACTATGTAAAATTAACACAATGTAATTATAAAAATAATTAAACAAACAAATCCTCAACATGCATGAGGCAAAACACATGATTTATGTGTTAAAACCTTAGCAAGCTAAAGAAACATCCACAGTGCAAGATATCAAGCTTTATTAAGTTCAAGATGAACAAATTACACATGAACTCATTGTGTAGATTACATGCAAACTCCACAAAGATAAATACGCCTAATTGGCAAAGCACCATTAGGATTTCTCCTCCTAAAAATAGAGTGGAAAAATGCCATTAGGACTTTCCTTCTAAAATTAGTGTTCGAGAGAAATCATCTTCCTAGAAACCACATGACAATAGAGGTGGGGCATTGCTCCCCACGACCTACCCCCTATCGAAGAGTGGGCTATAAACTGTGTCACAAAAAGACCCAAATTTAACTTTGTTGTCACATATTTAACATTTCGTAATTTGTTTTTTCATATTGAACTTTTATTGTGGCTCATCATAGTTTCAATCAAGTGATATTAAAATGAAAACCAATAACCATAAAATGTATAATAAACTTTAAATATATTATCGATGAGAAAAATTGACTACAAATCCTTTTATAATTTTTTTTTTATTAATGCTCCTTTGCACATCCATAGAAAACGAAAACTCCCTCCGAATCTATTATAAACACTTAAAAAAATCAAGCCAACTTCATTTAAAAAAATATAGTTTTGATCTACATCCGTCTTCCAAACAAAGACTTCTCTAATGTGTAAGACCTTTCATTTATTATGAATTTAATTAATTTAAAAATTTATATTATCATATGTATCTTTTAAATAAATTGTATATAAAATATATTTTAAATATGCACATTAAATTTTAAATAGCAAATGATATTTATATAATTTTTTAAAAGACCATCACCATTTTTTTTAAATATGTAACGTTGAACGTGAAATTTAAACTCCGGATGCAACTACAAGACAACTTAACATTTTAAACATCAAAAAATGATTAAAATAAAATTTAAAGCTTGACCCCTAGATAATGCTCGGAATATAAATTACTCACCACGTCAGGAAGACTGCGAAGGGCGGCAAAAAGGATTTCAAATTGAAGACGCTCGCTCGTTCCCCGCATGGTTCTCTACATCGTTTTCCGGTCCCAAATCTTCCGATCTGTCTGTTACTGCCGTGGATCTAGAAGAGGATGACAGCGATGGCGGGTTGGAGTTAACAAAGTCTGCTTCTCCTTCAAAGGCCATCTCAGGCCCCTGTGTCAGTGAGGAAGGCAAAGTTAAATCGGCTGCTCCTGCTAAAGGCCTGGATAGAGGTTTTCTAGCCCCTGCTAAACCCAAGCCTCAGGTTCATCTGAGTTTAGAAGGCTCCTTTGCTGTTGCTGCAGTCGTTGAAGCCAAAGTTATCTGAGTTGCCCATTTCGGTGATGGAGTCAGAGATTGGCAGTAGGACCTTGTTTGGCAAGTGTCTGGGCCTTTCCCTATCCTTAGCTGAGTTGGCTGATTGAGCCTTTTCTGAATGGAGTGCTATCCCTCTTCCGTCTTTTTCGTTACTTCATAGAGATTCTTCCAAGTGTCCTTCCACTGTTCTGAGGACTGCAACTTTGTTAAAACGTATGGTCCTTGGTTGTAGGGCTCTCACGGCTTCTTCAACCCTTGGTTCCCTTTCTTCGATGACGACAAAGTGATCATCCCTACTGCTCCCTTCTGGGTCAGTTTTATAACCTTCCGCCTATCCTCTATCCTCTGCAGCGATGATCATATCAAGCAGCTGACTATGTTGGCAGGTTCGTTCGTCAAGTTGAATGAGAGTTCTAAGGATAAAAAATCTGCGAGGGTTTGTGTAATTTTAAACTTGTCAAACCACTGTTTATTACGTGGATTATCTTTGCAGATTGTGGATTCAATTTTTCAATTTTGAAGATCTTTTTAAGAATTTTTGTTGCAATTTTTTTGGACACCATGTTGTTTTTTGTTTTGTTCTTATATTTTTTTAGTTAAAAGTTGGTTTGGAAGAAGAAAGAGGATCCTCCTAAGGAGGACTTCCTTTGACACAACCATGGGGTGTTTTATCTCAAACTCTTGTTTGTTGCCCTCCTCCCGTCGCTGAACCTAATGATGTTTCTATTGTGAAGGGGGCAATGGAGGAGAATGTTGTTTTGTTGGGATAGGATTCCATCCCTACTTATGATTGGTTTTTTTTGCTTGGCGGGACTTTAGACACTCGTGTTTAGGTAAACCAATCCGTTACTCTTGCGTCGCTCTTTTCTATTAGAACCACTATAAGATTTGCGAAGGCAAAAGTAAGTCCTTTGGCCAAGTGGATAGGTTGTAGATGTGAGGTGGAAATGTTGAGACTAGAAGCTGAAGCTCTTATCAGAGATAGATCCAAGAGGAGATTTGATGACTTCCCTGTGAGGAGAAGGTTGTTATCCTCACTTGCAGGTGATCTCCTTTCTTCTCTTCTCAATCTTATTGTTTTGCTTCAAGGATGGTGTTGTTGAAGCCATCTAGGAAATGTTGAGTTGTGCTTTTGGTGTTTGTACAGATTTGTTGCTGAAGATTCACAAGTTTTTGTTGTCTCTTTATTTAGGTTTATTTTTCTGCACGCTTTCTCTTAAATTTTTTGTTTGACCTTGATTTTAGATTTAGTATTTTTATACTAACGTTGTTAGGGACTGAACTTCCTATTATATTCAAATTTTGATTTTAAATTCCAATCTTTGTAAAAATTCCCCTTATTCAATTCGTAACTCTAATTTTAAAAATATTTATAAAATTTAAATAAAAAATTAAAAACTCAACCATTTAACTCTTTCACTTTCTACTAAAAAAAATAAATTAGCACAACTTTCTCCTTAAAAACAATTAGATCATACATTCAAGAAACATTGTTTTCTTGTAAAAACAATGACAACGCAAGATTTAAGTCTTTTACTATTTTACTTTCAAAAGAAATATTCTTCTTAGTTTAAAAAAGATAAGTATTCGCTTGGCAAACCAACTCATTGTATTAAACAACCTTTCATTTTTTAAATAATAAACACAAATATTTACTTTAATTGGAAAAAGTTTTTCCACTAATTTCTAATTGACCTCAAACTAGTTGAAGTGTTACATTTAGATTAGAACCAATTCTGGGATGAAAAGGAATATCTCAATATTCATTAATAAGAAAAAAATTCATATAGTTATCAAAGTTAAAAGTTGGTTTTTTAAATGTGAAATATCACTTTTAAAATTAGTTATTTTATAAATATTTAAATTATTATAATCTATTAACTTATTTATATGTTATATTATAAATTAGATATATTAATATAATTATAATAAAATATACAATTAAACATATTAATATAATTATAATGAAATATGTATATGAATATTTTTGAATAAACATTGTAAGTAATTAAGATGAAAATAAAATTCATTCATAAAAAATAATTTGAAAAATTCATCCAAAAAATTTCACACATTTATATTTAAAAACTATCTCATTATATAATAATTATTAACAAGACCTAACTGTTTTTTCAATGATTACAATAAATTATTTTCATATATATATATATGTAAATGTAAATTATCAATATTTTTTTGAAAATTTAATAATCTTAAAAATAATTCAAAAATATATTTTTTAAACAATAATTTTTTTTAAAATAATAAAATTAAACTTAAAAATATAATAATCTTAAAAGCAAATTTATCAATAAATTCTATTATTTTTGTAAGAATGTGTGCAAGATAATTATTAAATACCCCATTTTATATAATTCAAATAGATATTTTTTTAACATTTAGAGATTAATTCTTAACCAATAGATTTTATAATAAACTTTAATCCTATATTTGTGATCATTTAATTTTAAACGTATTCTTAAGATTTAAAAAAAAAAAAAAAAAACAGAGTTGTCAATATAAAAAAATAATTTTATGAAAAAACTCATTTAATATGTTATGTAAGTTGGGTTATTTTACATCAACTCATCATTTGAAAACAATTATAAATATATTTATTTCATTATAACTTAGAGCTTCTATTCAAAATTAAAAAAATTAATCTTCAATTAATTCTTATCATTGATAAAAACCTTGACTCATAATATAAAATGGTTAAAATGTGAATGTGTAGACTATGCAAATATCAAGATGGAAACCTGAAACTTACAAATCTTTAAATATGCCATCAATTTCATGAAATGAGCAATTACTAAATTGCATCTTATAAGGATTTTCTTTGGTTAGGCTTCCCTTTTTCGAAGAAAATACAGCCTCTCTAATGTTTAAACTATTGGTGAAACCTACAAACCCTTAAATATGCCATCAATTTTTATAGATAAGTAATTACTAAATTAAATCCTACAAAAGCTTTTTTAGTTGAAACTATTTTACTAGTAGAATGAACAATACTACACCTTTTCAAATAAATTAGCTCCTCCCCCATACTTGAATTGTTGTTATTAATTGTTTTTTACCACATTCTTGAAAGCCCCAAAGTTTTTTAGATTTTCATTAAAAACCCTCCATTCTCTAAGATATTTGGGCATTATTGGCTTCTAAGTCTTGGATCCGGTTTTGATTCCTTCTTGCTTCATATATCAAACATATCAAAATGAAAACAAAATAAATTAAATAAATGAATGTATAGTCCATATGTTTTAAAAAGTGACCTTTAATTCCAAAAACAATCATGCCATTTTTCATGGGTAAATTTTATTAGTTTTGACATGTTGGCTTGGTGGGGTCATTCATAGACTTTAGTGACCTATTCTTCATCATCATGTTATGATATCATTTTTGTCAATGTTGACTATTTTGATCACAAGTCAAAATAGGTCAACTCCTTATAGTTCAAAACTTGATATAGGGATCTATTATCATGATGTAGGGTGTGTCATGGTCAATTTGATGCTATTTAATGTGTTTATATATTTTTTAGAGTCCAATTTAGTCCTTGTGTCATTTTGTGTCACTTAGGGATCATTTTAGAGTCATAAATGAAGGTGGTACAATTTTTCAAGGTGTTTAAGTGTTATAAACTGTCTTCTAATGTCCAATATATCATATGTATTATCAATAATGTCATTCCTAATTTAAATTTGTAGGTTTCTAATAGAAAATTAAAAAACAAGTGAAAATGAGGAGTTTTGGCAATTGTACGACATATAGAGGAGAGTGGCACATGGGAAAATCTTATGGAATGTCTCTTCAACTTCCCTGAATCCCTTTAAATGATTGATATGATTTTAAAATTAAGATAAATGGCCAAAAACATTTCTCTTCTCCATCACTCCACTAAGCATATGAAATTGGTCAACAAGTCTTTTCATAATACAACCAATAGGAGAGATTTTAGGGAAAATTATCTTGGTGGTGGATAACACACTTTGTCCACTTCATTTTCATGGAAATATTTTAGAGAATACTTGATTATGATTTATGAACCATTCTTAAATAGTTGACTGTCTTGTTTTGCTTGCTAATCCCCACACCCTCCAGGTTTTGCTTTTGTAAGAGCTAGTCCATACAATCCAATCAGTTAAATTGCTTATACAGGATGTGGAATTATTCCTTTCATGTTTTCCATCTTATTTCTCATGTTTAGAGTTGATTTCATGAACCAAATAGTTCAGGTTGTAGGTTGATGTCACTAGTGAACTTGCAGTCAGGTTTCACCAATTGCAAAAGGTTTATTTTTATTTAATGGTTTCAAATCAATGTGAGATGATAGATTTCATGCTTGTCAATTATTATTTATCTCATTTCCTTCCAAGAACATTCTCATAAGCTAACATCAAATACATTACAATCAAGGATGTGACACACAGTCAGTTTTCTACATACAATCAGTTGAGTCATGGTGTGTGAGGTCCTAAGGATGTTCATAGAGATGTTATGAAGGGTATAAAAGGGGTTGAACCTTTTATTTTTACATGAGTAATCAAGACAAAAATCCTAAATAACATATTATGGATTGTGACAACCAATTTTCATATATGAAAAGTCATACACCTTTGATGTACACCTACATGAGGATATCACGTTAAGGTGGGATTATTGAAATTGATTTCAAGTCCTTCAAGGTGAAGAAGATCAATTTGAGAAATTTTGATAAGGTCTAAGAATGATTATAAGGTCATATCATATGCACAATTCTCATGTCTCTACTCACTGCCCTACAACCTATAAATGACCACCTACAAGTGGCTTATACAAAGACATGAAGGTAGTCATAGAGGAGTTTGATGTGTTGTGAGACCTCCATGAGGTTGTGGAGTTGGAAAATGTGATGAGAATCATGGTGAATTTATCAAGTAGTAAGCAAACTTGAAGAGTTATATGCATATAGGGAGAATGAGTTTTAGGGACTTGTTCCCTTAAAAAATCTAAAACAGATCCCTAACTAGTTTTGATGCTACCATATAATGAAGAAACATGGAATTTTGATACATCTAAATGATCCTATCGTGTAGCCATATCCTAGGGGTAATAGATTGCAAAAGGAAAGTGGGTGTTTTGTCCAATAAGTGATGACAAGGAAGATTCCAAATCGTGCATTTGTTCACTACAGAAAGGTAGTGTTTTCTACAAGATTTTGAACTCTCAAGTGACTTATAACCCAAAGTAGCAGTATAGAAGCATGGTTTCATTGTTAGGTGATCTTATTGAATTGAGGAAGATAATTGTGTTTAAAAGAACATCAAAAATATTATAAATTAAAGGTATTGACCTCCATCAACACCTACAGGTGTACCCTTACTCAGAAAAGACACCTACAACCTGATTGTAGGTGACTCACAAACTCATAAAATGAAGTTTGGAGACACTAGGCCTGCAAACACACACATTTGCCATTGGGTGTTGAATCTAAGAGTTAAAACAAATATTATGAGGATTATCACATATTTCAAGGGTTGATATGCATCTAAAGACCCCTTCTTGTTCTAATAATAGTTAACTATAGTTGACTGTGGCATGACAATGATATAAAGCATGACTGGTCTTGAATATGGTCTAACATTAAGGTAGAGTGTATGCAAGTTTAACCATGAAGTGACTTTAAGGAATTAAAGAGAGTCTTAGGCAAATGAATAAGGACTTAAACATACTATTGCTCACCTCTAGGTATCCTTTCCTTGAGTAAAAACACAGTCATAGTTGACTACAACTAAGCTTGGTAAAATGGAAGGTATGTATAAAGAAGTTAATTTTTTTTAAAGTTTTAGATGTATTTTAAAGTAATCCACAGTGATAGTAAATAACTCAAGATATTCCAATAGTATGGAAATAGGACATGTAGAAGTTTTCAATGGGAAACATACAGTCCATACTTGTAAACCCTGTAATTAGTAAGTTCTCTACAAGTCTGTCTCAGGTTTTAATGTGTTTGGAGGTGTTAGAAAGTTGATCTAACCCTATAAATTTGTATGGAGTGTCACCATAACTTAAATAAGACCCTCATACCATATTTTTTCTTGGGAAAATAAGGGATATTCCCTCTATTCTATCTCAGATAGAGGACACTCCTAGGAGGCTAAACCTTGAAGATGGCTCATGAAAGTGATGATAGGGTGAGCTAGAGGTTGATGAGACCTTAAAGAAAGATGTAGAGATTTAGGTAAGACATGAAAAATAATGATAAATGTCTCATAAATGTCCGGGGCCAAACAATGTGGTCTGAACCCATAGGTACATAGTCAAGACCTATAGGTCTAAACTAGGCCTACTGCCTATTTAGAGGTTCAATTACATTTATAAGGCTAAGTAAGTAATATAATGAATTGGAACATATTCATATGGGATTATTAGGTGCGTTCAATTTTTTTTTATCATGCATAGAAAAACATGGAGAATACATATTTTGGCTCAAACCAACTCAGGCTTGTATAGAATGAAGAAAAGAGCTCAAGAAGACAAGTTTGAGAGCTCAAAAAAGTATAGAGGCTTAGCATGGGATATAAATGGGATATGATATGTTAGAGAGGGTACCAAACATTTTTATTGTGGAATTTTTTTATATTTCCAACATTACAACTTTATTAACAAACCTTAAGGGTGAAAACTACTCTAAACCCTCTAAAACCCTTGTTAAATACTTTATTGGGAAGATGAAGAAGGAAAGGTATCTAAGAGGGATAGTTTGGTTGGGAAATAAAATTTATATTGTATAGGACTCTCCAAATCTCCTTCCCATCAAGTTTAGTTATACCTTATTTGTACATATAGGGTGTTAGAGGGTTTTTCTTGATAGATTTATGTATTGTACAAGTGCAGAAGGGTTTCAAGAGGTGAAGGTAATTTTGGGAGATATAATGGGACATAAAATAACTCACCATGTTAAATTATTACCTTATATAAGCTCAAAAGTGCCTTTGCTAATGCTTTCATCTTAGCCAGTCCAAACTAGCATAGTGAACAAGGAATGACTACCAAGTGAGAAGGTGAAAACTCAAAGGAAGAGGAATTTTAAGGTATGATTGATATATATAAAGGAATGAGGGATATTTAAAAGTTTAATACACTCCATTGTATATAATGGTTTGGAAAACTGAAGACCTCTTTGGTGCCAAGTGTAAAGGGCAAGTGAAAGGAGGGTGATCATGATTGTAGGTAGTGACAACTCATGTCCAGAAGAATGCTAGTGATTAGGGACACCAAAAATACATGTTGGGGATTTTTTTAACCCCCTCTTCATATTTAAATCATATAATATATCCCTAGTCATTTTTGGAGCACTCATGGAAGGGCAAATGATGAAGGCAGTTTGTAGGCAAGCAAATAAAGAATCCTACACCACATTTTAGGAGTTTCATGATTTGAGGGACATTTTTCCTAGTAGACCTTGCATTGTATATTATATATTCCTATATCATAAATTTTAACTCCCTCTCTCAGCTTTACAAGTGGTTTAGTGAACCTTGGATGCCATTCTTTTCTCTTCTCTCTCAAATTCTATAAGTAGTAGTCATTTTTGCTCTTGTATACTAATTCCACCCCATGTATGGTGAATACATGATGGATAGGTATTGTAATTTTATTTTTTAAAATAAATTCAATATATTTTTGAGTTCATGAACATTTTATCCAAGTGTGAAAAGTGATGTATGGTGATGTTGAGTGATAATATTCTATCCTTGCTTCTCCTTATCCTTTCATGTTTATGCAAGAATCCCTATTCTAACAAGTCATATAGATCTTAACTAGTGTGTTAAGATATTTTAAAGTGTACAATTATCCTTAGAGTGTGCAATCTACCTTGTAGTTTACTTACCTTGAGTTGTCTTATACATACCGCCTCTATATTGAAACACTTATTTTAAAACCTCCTAAGACATTGAAGCTAGTTTATAAGTCTTGTTTCTTAGTTAACAAAGTATGATGGTCTTATGTAAATCATTATAGTGTATCACCCCATTATATTATATTTATTTCATGCTTACTTATATCCCTTTTTCCATAAGTAATTAGTTAAGTAGGTGATAAACATTTTAAGCCAAATTCAGGGAGTTAGCCCTTAAACTTTGAGGTATACTTCTACTATAGGTAAACCTATATACATAGAAGTATCTCAATGTTTCCCAACTATGGAGAAGGCTTGAAAAAAATTATCTAGGGTGAAATTTTTTGTGACAATAGTTATGGCATGCCTGGTGGGACCCATTATCCTCAAGACAACTTTTGAAGGTGAATGCTGGTCTTGACAACATTAGCTAAAAATTGGTGTGCTACTAAAAATTTAGTGACTCCATTCAAGGTAAAATATGGTTGTAGACCATTATTTTCTCATATATTTTCTCTCATACTTTATGGTCCTTACTAGGTCATCATCTAGTAGAGATCTCAATCCTATCAATCTACCTATTTAGTGTGAACTTCCTCTTGAAGTTAAATACCCTCAAACTAATCTATGCTTTGAAGAGCAAGAGGATTTTCCTAGCCAATAAAGTGAAGAAATTAAATAAATCCAATCCATCATGGATAGGCCACATGCCTTCCCTACTTTTAATATTGAAAATCCAAATCATCTTACTGCATATGATGCCATTCCCCCTAATCCTACAAAGAGTGTGACCATATTCAATGGTGAAGGTCATGTTATTGGAGAGTTATCAGTGATGTCATGAAGGTGTCTAGGTGAGTAGATGAAGTGATTTTGATAGCTTAAGTAATAATGATAAAGTGTGTAATGTGCTTGTCTTAGTGTGCTTGAAGTTGGCTTGGTTGATCTTTAGTTTTGGTATGGCTAGAGATGAATAGGGATGAGTATGGAGTATTGAACATATACAAAAGGTAACTAAGATGTTTTATAAGCTTTGAGATCTTATGTGCATAAGTGGAATTTATGTAGTTCTCCATAGTTTTCATCTAGACACTTTGGGTCCAGTGGTATAAAATATTAGTAGGTAGTTTGATGACATCACCATTACCACATGGAAGTGAGTCAAGGGGAGTTGGTCATATGGTTGTGATCACATTAGTAATTAGTTGTTATGCACCAAATTTCAAGTCACATGATGAAGCACAGTCATAAATATGAGGATGCAAAGTTGTCTACTTAGACATAATTCACTATGTTCCCATACTTACCTAAATTTGCAAAGGGTTTAAGCAGAGCTGAGTAAGCATGTTGATGACATCAGCATTCACATGAGTGAAAGTGTTAAGATAAAATGATCATATGGGTTTGTTCATTTTTGTACCTAGTTTTTATGCACTAATTCTCAAGTCACATGCTGAAGTGCATCAAAATATATGCATGTGTAAAGTTGTGCTTCCAAGCATTTTGATAGTGTTTTCCCATATTAGCCAAATTTGCAATATGGAAAGAAGAGCCGAGTAAGCATCTAGATGAACGCATATCTTACATGTGTGAAATTTTCAAGAGAAGGTGATCATATGGGTTTATTAGGTTTTATGCATAGTATATTATCACTAAATTTTAGATCATGCACCAAAGCATGGCATATGTTATGCAAGAGCAAAGTTGTTCTCCTAGACAAATTCTAAGAATAGTTGGCTCTGTGACAGAAGATTTTGAGAAGGAATTTTAATGGAATTATATATTGCATGTACGAAGGTTAGAGGATAATTTTGATACATGGTTAGATTCATTTTTTAAAGGAGAACATATGGTGAAAATTGTGGGACATGAGATTGATCGAGGTAAAAGTTATTACTGTCCAAAGTAGGCTTTCTAGGCATATTGTAGTTGGTCCCCAACTTAGTCAATTTACATGATATTAAATATCTAGACCTAGTGGATATCCAATGGTTTTTAGGAGTTTGTACTTATAGATATAATGGTGCACGTAGAGTCAAATGGGTCAATGTGACAACTATTTAGCAAAGTTAAAGTTTGAGCAACATCAACGTTACATTGCTCTAAGAAGTTAGGAAGTAGCAATATGAAGACAAGTGCATGATGTTTAATGATAGAGTAAAGGTACACGATAAGGATATAATGGAAAATAGGTGTTAATAAATATTTATCAAATGGTGAGCATTACTATTTAAAGACTTGGTTTATTCACAGAGATCAATGGAGTGCATGGAGTCAACATTACAAGATTACACGAGATGAGGTCAAAGTGACTGAGGTTTAATGTTTGAGAAATTGGCATCTATGTGTTAAAGATTGAATAAGATCAATGGTGCATGTTTTAATATGAGCTGAGAGGACATGAGATGCAATTATAGTGTTTGATGTTTAACTGTGACCATTGACATTAAAATATTTGAATTTTACAAAGGGAAAAACTAGTCTATCAGTTTTGGACCATATATTTCAATCTAGAAAGAATTTGCTCATGTAGTAAAAATAAAATTTGTAGAGGAATCCAAGACACATCTATAAATATGGATATAAAGATCTAAAATTATGTATATATATTTTTATGAATGTTAAAAGTTGACTGTGTGTTCGTGCATGGACTGTAAGTGACCCGAGAAGATTGTTTGAGCTTGTTTTGATGTTGTTTTGATATATCTTGATGAATTGTAAATTGGTGAGTGTTTTAGAATCCATGAGGATGATTTATATGAATTATGAATATTTGAACAATTATATTCAGTATGAAAAAAGGCTTAAAAGGTAATTATATGTTCTCTCATATTGACAGTATGTATAAAGACTTGTTTGAACTATTTTTACTTATGTAAATGGGTACTGTGATGGTTGTTAGTACATAAAGGGAACCTATAGATAATTTATAATGGGTCCATGATGTTTTAAAGTGTTCCTATGTTTTAGTTTGCTTGAATATGTGTTAAAGAGATGAATAGGTCTTCATAGGACCTAAAAGTGACTTAGGCCTATTTTGAATGTGGATTGTGCTTAAGTGTGACCCATGTGAGATGAATTAAGTGTGAAGGCATGTATTTTGGTTGATAATAAGTATTGTGATCTTGTTAATTCATGATTTCTCTATATATAGTGAGACCAAATGTGTTGGTTTTTAGACTTTGAGATGAGATTTTAGAGAAGACTTGTATGTGTGACTTTTGAGAGAGATGTGTGAAAGGTTGATGTGAGAGTTTTGAAATGAAGGATAGGTAGTGTGATTGTTGGTTATGTTAATGAGAAGAATAGTTTATTGACTATGTGTATAACCTATAGGTCATGTTCTTAATTCTAGGATAGTGATTTTGTAGTTTGAGGATTTGTGAAGAGGTCTAAGTGTGCATATGAGGATAATTTGAGTGAAGAAGGAAAGAGTTTGTGACATACCTATATGAGAGCCCTATTTGAGATAGAGAGAGAGTTTGTGTAGAGGTTAGAAAATAGAGATCCATCATTAGGTTGTGAAGACATCATTTCTAAGGTGGAGTTGTTTAAAGGAGGGTTTAAAATATTTGGTGTTCTGTAAGGGTGGTTTCTCCTTGTGGAATAGGTGTTTCACTAAATACCTTTTGTCAAGATGATATGATCAAGGTTTTTCGGTCTAAAAGAGTTGATCAGTCTCTTATTTGTAATTTATTATAGGACATTAATCCATTTGTGTTACAGGCTTGAGAGTGGGTTTTATTCCCCATGAGAGTTTCCCATAGGAACTATGTGTTATGTGTTTAATATTATGTATGCATTGAATGAATGATTTCTCTTTTTAATGTTTCTTGATAAAATTGATATATGTTGATTGGTTAATATTTTAAAGGACTAAAATTGGAATTAAATTTTTTAGGATCACTAATTCACCCCCTACTCTCAGTAATTATACCTCTAATATTTGGTATCAGAGCAGGTCCTTTGGTAAAAGCTTAACAACTTGAAGGTGATCTAATGTACAATATGGGTAGTCATCAAGGAGGTTTATCTACTAATCAATCACTAATGTTAAATGGATCCAATTATGAATTTTGGAGTGTCAGGATGATGACATACATTATGTCCCTAGGGTTTGATGTTGTTGTGGATGGTTATGTTGCTCCTACTATTCTTCCATCTAGTGTTATAGACAATAAGCTATTTGAGAACAATTCAAAGGCAATGAATGATATTACTCATGGTATTTCAAATACTAAATACACTAAGGTAATCCATTGTAAATCTGCTAAAGAGATATGGGACAAAATGTAGATTATTTGTGAAGGAGATTCAAAGGTCAAGCTTTCTAAGTTATAGAATCATAGAAGGTAATTTGAAAGTCTCAAGATGAATAAATAAGATTCGATGGCATCCTTTCTATAGAGAGTTGATGATATTGTGAACATCATCAAAGGTCTTGGAGAGAACCTTGAAGAGGCTACTATCGGTCAAAAGGTATTAAGCTCTCTGTCCCCCAAGTTTGATCCAAAAGTATTTGCTATAGAATAAATTCATGATCTTACTAAATTAAAGATGGATCAATTTCATAACACCCTTAGTACCTATGAGATGAGGAAGAATGATGATATACCCCCAAAGAAGGAAGAAAATTTAAAGACTAAAATGAAGATAAAGAAATAATTCTAAGGTAAGTTACTCAAGGAGGATGACATTCCTGATATAGATGAGGATGAACTAATTACTTTGATTTCAAGGAAATTGAGAGCATGTTCATGAAAGTTTAAAGGTAAAATACCTTTGAAATGATTCAATTATGATGAGATATAACATTTTGATAATAAATTCCCTCATAAGTATAAGAAAGATTATGATGAAGAACATGATCAAGGCCATGATGATGGAAATAGAACATTTAGGTCTGACAAAAGCAAAAAGGGATTCAAAAGGTTTGATAACAAGAAGAGTCTCTACACAAAATAAGATTGAAATTCATTAGATGAAAGTGAAGATAGTGACTCAGAGTATGATCATGAAGATGATGGTCCTATTGAAGATATATCCCTTTTCATGGCTAAGGAAGGAAGTTTATCACAACAAAAGGAGTCTACTTGAAGTGATTCAAATGATGATGAAGATGAGGTGGACTATGACACTGCATTGACTAATGCTCATGAAGAACTAAAGATTGAGAAGAAGATCAATAAGAAGATGGAATCTAAACTCAAGGACTTTGAGGAACAATTCAGTGTGTTTTAGGCAAAATGGATAAATATGCTAAGGAGCATGAAGATATGGTCAAGTATCTTAGTTGTCAATTATAAATTCTATTTACAAGCCTAAAATCTAAACAAGATGAATGTGCAAGGTATACAATTGAAAATGAGTCATTAAAATATGAGTTAGAGAAGGTATCTAGTAAGGTAATGTCATATGTAAGATTTAAAAAGAGATCAAGTGATCTAGAAAATATTATGAATGATCAAAGGCATGCAAGTGATAAGACTGGTCTTAGATACAAATAAGAACTAGAGACTGTAACTCAAGATAAGATGAAGATTAATGTGAACAAAGACAATCAACCTTTGAAGACAAATAATCAAACATGGAATGATGGTGTAAATAGATTGAATACAAATCAAATTAGACAACCAAATGCCATGAGGTATGCAAATTTTAATGGATATTGCTTGTTGGGTTCAACATACCCCCATTTTTTGAAAATTGGGACCTTGAAGAAACCCTGAAGTTTGAACATGAAAATTTAGCATGACAGGATCATTTATAGAATTTAAAAATCATCCACTCTATTAAAGGTATGCTTGCTTGGTTTTGTTTTGGATTTAATTTGGACTAATATTGCTAATTTTTTTTAAAATTATTTCTCTAGTTGCAGGTTCCATGGCATTTGTCCCTATGAGATTCATGTCCCTAAACCCTAGGAAAACCCTCAATTTAAATTTAAATATGACAAGAATCAAATTGGTAGGAACCATTTTAAAATCCATTTTGGACCTAAGGATAAATATCATGTTTTAAGCTTAGTCATTTTTTTTAACATAGCTAAAAATTAAGTTAAAATGCTTGGTCCTTATTGTTATATTCACCCTTTAACAATTCCTTTATATGCCTAACTAGTTGTTCGTTTTACAGGGTCCTTTTAATAATATCCTAATTTAGCCTAAGGTTTTAATCCTAAGGCCCCATATTATTTATTAATACTAATGGGACCTTAGTCTTAATTCCCTAGCCTAATTCTAGTTCCTTGAGCCTCCCTTTTATGTTGGATTGGTCCCTCGATTACACCTTAGCCTAAGGTTTTAATCCTAAGGCCCTGCCATATTTATTAATATGAGTGGGACCTTAGTCTTAACACCTTAGGCCTAAGTATTTTATACATCCATGGTCCTAACTTAACTTCCTTGTATCTTATAGGATCCAATGACCTATGCTTTATCACGACACTTGATCAAACGGAGCAAAGAAAGCCCAAACTTTGGCTTAAACAACATGCATCTCAAATGATCCAATGGTTCACACTTCATCATGTCCTTTGATAAAATTATGCAAGAAGAACCAAAAAAAACCCACATATAATCCATCAAACCAATCACATTTGAGTCCTCGGATCATGATCAATACTTCTTGCTTACTCATGAAGACTTGATTGGATAGTGCGAGATATAGTTGAAAAGTCATAAGACTACAAAAGGCACAAACGATCGATGTAAGGCACCCCCACATTCAAGGATTAAAATAAAAAAGGCCCACTTGATAGAAATATCCAATCATAAATGAGCTCCTGGATCATGATCCTATAATTGATGCTTCGTTGCTAATTATTGATTTGATGGAGTGAATGTAGTCCAAGATCCTAGGGGATCCTATGGATGTGCCAAGTAGCATTCTCACACTAGGACATAATAAATTGATGAACCTAAAATTGATGTTCATGTGACCATCACTTGACATCCATAAGAACATATTTAACATCTGTGTGATCATCAACTTTAAGCCCATCAAATTGAAAACTTCATTAGCTTAAAATTGATGTTCTCGCAACCATCATTTACTATCCACGGGGATGTATTTGACATCTGTGAGACCATAAAATTTAATTTGATGAGTTATTATGCTCAAGGTCAAAATACACTCCCAAATCTTGTTGGAAAGCTCAGAAATGGCTTTATATACTAAGGGAAGTACTTGAAAAATGTTCAAACACTAGAAGTCTTCAAATTACAAAATATGGAAATGGTCTTATAATATAAATGTGCAAAATAAACCTAATATAAGTCTATACTTTAAGGTCCCCATGAAATTTTATTCGAAACATCATAAACCTTAAATTATAGACTTATACTAAATCCTATTTTGAAAAAGAGAATCTTCATAATGTAAAAATTAGACCAAGTGCATCTAGCTAAAGGTTTTAATGTGTTCTATCAAATATAATTAAATCTTATGTGTTATTAGACCATTATGTTAAGTTGACCCTTTGAGCATATTTTAAAGCCTTGGCATAAATATTTTAGACCAATGCATACATGGTGTTTATTAAACATGATGTAAACATTAGCATAGAATATTTAGGCCATGGCCCCCTTGCATATAAATCTAAAAACTTAGGCATAAATACCTTAGCCTGAGGTTTGCTTCATACTTAATGATTGAAACAAACCTTATCCTAAGGGACTTAAACCTAAGTCATGATCTTAATAATATGCTAACATAATGTTCAAGCATCTCTACAGATCAATGACATGTGCTTTGTCACTGGATCTCGATCCAATGATGTGAAATATCTTAAAGAATTTTTAACGAGGTTTCAAGAGCCTATGAACACAATGTATAGTGAAAGTGCATTTGAGGTAAAGATAGAAGGATGATTTGACACTTCGTGCTTTATCACTGGATCTCTATCTAATGGCACAAAGGCACTCATGACTTTTTAAAGGCCGATGGATCCTCTATGTGGCCAATTATTATTGGAAAAAGTAATGACATGGGATTTAGAGCATGAAGAGGCACCTGAAAGTGCCAAGTGTCACAACTACAATGCTAGGAATAAAAGGATCTAATCATAGGCAAGGGTCCAAATCAGAATCAATAGCTCGTTCTAGTCTTGGGTTTTGATCCAATGAAGTGAAATAAATGATGTAGTTTTAAATGCCAATGGATATTTATCTAAATGTATTTATGAAAAATGCCATGAAAGACATAGACCAATGCCACACAAGTGCCATGCAAGCAGAAAAAGACAAAATACAAGATCTTGTGGGTTCAAAAACACAAAGGTATAAAGGCAAAGGTCTAAATAAAATGTAAGGCATGTATAAGCCAAATCCTAGATATATTCTACCATTAAAGCTCTAAATCCTAAAAACCTACATAAAAATGACTCAATTATATTCATTTGGTCACCATTCGATCAAAAGAGAGCTGAATTGTGTTTCTAAATGCAAGAGAGCTTTTATAGAGACCATTTGCTACCAGTATAAATAATTCACAAGAATAAAGACAATGGCAGTTCACAGGGAGATACTAAAGGAGGAGATCAAGATATACTTATCAATAGATAATAAAGGATAGGTCTTCAAAGATATAGAGTTAGATACTACAACATTGAATTCTCCAAACATGATGAATTGGTTTGAACTCTTTTTCATGATCAAAGAATTGAAGCCAATCACAAAAGAAGAATAAAGGATTGATGTAATAATCCAAAGGTATTATGACTTAGTTTTTATTTAGATGGTAGTCCTTTACCATGTTACAACAAAACTTGAGCTACTACATTGCATTAAAATCATTGCCCCTATTTGTGTTGATTGCAAAATTGATAATGAATGTATAATTATGGAAGGAGACTCAAAATATGTAGCATATGTTTCTCCTATAGAATTTGAAGGGTATTATAAGCTTCCTAATCCCCATATATATTTACCCAAAATCAAGGAAAGGGCCTCCAAACATGACCTAGACTTCATCCTAAGACCTTGATTACAACAAGGATCCCATGTCTTTAAAGATTTCAAAGGCAAGATCCCTATCATCCAATTTAGGGAAGGAATTAGGGTTATAATGAACCTATTAAATCAAGATTTTGAAGCCCCCTCAACCAACTATGTAAATAAAATATGGGTCTCCTTCATCCATTTCATGGTGGAATAAAAGCTCACCCCTCTAATTGGAGATTTAATCAGTGTCTTCCTCTCCAAGTAGTTCATTGCCATAAGAAGGAAGACCTCCAAGAAGTTTTTCATGATGTCATACCTAATGTATGACCTCCTCACCTCTATTACTTTCATAGGAATTATGA
The DNA here is from genome assembly GCA_037957365.1 of Torreya grandis. Taxonomy (NCBI): domain Eukaryota; kingdom Viridiplantae; phylum Streptophyta; class Pinopsida; order Cupressales; family Taxaceae; genus Torreya; species Torreya grandis. The sequence goes on from JARHVA010004937.1 coordinate 1,049,042, forward strand.
ATTAGTCCCTTGATATTAAAACCACTATTTCACATCATTACTCCAAATTGCATATTTTCAAATACAAGATCCACATGTAGTTCATTTATGATTGCATTTATCAAGCCATAGTTGAGGCCATCATAGGTGTTTATATGCTTAGGGTCCAACATATAAACAAGAAGTATGTTGAATTTATATGAGATATATGGTTCTAACCTAACTTCACAGTCATTAGAATTGAGGGCATCATGTCCTAACCTTGCGGATTGCCAGTATATGTTCTTAGCAAACTAGCTGAGTAAGAAATTTCTCACCAATTCCTCAATGGAATTGATGGTAATTTTAAAGAAAATAAGAAAGGTCTTTTCCACCCCTTTCCCCTGATCATTAGGAAGACCATACTACATAACTGGAAACAAGTTGAGACCATGGCTAGACATAGGGATTCATTTAGTTTTCAATTTGATGAGCTTAAGATGTGGGATCCTAAAGGCATAGTGACTAGCAAATTAAAAGATAAGAAAATCCCAAAGCTTAAATATGTACATCAACTTGGTGTTCATGACACCATGTACATCAAGGATAATAATTATGAAGAGGTGTTGGCCAAGATTCAAGGTCACAATATCAATATGAAACACAGGAAATTTAGAGATGATAAGCCATCTAGGGAAAGATGGCAAATGCACCCTTTGTAATATCATTTATTTCTTGGTCCATCTAGGACAACTTAAGAACAACCAAAAGTAAAATAAACACAAACACAAGAGCAACCTGAGCAAGGTCAAGGTGTGCAAGGCCAAGATGAACAAGATAAGGGCAAGGAGAAAGTGGGAGAGGTGAAATTATAAGAGAGGCCTAGGGAGGTACCTCCATCTTCAACACTCCCACAAAGACCACCTTATATAGTACAATATTTAGACATGATTGCCTTAAGACCAAAAGAGACACTTGAGGGTGACCTCAAGGAGCTTGTAGAGGCCTATGACTTAGACAAGGAGGTGGAGCTAAGGAAGATAAAGGAAAAGAGATTATCCCTATGGAATCCATAGATAAGAGAAAAGTATAGTTAGCATTGGTTCCTGTGGGACCAAGGAAGATACCAAGGTTGACCATCCCTCACCCCACTAGTGAGGTAAATTTGTTCAGTGATGAATTCCCTATTTAGGGACCAGTCATGCCTGACTAGTTTATATATGGGAAACTATAAAAGATTCCTTCCCTATCCCATTCATGGGCTATGACAAGAGTTGCTGACATTGAGATTCAAGATGACATGAAGCCATGGATAAGGGTTATGATGAAAATGAAAGAAGAGGGAAGAATTGTGGCCATACAAGGACCAGAAGGTAAGAAGATGGATGTTCTAGGAACATCTAGCAGCTCAGGTGTGAAGGTCCTAGAACCTCGCAAGTTCAAAGAACCAGTTACTACCATTTATTTCAACCATGAAACAACTAGGTTGGAGAGAATAAAACACATGATAGTGGTAGTTATAATAGAGAAGTTCACCTTTCAAAAGGTGGAACCCTTTGTGGGATTAACCCCAGTAGGAGGCCAATAGCTTGGTGAGGTTGCCATTCATGAGGAAGATGTGGAAATACTTATTGAAGCCCATTCAACACAAGCCAAGGTTGGAGTCTGGGGTATGAAACAAAGGATCCTAAATTTGGAAATGGAGAAAGAGAACTTACATATTTATACAATCTATCAGTGCTAGATGCCATGATCAAGATGCTTGATGAGTCATTCTATTACATGTTTGAAGCACTTAAGTTAATGAAACTAAGGCAAAGTGCATTAGAGGGATAATGTGCATTGGAAATGAGCTTAGTCACCCAATGGCAAACCTCAAAAGATAAAATTGACCAAATTATTAATATTCTAGCAAAGAGATAGATCCTAAGATTTAATACCATAAGTTTGGGACACTTGAGCATAATTTTGGGAATTGTGATTGAAAAAGTTCAAAGTTTGAGTGCCTGGCATAATAATGTGAAAATACTCCTAGATGATGACAAGGAGCTAATTACAAGGATTGAGTATCTTCTTGGAGCTATGCTTATAGATCCTGCATAGCTCAATGCCCTTAAAATTATAAACAATGAAGAATTTAAGCATAGGGATACTTTGGTAACCCAAGAAATCAAGGGAAAAAGCCAAGGTGAATCTGGGGTTGATAACAACAAAACACTAGATATGATATTCAATGTAGGGGAAATGATAAATGAATCTAGGAGCATTAAAGAGGCCATAGATAGGAACGATAGGGAACTTGATGATTTGGCAGATAAAGAAGAGGAATGTATTATGAATCTTGTTGTGGATGTGGAACTAGTTGATGAGCAACATGCTAAAGCAATGAACATCCTCCAATAATGACAATCAGATTCCCCACCTGCCAATTAGGTAATATTATATTTTGTAAAATTTTGCAAGATTTTTGAAATAGAATATTCCACTATAAAGTCATAAGCTAGTTTCTAAGCATATTTGCCTCTAGGTCAGTATGATTGTGAAAAGCACATGTATTTTAAAGCATGTAAGGACAACTATCATTATCTTTGTAAACCTATATTTTATAACTAACTAGTATACTACCTGATATTTCTATAAAGGCATGCATTACCATTTTCAAAAAGGAGAGATTTTGGAACAAATTTTTACACTTGAAACAATTAATATAATCAAGGAATTCTGCAAGGATTGTCCATATTTGATGTGTTAATTGCTAATAGATGTTTTGAATTTAAATGGTGTCTTGAATTTTGAGTATCATTTTTAATCATAGGGTTCCTAATTTGTGATTATGTTATATTAGTTGAAAGATCTTAGGTTCTACTTCATTTCATGTCATTCTGTATTTAGATGTGCAATTACTATTTGGTTATAGTGGTAAATCCTTAAAGTAGACATGGTTCTTACTTGTGACTCTTTGCACTTTGTTTGAAGTTTGCTTGATATATAGTGGGATTTGAGCTTAGGATATGTTGAACTATATATTGTATAAATGCATATTTAGTTTCAATTGATGCTTTGTCATAATTTTTGAGACCAAAATTGGCAATCACTCATTTATTTTGTACTCTACCCTTTTCTTTACTCCTTTATTAAACCAAGATCACTTTAGTTTTAGATTCATTATAAATATCCACAAAGATTAGTCTATAGCTTAAACCTAGACCATAATTCACAAAGTATTAACATAAATTACCTATAATTCATTAAGAACAAACCAAGGTGGCTCCCAACTACCAAGTTATATAAATATTGTGGAATAGTTATCTTGATCTATTTCTATTTTACCACAAGCATCTAGATTACCAAAGCCTACAAATCATTCTCTAAATTTTCTAAATTATAAAATGAGAAGTGTTCTTTAAACACTAAGAGCACCTGTGGTTCATTTAGAATGATCAACACTGCTATACCTGTAATTAGTTTTGGCATAGAGCTAGATAATGTAGTAAACCTGTTAAGAATGAATGTGCATGGAACTATGATGGGGGTCATCAGTCAAAAGTATAAGCAAGGTTGAGTAATTCAACTGTCATGATATAAGACACTTTATAAAACATTTTCCATTCAAGGTATGACAAGTTGAGTTTCCATCAAGGAGTATGGTTTGATACAACTATGAACATAGAGGTCACATTGTTATATTCTGAAAGCAAAGGCCTACAAGACAAAATAATTTTTATCAAGCTCCCAAATTACATAAAACAAGATAAGGTAACTCATGGAGACCAAAGGTGGTAAGTAGGAGTTATGATGAGTCTTCAAGTCCAAGTAATATGTTTGCTATGGTGGATAATGCTTCAGAAGGTGAAGAGTGCCCAATAGCTCTCATTATCTACTCATATTGTGAATAAAGAGTCCAAGCTCAAGGAGAAGACCAAGATATTGGTTGAGGCTAGTTATGAAGTGTGTATGGATTCAAGTGAACACCCTTATATTATTGAGTAATAATCATGTAAATAACATCAATTGTCTATACCTAGTGATGAAGTTCCAAGATGCAAGGTTGATGCTTCAAATGAAAAGGTATGCCAAGATTCCATAGTTGTTCCATGTGTTGTCAATTCTATCTTTGAAGAAAGGGAGAGTGATATAGAATAAGAACCAATTTTCATAGTTGAGACTAAGAAGAAGAATAAAAGGACCAATAATTCTTATAGCTATAAGAGGATTCTAGTGGTTACTGAGGAGATGTGGGCCACTCCTGACTTCAATTTGTTTTAGAGCATTATGGTACAAAGCATGTCTCTATCTATGCTTCTTAAGAGACTCATTTCAGTGGAGAATAAAGTATTGTTATGGTGTTCTTGATATGGTTCTAGAATACTAGAGTCGAGTGTTCTTATTTGGAACTTGTATCTCTAGGTGGAAAATATGCTGAGGTAATGTCATGATGTTGATAATTGTATATGGAGTAGTCTGTAGGGTCAGATTGAAGGTTCCCAGAAGGTAAAGGAGGATTTGTGATTTTTCAAAATGGTCTTTCTATATATAAATTTATATTGAAATTATTCTAGCATGATTTATGTGGTTTTTGTGATCTAAAGGTGTACAAGAAGTTTCAGAGGTGGACATTGACTGGAAGGTACTATGTTGACCTTATTTGTTTTGAGATTCTAGGGTTTTAAACTCTACTAGAAAAGTGGTATGACTTATGATTTGCGGTATGAGTATTCTTAATAATGTAAATGGGAAAAATTCATTGTCAAATCAAGCTTCATAGAGATTTGAAGGTTTGTGGTTCTCAAGTTATTCAAATTTATGTCAAATTAGAGGCCTAATTGGCAAGTTGGTTTGTGAAGGAAGTATGTTACATAGGTTGATCTAGGTGTTTAAAATTGGTTTTATTGAGGGGGAATATGAGAGTGCTCTAGATATGAATTTTTAGGTATTTATAGTATACCTACTAAAAGTTGTGGCCTCTACAAGTTTCAAGTAGGGCTATAAGGAGACTTGACAAGACTAGTAAGAAGAAGAGTGGTTTTTGTTTTGTTTCTCCAAAGAGAAAGACTTTAGTATTTGAAGGTGATTTATTAGGTTGTTTTAATACATGTTTCCTATTTTGTGAGTGACATTAAGTTATTTTGGTGGTCCTTGAGGTGGTTTGAGAGAGAAGGCTAGTAAGCCTGCATGGTGGTTCTTCATGGTGTATGAAGATATGAAGATGATCAAGTGGTGAAATTTCTTAGATTTATTAGGGGGAGTCCCTATAAAATGTTTCTTGATGTATTATATCAGAGTTCTATGGTTTTTATGTGTTTTTTATTCATTTTTTGTAGTACTTGGTTGAAGAGAGTGTTGGCATGGAACAAGAGGAAGTTGTGAAGGCAAGAAGAAGTAGACTCAAGGTAAGGGGGAGTTTGTATCATATTTTTAAGATGGAAATTTACTATTTATGGTATTTTTATGTCCTTATGATCGGTTTATTCCCACATTATCATTGTGTCAAAGGGGGTGAAAATTCATGTTGTGGCAGTGCTTGAAGAAAGAGAAGGTGAGTTGTATATTATTATATATGATGGTTGTTGACATCAATGAAAAAGGGGGAGATTGCTGACAAAGTACACAATGTACTTGTCTTAGTGTGATTGAAGTTGGCTTGGTTGATCTTCAGTTTAGGTATGGCTAGAGATGAGTATGGAGTATTGGGCATGTGTAAAAGGTACCTAATATGTTTTATAAGCTTTGATAGCTTGTGTACATAAGTGGAATTCATCTAGTAGTCCATAGTTTTCATCTAGACACTTTGGGTCTAATGGTAGAAAATTTGAGTAACTAGTTTGATGACATCACCATTCCCACATGGAAGTGAGTTAAGGGGACTTGGTCATATGGTTATGATCACATTAGTCCCTAATTTATATGCACTAGATCTTAAGTCATGCAATGAAGTGAAATCAAAGATATGAGGATGAAAATTTCGCTACTCAGACATAATTCACTATGTTCCCATACTTAGCCAAATTTACAAAGGGTTGAAGCAGTGCCAAGTAAGCATGTTGACGAGGTCAACATTCACATGAGTGAAAGTGCTAGGACAAAATGATCATATGGGTTTGTTCATTTTTTTTCATAGTTTCTATGTGCTAATTCTCAAGTCATGCACTAAAGTACCTCAAGATATATGCATGTAAAAAGTTGGTTTCCTTGGCATTTTGATAATGTTTTCCCATACCTACCAAATTTGAAATATGGCAAGAAGAGCCAAGTCAAATTTTTTTATTAAGGTATATATCACACATGTGAAAATTTCAAGTTGATCATATGGGTTTGTTAAGTTTTTTGCATAGTTGATTTGTTCTAAATATCATATCATGCACCAAAGCAGGTAGAAGTTATGCATGAGAAAAGTTGGTCTCCCAAACAAATTCTAAGCATAGTTAGCTCTGTGACAAAATATTTTGAGAAAGAATTTTAATAGCATTATACATCACACATGTGAAGGTTCTAGGATCAATTTGATACATGGTTGGATTTATTTTTGAAAGGAGAACATATGGTGAAAATTGTAGGACATGAGATTGATCAACGCAAAAGTTATGATTGTCCAAACTAACCTTTCTAAGCATATTATAGTTGGTCTCCATCTTAGTCAATTTTCATGATGTTAAATATCTGGACCTAGTGGAGATCCAATGATTTATGGGAGTTCATAATTTCAGATCCAATGACATGCATAGAGTCAAATTGGTTAATGTAACAGATGTTTAGCAAAGTTAAAGTTTTAGCAATATTGACAGTGTGCATTGCTCCATGAAGTCAGGAAACAACAAGATGAAGACAAGTGAATGATGTTTAACAAATGAGAAATGATATAGGATAAGGATCTAATGGAAAGTGGGTGTTCATATAGATTTATCAAATGGAGAGCCTTGCTAGTTAAATACTTGGTTTATCTTTAGAGATTGACGAAACACATGGAGTCAACATTACAAGATTACATGAGATGAGGTCAAAGTGACTGAAGTTTAACATTTGAGAAATTAATGCCTATATGTTAAAGATCAAACAAGATTAATGGTGTATGTTTTAATCTAAGCTAAGAGGACATGAGATGTGAGTATATTATTCAATGTTTAATTGTGACCGTTGACACTTAAATATTTGAATTTTACAAAGGGAAAAACCAATCTGTGGTTTTTGGACAATATCTTTTGATCTAGACATAATTTCCTCAAGAATTAAAAAGAAAAGTGGTAGAGTATTCCAAGGCACATATGGAAATATGGATTTAAATATATGAAAATATGTATAGACATAGTTATTAAGTTTCAAAGTTGACTATGTGTTCGTGCATGGACTGTAAGTGACTTGAGAAGATTATTCAAGTTTGTTATGATGTTGTTTTGATATATATTGATGAATTGGCATTTGGGGAGTGTTTTAGAATACATGAGGATGATATATGTACATTATGAATATTTGAACAATAATATGCAGTATGAACAAAGGCTTATAAGGTGACTATTTATCTACTCATATTAACTATATTTACAGATATGTGTTTGAGCTCTTTTTGCTTAAGTAAATGGGTATTGTGATGGTTTTTGGAACTTATAGGGGGCCTATAGATCACGTAGAATGGGTCCATGTTGTTATAACGTGTTTCTATGTTTTAGTTTTCTCATATATATGTCAAAGAGTTGAATAGGTCTCCATAGGACCTAAAAATGACTTAGGCCTATTTTGAAAGTGGATTGTGATTAAGTGTGACCCATGTGAGATGCATTAAGGGTGAAGGCATGTATTGTGGCCGACATGAAATATTATGATATTTTTAATTCATGATTTATCTATATATAGTGAAACCAAATGTGTTGGTTTCTAGACTTTGATGTGAGAGTTTAGAGAAGACTTGTGTGTGTGACTTGAGAGAGAGAGAGATGTGTGTAAGGTGGATGTGAGAGTTGTGAAGTGAAGGATAGGTAGTGTGCCTATTGGATGTGTTAATGAGTTTAATTTTTTTTGACTATGTGTATGACCTATAGGTCATGTTCCTAATGTTAGGATATTGATTTTATAGTTTAAGGATATGCGAAGAGGTTCGAGTTTGCATATGAGGATAGTTTGAGAGAAGAAGGAAAGAGTTTGTGACATGCCTATGTGAGAGGTTTGTTTGAGATAAAGAGTTTGTGAAGAGGTTATAAAATAGAGATCTATAATTAGGTGTTGCAGACATTATTTTAAAGATGGAGTTGTTCAAAGGAGGGTCTAAAGGACTTGGTTTTCCTTAGGGGCAGTTTCTCCTTGTGAAACATGTATTTCACTAAATACCTTTAGTCAGGAGGATATGATCAAGGTTTGCTGGTCTAAAAGAGTTGATTAGTATTTTGTTTATAATTTCTTATACGATAGTAGTCCATTTGTGTTGCAAGCTTGAGAGTGGGGTTTTTCCCCCATGAGAGTTTCCCACAAGAACTATGTGTTATGTGTTTGATCTTATGTATTCATTAAATGAATGAGTTCTCTTGTTAATGTTTCTTGATAAAATTGATATATGGTGACTAGTTAATAGTTTAAAGGACTGCAATTGGAATTGGAATATATGGGCTCACTTAATCACCCCCTCTCAATGATTATACCTATAATACATGTCACACCTAGTGAACACATCTGAGATATCTCTAATTTTTGTAGTTTCCACAATTTCACTGAAGAGGATATTGACATTAGACTCCTTGTCATGTCCCTTAGAGGGAAATCACTTGATTTTTATAGCACTTTGCCCTGTGGATGCATGGCATCATGGGATGAATTTGGAGTGTTGTTAACTTCAAGATTTGAGGATAAAAGTGACCATACTTATCTCATGCATCAGTTCAATCTTATCAAAAGAGCCCCCAAGGAAAAAATGCATGACTTTAATGAGAGGTTTCAAAAGACTTGGTATAGATTGCCTCCTCCCATGAGATCATCTACTAGCTTTGTATTTCCTACATATTTGAGATCCATCGGTATTGATATTGTAATCATGCTTCAATCTATGGGTGGTTTCACTCTTCCCAAAGCATATAAACTTGACATTATGAGAATGTCCTGATTCAAGTGGGAAATTTAGCTCCTAAGGTGTCTATGCATTTATTTCATAATGTACCTGCTGTTGGTCCAAATTTTACACAAGTGTTAAGTCCAAATGCTAAGCCTAGAGATGTTCCTAAGAAGGTAGATGATGCCATGGATCCATATGCAAAAATTCAAATGCTAAGATCTTAGCTTAGGCAAACGAATATACCACAAGTTGATCATCAAAATTGATTTCCCTATCAACAATAATATGGTCAAAAATATGGGAGATGAAGAGGTCAAGGGCAACCTAATTTTAATAGGCCTACCAATGTGTACAATCCTTATTCTACATCTAACACAAGAGAGATGGTACTGATACATAACAACTTGGTGTAAGGAGAAGATTAGAAACAAGGCTAATTCATGGATGCCAATGAGGGTGGAGAGAAATATATAATTTCTCAAGGAGGAGTCACTCCTCTCCTATCAGTTGAAGATGAAGTTATGATGCAAGAAAATAAAGGTTGTTAGCCTCATGGGGAAATCTTCACCAACTTCCTATTTGAGGATACTTTTGTGCTCAATCAAGGAAATTTTGTTATAGATAACACTATAGACAAGATGAAGGATTTAGGAGGTGATATTAATGTGCCTACAAGTTCATCTAATCCTCTTACAAGTAGCAAGGCATGTCTGCAAGCATGGCAATCCCTAACACTCCTACACCTTCTCCCAGTCAAAATACGGTAAGGTCTGCTCAAGGTGTTTCAATTACTCAAGTTAAAATCACCTCCTTGCCTCCAAGAAATCAAGAGAAGGTAATAATTTCTGGTCTAAACATAGTGGATTCATTGAATAATTCCAAGTCATCCATTTACCTTTAGGATGCCCTTCATATGCTTGGCCAAAAAGAGATCTTGCAAAAATAGTTGTCCACTATCCCTACTAGTCCTTCACCTCCAAAAAATAGTAACGGTCATGTATCCCTTGATAATTCCCCTAAATTTTTTTTGAACCATTTACCAAAGATGAGAAGCCTCCACCTTTTTACCTCACTCTCATAGTGGGGGATAAACTAGTACACAATTACATAGTTTATAGTGGTGCCTCTAGATTAGTCATGCCCAAAGTTGTAGCTGATAAGTTAGGCCTAAAATACAAAACCCATAGAAAAATAATTCATCATCTATATGGTAAAACTACTAATATAGTAGGGTTGATAAAAAAACTTGAAGGTTTTTCTCCATGATTATCCTAGTTTCCCTATCCTCCATGACATTATTGTGATGGACTTGCCTGCTCATTTTGCAATCTACCTTTCAAATAATTTTGTAAACAAGATAGGTAGCTATATCTCAACTAATTGGTCCCTCTTGAAATTTAGGACAAGGTATGGAACTAGGGTGACCATAATAACTCAGCTTCTTACAATGTTTCACATTGAATCTTATGTTGAAGCAAGCTCTAACTTGAATTGTGTTATCCATGAGAAGGAGTCTAATGTGGATGATGGTTATTCTAAACTTGAAGATATAGATGACTTATTTATAGATGAGTATGGTGAAGATACTTATGAGCATGATCCTTATGCATACTTTGAGCAAATTTACCTTTTCACCTACATCATCCATGAAGAACCATTTGAGGGAGTTGAGGTACATGTTGGACATTCTTTATCACAAGTTGTTGAGAGTAACTACTTGATTCATGTATATGATGATGATAAATTGAAGAATATGATTGATCAAAATAGTGGGAAGAATGATGTATTTCTTCCTCCTATTGATGAAGTTTCCCTTGATGATGGCACTCATGAGGAAGAGGATGATGACTTATGGCTAAGGTTCAATGCCATATGTCAAGAGTTTGACCAGTTAAGTAATGTTATTACCCCTCCTAATAAATCTATATTTGATGAGTTTGCTAATGATACTAACAAGCATGATGTTAATTTTTATATTGATCAAGGGAAAGAAAGGTTCATCAAGCATGAAAGTAAGTGTCTTACTATTGTTCAAAAGCCTGCAGCCCTAGAAGGACCTAGTGAGGTCAAGGTAGATTTGATTATGATTAAGAAATAGTCAAAACCTTAGTTCGATGATGAATTAATCTTAGTTATGATGAAAAAAAATGAATAAAATATTGATGTTTCCAAGTATCAAGTATATCATGCACAAGAAGATAGAAAGGTTGAGGCAACTGCCATACTTTCTAGTTTGTAGTTTGATAAGTGCATATTAGATATGACAAAAATAAAGAGGATTGTAGCTCCAATCAAGGATCTTAGAGAGCAAGAAGTTTCATTGATAAAGGTGAAAGCACTATAAATACATACACTATAGATCTAGATTTCACATGAACTTTTAAAACACCATTTAACCCTTTAACTAATTTAATTATTTAAATAAATTAGTTAATTCCTATTTCCACGTCACCTACCCAAACCAATGGATAATCTATCAAAACCTAGCCTAAAGACCATTTATGCCCTAGAATTTAATGTATTACCTCCATAGCCTCCTTCTTCATGCATCCCCATGCCCCATTTAATAACCTTGGACCATTTCCCAATGCCTTAACCACCAATAATTGGTGTAAATGGCTAATTTTATCCATTTTGACCTGTCTTCCCTAATTGTCAGTGGTTAGCCCTCAACCAGTGATAGTTGACCCAGATCATCAATGGTTACTTAAAATTTACCTCAGAAGTGCATTATTGAATGAGTCAACTACAATTTGACTATAATTCACTCATTGATTATTAGTTGTTTAATTTTAGTTTGATATTCACATGATCAATACATGCTAGATTGTTGTTTAATCTATTTGTTAAACTCTTTTATTTGAATGTTCCTTTGCTCTATATTAAGAGAAGAAGAGGAGGTTGAATTCATGATTTTGGTTCAAGAGATTTTGAGTTCAAGGTGAATCTAAAAACTTCCTAGCCAAAATAAAACTAGATAGAGACCAAGGAGGCACTTCCAACATCTTGACACTCAAGATTCAATTACTATTACTCTACCCATGTAGCTTCAGATTCCCAAGTGTCTCCCTTTCAGCTCTAGGATTCCTCTAGGGCATCAAGTACCAAAGCTAAGTATTTTTCATTAGTTTTCACTTAAGTTATTTGGTTTCAATAACTTTGAGTTTAACCTCTCCCCACAACCTCTGTAGTGTTGGAGTTATACAAATCCAAACACTAATCTCTCCATCCAAGTATCTTTTGGTCACTCTTAACCATTTTGAATATTAAATCCTTAACCTTGAGACCTATGAGACCTTACCTTTGTTTTTACGACCCTTAACCAACCCTCAAATGACCTATAGAACCCCTATGCAACTTACCCACAATATATTTCTCACCCAAAGGTAAGATTGTCAAACCAACAATGACTATTGACAATCACCTTATATTGTTGATGGTCATCTATTGACCAATGATGGTCATACCCTAACCACCAATGGTTACAAGTGATCGATGATGGTCATTGTGTGAATCATTTTAACCAAAATAGAAAGCATTTATCAACCACCAACCTCAACCAAAATCCATATTTTCTTTACCTCTATCATTACATAGAATCAACAATAACAACCTAACCACACTTGAGCCATACCTTGATAGTTTAACATTTCTTTTAATTTTATTTTTTTATAACACATTATTTATTATAAAGTATTTATTTCATTTTGATTAAGTACTTTCATTATGTTATGTAGTCTTTCTTTTCAACAACTTTTTTAACATTAACTTGTCTAAAATGTGGATTGATAGCCTCTAAGGATGTCATGTACTTCTTGGATATCTCTCATGTTAGGAAATCCACCCACCTACCTATCTAATCAAACATTTTCTGGTGTCTTTCTTACCTATAGGTTATCCTCCTAAGCCAAAGAGGGGTATCTACAATTGTCTAGATCACAGAGCGTAAACCAAATCTAGGTTCTACTAACCTCACCCTTATTTCAATTTTCACTCTTTCTAAATAGAAATAAAACAAAATTTTAGTGAAACATTATGGCTCATCCGATGGGACCTAATTGCATTTAGGTGATTTTATTCTTGTTTTATGCTCATTTGAAGGAAATCAAAATTTATTTTTGGATTAAAATTAACCTCTCATCCATTGTTTACTTGTATAGTTATCTCACATAGCTTAATTATCAAGTAAATTTACTGTAGCCTCACTTCTCCACACACACAAGACCAAACCACTTACACTAAATCAAACATCCAACACTTGACATAAGGCTTGACTAGGGTTTCATCTCCTAGTGGTAAAATTTCAGCCTTAGATATCCTACTTGGATGTCATTAGCAAGAGGATAAACCAAAATTTATCTCTCTAATTGGGTATAATCTATGGAAATAAAAATATCTTGGATAAGCACCCAACATGCTTATCACTATGGTGTGTGAAGTTAGGGGGTAGGCCCCAATATCAAGCCACATATTGATTTCCAATAGAGACCCCTTTGAGAGCCTAAACTACCTAAAACCATCCTTAAATTTATTATCTAGTACCTATTCTATAAACCAAATTTGGGTCACATTTTCTTCTTAACACTTAAGGCATAATCCATAAGAGAGACTTAAAAGAACCTTAGGATCTAACGTGCTTTAGTGTGTGTTTTATCTTCTTGACCTTTTTATTTTATTCTATTTATTTTAGTTGTGAGGAATCTAACCCCCTTGGGAACCTTATATCATCTTTCCTTCATCGACGTCATCTCCATTTTTCCTTGTTCAAATGAGGATCCAACCTATATTTTCAGCTAGAGATCCTAACTTTGTTAGAATCCTAGATGATAACTTTCTTACCTTAGAGTTTTTCCTTGTATCATGAGCCACTTGTGATCCCAAACTTACGCATAACCACCGTAACCTCACCTACAACCAACCAACAATGTATCAACAACCATTTGATCTCAACTATAACCAACAAAGGACCTATCAACACCTATTTGACAATTATCATAACCAACCTCAACCTCAACCATTCGAACCTCATCAAAACTTGGATCACCTACCCCAACCATCATATCAATTACCTCAACCCACTTTTTGGAAACCTTATTTTCCTCAAAACCAAGACTTGGTCTATCCCTTTAGTCATACAAGTAATAATTATAAAACCAACCACTATTAACCTAGTTTATCACCCTCATTAAGTCAAACCAATAATCATCTGACCAATAAATATCAACCAAATTTTTATAACCAATCAATCTTATCACCCTTACCCAACCTATCAAACCAACCTACCTTATCAACCTTACCTACCTTCTTGAATCTACCCAACCAACTTACCTTACCAACATTATCAAACCTATCAGGCTAACCTACCATACCCACCTTTTCAACCTTATCAACCCCATCAAATCAAACCAATAACTATCAATCTATCCTATTGAACTAACAAAACTTTGTAAACCACCCAACCATATAAAAAATACACACCATGTAAACCATCTCAAATATATCAAATACCTCAACCTTACCCAACCTCTCAAGTAAACCTACATCATTTACCTTATCAAACCAACCAAAATTTTTAAACCCACTGATATTATCAAACCAACCAACCTCACCAAATCAAACCAATAACTATCAACCAAATTTTTTCAACCCACCAACCTTCTTAAGCATACCCAACCCATCAAATCACTCAAACTTATGAAATCAACCAAACTCATTCAACCAACCAACCTCATCAAATCAACCAATTAGCTCACAATCTCAAAAGCCATCGATACATGCTTTTCTTAGGAAGTACATGTCACTGGGGGAATCCTATTCCTCAATCTTTGAAAAATTATTAAGGGATTATGTCATTAGCCTTCCTCAAATCAAACCAATCAATATTTCTCTTCCAAAGATAGTTTGGTTTATAGATGATGAATTTTGTACATATCATCATATAAATTGGCATGTGGTTAATAGATACCATTATTTTAAGATGTTGATCCAAAACCTTATCTATAAAAAGGATGTCCCAAAGGATTGTCTCTATGATCCCCTAACCTAACCTTGAATGTCTTCAAACAATCCATCCTTGAACCACTTCCTACACCCACTATTGTGGAAAACCATAAACAAAGCGCTCAACACAATGCAGTCCCTTCATTAGGTTTGGTCCTTAGTGAACCTATAACTAAGCAAATCATAATCAAAACCCCAATCAATCCATTTTTTGACCAAGTGTAACCTTTCCAACTTCATTTTTCTATCATCACTAAGGAAGCATCAACCTTGACCAACTCACTTGTTTACCAAGTTGAATCTTTTCAACTTTACTTCAAAACCATAATTAATCAAACTAATTTACCTCTTCCACTTCCCCTTTTAGTTGATCAAACTCTAAACAACTCACCTCTTACACTTTCCCTTTTAGTGGTTCAACCTCCAACGAACCCACCTCTTCCACTTCCTTTTTTAGTGGATCAACCTCCAACCAAGCCACCTCTTCTACTTCCCCTTTTAGTGGATCAACCTATGACAAACCCACCTTTTCCACTTCCCTTTTTAGTGGATCAACCTCAAATCAACCTACCTCTTCCATTCAATTGAAAGGTGGAAATATCCCCAATGACCAAACTTATTCCACCTACCCCTTTTGTGGAACTAATCAAAGCTACCTCACCCTTTTCACTTCCTATTTTAATGAAGAAAACCTCAACCCAACCTAGCTTACCTCTTCCACCTATCATTTTAGTGGAGCAAACCCCAACTTAAACTACCTCACTTATATCCAACCCAACCTCAACCATTACCAAGTTAATCCTATTCCTCTATAACCTACTCATTTTCATCTACCTAATGCCATTGTCTTTGATTCGATTCCCTTTAGAAAAAGATCAAATATTTGTATCTTACCTCACCAATCAAACTAAACAAACAAGAAAACCAAACCAACAAACCAGATCAACCATCCAGACTATCTCCATCAACCAATCAAACCAACATCTAAACCAAATCAATCAACCATGATCAATCCAAATTTTGATACAACTTTGACCAACTCATCTATCAAACCAAACCAAAATCAACCCTTCATTCAAGATTTCTTAAATCTTGGCCACCTTTTTATCCAAGCTACCCATAGCTCACCCAAGATCCCTCATTGGAACAACCATACATACTTATCCAACCATTCTTTATTCCAAGATGATGTTACCAACATCATTTCTATACTCCAAACCCACTTGAATCCAATCCAACAATGTTTCCCTCATGCTAGTATCATAGAGGAAATCCTACCTGAACCACCACCTATAAACTGATCTCCAACTAATAATTAACAACTAGCAACTAAAAACCCTTGGGAGGATGCTGAAGTCATATTAATCCCTCCTAACCCCTCTTTACTAACCAATGTCTTCACTTGGAGCCTTTTTTTTCCTCAGATGTACGTGAAAGAAGAAATTGGGGGAACTCTCCTCCTAAAAGGCTCTGCCCATTTATCATTTTCCACCTTCACCTTGAGCAATAACCAATAACCAAACCAAACCTTAGCCTTTTACCTACCAACATTAACCAATGACCAAACCAATCCTTGGCACTTATGCTTCAACCTACACCTAGCCTAACATGAAACCAACCTTAAACTTAAATAAAATTTGACCTTGACCAATATTTTATCAATAACCCAAACCAACCTAAACTAAAACCTAAACCATAACCAACCACCACCAAGCTTAAAAGAAAAATCAAGCTAAACTATCATCACCTAACCAACCTTGCCTCTTGCTTTATCAATCCATAATATTTTCCACATCTAGTCAAGTGTCAAAAAATAATTGGGGGACATCAAATCTCCTGATTGGCATCAACCATTTATGCATACATATGGATCTGGGGAATATCTAAATCTAAACCCCTCAATGCTTTGCATTCACATCCATTCTTTTGTTAACCAAGTTCTTAGTCATCTTGTGTATAACTTAAGATCATCCCTTATTTTAAGGACAACCGATTAAATAGAGGATCATGTGATTATCCATCACAGCATTAGCCTAATCGTAAGCATGGGTACTATAGATCTACCCATGACATGATTCTCATGGATACTTTTTGTCCCTTATAAGATGGATCCCCATGGTCATTGTCACCTAAGCCACCTCTTTTACCCATCATTAACCTTATTGTGATATGGTTTTGCCTCCATACAGGAAAGCCTTTAGCCTATATAGATTAGTACATGTCTAAACCATCATAAAAATCTATTTGGGATACCAAAATATCACTTGGGTCAAAAATCTCTAGCATGAAGACTACTCCCTTGAAGGACAACTAGCCAAAAAAATAAAATATCTTAAACATAATGTAGACTAATCCCTTGAGGGACAACTATCAATATAAAAATTACAAAGCCTAAACCACTCCCTTGTAGGATGGCTAAGTAAAACATTTGTCAAATCAAACAATCACTTGGAAGCTTCCCACATTGATTAGTTTCCCAAACCAAAATAAGCATCAAAAGACCCAAAGTCAAAATTCAAAACAATCCCAAAGAAATCTGCAATCAAGTTTGATAAAAGTCAAAAAGTAGACTTCCCTCATCGATCAGTCAACACCAACTTTGAGCATGGACTTATCTATAATGGTTCCTAGTTCACCCATAGAAGGGGCAAGCCATCCCTACAAGAAGGTTAAACTATCATCCATTCACCTATTTCTTCCATCTCCCCATATACCCCCTATACAAATCAAGGGATTTTGAGCTTATTTGACAATATGTTATCAAACTAATCTTTTTAACCAATGAGCTAACAATAATGCAAAGCATGAAAGGGAACTAGGTTCATAATCCCACCCACCTTGCCATTTTGGTCTTTGTCAAAAGCATCCACCTTCTATTTTCATGACCACCTATTCAAAGGACACATGTCTTTCTTTTTTGAGTCATTGAAAGCCTCACCTACCCAACTTGTACCCTTTTCACCAAAAAATGGGTCCCCATTTTACCCAACCAAGTGGTCCATAAAATTGGGAAATAAATTTGAGCACCGTATTCTATACCAACCATACACCTATTGGAGAGAACCTTATTATCCAACCAACCAACCAACGAAATAACCTCAACCTTGGTCATTTTGGCCTAGCTTTCACACTTTTTGTGACTAAATTTGCCTTGGTCATTTTGAATGCACTTTCTACCTTGCCATACTTGACAACCTTGAAACCATGTGATAATTTTGTATACCAACCATTTAGGTGCCTTGAAGCATGACCCATTTATGGTCTTGACACCTGTGAATTATTCTATTATCACAAGCTCACCCAACTTTTGGACCCCTGTAAATCTAGACACCTAGCCTAGAAGACTTGAGATTATAAGAGTAACCCACATCAACTCTGCCTAACACTATGGTCTAGTTACCCTATCACTTATCCTTCTAGTGCCAACCCTATTTTACCAACTACCTTAACTATGGTAACTTAGTCTATGCATGATATATGATATCATACTTAGTCATATTTTGTGTACCTATTTGTGATTAAATGCCCAACCAACCAAACCAACCATATCTCCCACTTATCTGCTTATCAAACCTACAATTGACTCTATTTCTCCTAATTAATTCTTGGTTTAAGGGGGAACACCTTCAACCAACCTTCCATTTTTTTTTGTAGCTTATTGACATAAATTGCACAAAAAGGGGCAAAATATAGACACTAAAAATATACACACTATAACTTTAGATGTTGTATTAACCTTTAACACACCCATTTATCTCTTTATCTAATTTAATTATTTAAATAAATTAGTTAATTCCTATTTCCCCCTAACCTACCCAAACCCATGGTTAATCTATCAACACTTAGCCTAAAGACCATTTATACCCCAACATTTAATGTCTTACCTCCTTGTACTTCTTCTTCATGCATCCCCATGCCACTTTTATTACCCTTAGACCATTTCTAAATGCCTTAACCATAAATCATTGATACAAATGGCTAATTTTAGCTATTTTGACCTCTCCTTCCTAATCGTTAGTGGTCAACCCTTGATTTTAGATGGTTGACCCAGACCACTGATGGTTACTTAAACTCTACCTTAGGAGTGCATAATTAAAGGAGTCAACTATAATTTGACTACAAATCACTCATTGATTACTAGCTACATCATTCTTTCTATCCAAGCACCCTCTAACCACTCTCAACCATTTTGAATATCAAATCCTTAACCCTGAGACCTCTTAGACCTTACCTATGCTCTCATGACCATTAACCAACCCTCAAATGACCTACAAAACCCCTCTACAACTTACCCATAGTATTTTTCTCACCCAAAGCTGAGACTGTCAAACCTACAGTGACCATAGATGATTACCTTCAATCGCCAGTAGTCATCTGTAGATCGATGATCGATAATGATCATACCCTAACCACCAAGAATTAGTAATGACCATTGATGGTCACTAATTAAATCATTTAAACTAAAATAATAAGCATTTATCAACCACCAACCTCAACTAAAACCCATATTTTCTTGACCTTTGTCACTACATAGAATCAACAACAACAACTTGACCACACCTGAGCCATACCTTGATAGTTTAAAATTTATTTTAATGTTATTTTTTTAATATGCATTATTTATTGAAAAGTGTTTATTTCATTTTGATTAAGTAATTTCATTATGTTATGCATTCTTTCTTATCAACAACTTTCTTAACATTAACTTGTCTAAAAGGTGGATTGATAGCCTCCAACTAAGTCGTGTACTTCTTAAGATCTATCCCACGCTAGGCAATCCACCCACCTACCTAACTGATCAACCATTTTCTATTGTCTTTCTAACCTATAGGTCACCCTCATAGGCTAAATAGGAGTATATAAAACCATCTATATCATAGAGTGAAAACCAAATCTAGATTCTACTAACCTCACCCTTATTTACAATTTTACCCTTTCTCAATAGAAATAAAGTTAAATTTTAGTGAAATAGAAGGGTCTAAATAGTCCAATTATAGACATGAGGAGATCTAAGGATGGTAAGCTTCTTGACCATCTACACATTCAAGTGGTTGAGGATGAACATGCTTCTCATGCCATATTTACTTCATGGAGTGATAAAGATGCAAGAGGAACCATATTTAACCTTGGTTAAGTTATGGTAAGATATTTCACCTCAAGATTGAGGTTTTGTACATAGTAGAATAGGTTTGTGTGTTTTCCTTTCAGTTATGTGTTGTGTTTCATAAGTTTTCTTGAGAACACATGTTTATTTCCCTTTGGTGTGTCTTATCCTGTGTGTTATTTACTTTGGTTTGGTGTGGTTTCAAAGGCAAATTATGCATCATACTAGTGTACATGAGACTCCATGTCCCAATATACAAGATTAGGTTACTAGTCTTGACAAACAAGCATACCACCCTTGGGAAATCATGAAGAATGTTGATTATTTTGACCAAAAATCAAAATAGGTCAACCCCATATAGTTAAAAATAAATATATGGGTATATTATCATGATATATGGTGTGTCATGGTCAATTTGATGTCATTTAATGTGTTTCTAGATTTGTTGTAGTCTAATTTAGTCCTTGTGTCATTTTGTGTCACTTAGGGGTCATTTTAGAGTCATAAATGAATGTTTTAAAGTTTTTAAAGGTATACAAGTGTTATAATATATAATAAAACATATAATATGTCATATTTATTGTCATAAATGTTAGTCTTAACTGAAAATTTCATGTCTCTAACTAAAAATCAAGAAAACAAGTGAAAAGGAGGTGTTTTGGTAATTATACAACCTATAGAGGAGAGTAGCATGTGGTAAAAGATTATAAAATGGATCTTAAACTTACCTAAATCCATCTACATGATTGATATACTTTATAAATTCTGAAAATGGGCAAAAACCATTTCTCTTCTCTATCACTCCACTAGGGATATGAAACTAGTCAACAGGGCTTTTGATAGTATGACCAGTAAGAAGGCTTCTAGGTCAAATTATCTTGGTGGTGGGTAGTAAACTTAGTCTACTTCATTTTAATATAAAATTTTTAGAGAATAGTTTCCTATGATTTATAAACCATTCTTAATAAGTTGACTATCTTGTTTTACTTGCTAATCCCCACACCCTATAGGTTTTGCTTCTTTATGATCTAGTCCATACAATCCAATTGGTGAAATTGCTTATATAGGATAGGAAATTCCTCCTTTAATTTTTTACATCTTGGTTTGCATGTTTAGAGTTGATTTCATGAACCAAAAATTTTAGGTTGTAGGTTGATGTCACTAGTGGACTTGCAGTCATGTTTCACCAATTATAAAAGGTTTATTTATCTACAATGATTTAAAATAAATGTGAGATTATAAATTTCATTATTTTCAACTATTATTAATCCCCTTTCATTCTAATATCAATTTCAAAAGCTAGCATCAAAGAAGTTATAATTAAGGATGTGACATAGTCATTTTTTTGCATATAGTCAGCTGAGTCATGGTGTGTGAGGTCCTAAGGGTGTTCATGGAGATATTATGAAGTGTAAAATATGTGTTTAACACTTTTTTGATGCATGATTAATCAAGACAAACCTCCCAAATATCATATTATAGACTATGACAACCAATTCTCATATATGCACATTTATACACCATTGATGTACACCTACAAGAGGATATAACATTAAGGTGGGAGTATTGAAACTTGTTTTAAGCCATTAAAGGTTAAGAAGATAAATTTGAGAACTTTTGATAAGGTATAATCACTACCCTTCACCCTATAAATGACCACCTATAAGTGGCTTACACAGAGACCTGAAGGTAGTCATAGAGGGACATGTATTGAGACCTATAAGAGGTTATGGATTTGGAAAATGTCATGAGAAGCATGGTGAATTTATTAGGTATAAATCATAATTGAAGAGTTATTTCATATAGTGAGAATGAGTTTTAGGGACTTGTTCCCTTAAATGCTCCAAAATAGAGCCCTAACCACTCCTAATTTTGCCATATGATGAAGAAATATGGAGTTTGGATGCATCTAAATGATCCTATCTTGTACCCCTATCCTAAGGGTAATATATTTAAATAGGAGAGTGGATGTTTGGTCCCAAACATGATGAAAATGAAGCTTCCAAATCATGCATTTGTTCACTATAGAAAGACAATGTTTTTTACAGGATTTTTAAATCTCAAGCGACTTGTAACCCAAAGTCGCAGTATAGAAGCATGCTTTCATTTTTAGGTGATAATATTAAATTGAGGAAGATAATTTTGTTTTAAATAAAATCAACAAGTGTTTAAATGGAAGGTATTGACCTCCATCAACACTAAAAAGTGTACCCTTACTCAGAAAAGTCACCTACAACCTAACTGTAGGTGACTCACAAACTCAAAAAATGAATCTTAGAGATACTATGATTGCAAATACATAAATTTTCAATTGGTAGTTGAATATAATACTTAAAATGAATCATATGAATCTTAGCACATATTTCAAGGGTTGATATTCATCTATAGGCCTCTTATTGTTTTAAGAATAGTCAACTAGAGTTGACTGTGACATGATAGTGATATAAAGCATGACTAGTCTTGATGATGGTCTAACCTTAAGGCATAGTGTAGGAAAGTATAACTATGAAGTGACCTCAAGGAAATAAAGAGAGCTTTATGGAAATGAATAATGCCTTGAACATACTAGTGCTCACCTACATGCATCTTTCCTTGAGTAAAAACATAGTCATAGTTGACTACAACTAAGTTTGGTAAAATGGAAGGTATGCATAGAGAATTTGAAAAAGGTTGAAGTTTTAGATATGTTTTAAAGGAATCCATAGTGATAGTAAAAACCTAAAGATATTCCCATAATATGGAAACATGACATGGAAAATTTTTCAATGGGAAACATACAGTCCATACTTGCAAACCTTACAGTCAGTAAGTTCTCTACAAGTCTGTCTCATGTTTTAATGTGTTTGGAGGTGTTAGAAAGTTTATCTAAACCTATAAATTTGTAAAAAGTGTCACTATCACTTGGAAAATCCATTCATACCCTCATTTTTCCTAGGAAAATAAGGGAGATGCCCTCTATTCTATCTCAGATAGAGGACACTCCTAAGAGGGTAAACCCTACAAATGGGCCATGAAAATGATTAGAGGGTGAGCTAGAGGCTGATGAGACCTTAAAAAAAGACATAGAGAGTTAGGTCAGACATGAAAAAGCATGATGTCTCACAGGTGTCTAGGGCCAAACAAAGTGGCTTGAACCCATAGGTACACAATTAAGACCTTTAGGTCTATACTAGACCTACTACCCATTTGGAGGTCCAATTCCACTTTTAAGGCTATGAATGTACTCTAATGAATTATAAAATATTCATAGGGGATTATCAAGTGTGTTAAATCTTATAACATCTAGATAAAAAAATGGAGAATCCATATTTTAGCTCAAGCCAACTCAGGGCTGCATAGAATGAAGAGAGGAGCTCGAGAAGGCAAGTTTGAGATCTCACAACAACATGGAGGCTTAGAATGGGAGATAAAATAGATAGGAGATGTTAGATAGGGTCCTAAATAATGGTCTTGTGGAATTTATTCAAATTTCCAAAGTCATAACTTTATGAACAAACCTTAAGGATGAAAACTACTCTAAACCCTCCAAAGCCCTTCCTAAAGACCTAATTAGGAAGATGAAGAAGGAAAGGAATCTAAGAGAGATAGTTTGGATGGGAAATGTCTTTGATCTTGTAGAGGAATATCAAGATCTCCTTCCCATCAAGTTGAGTTTTACCCTATTTGTATGGACACGGTGATAAAGGGATTTTATTGATAGATTTATGTATTGTGTATGTGCATAATGGTTTAAAGATGTGTAGATAATTTTGGGGAATAGATTGAGTCCTAAGATAACTCATCATTTTAACTTATTTACTTATCTAAGATCACAAGTTCCTCTGCTAATGCCTTCATCTCAGACAGTCCAAAATGGCATAGTGAACAAGGAATACTTATCAAGTTAGAAGGTGAAAACTCTAAGAGGAATTTCAAGGTCTACCTGATATATCTAAGGGAATGAGGGATCTTAAAAAGTGTCATACACTTCCTTTTATGGACTGGTTTGGAAAATTAAAGACTACTTTGGTGCTAAGTGTGAAGGGCAAATAAAAGGAGGGTGATTATGACTATAGGTAGTGATAACTCATGTCCATAAGAATGTTAGTGATTAGGGACAAAACCAATGCATTTTGGGGATTATTTCTAACCCGCTATTTGTAATGAAATAATCTCATCTATCCCTAGTTTTTTTTGGAGCACTCATGGAAGGAAAAATGATGAAGGCAATTTCTAAGCAAGCAAATGAAGAATCCTATGTTATATTTTAGAAGTTTCATGATTTGAGGGACATTTTTATGAGCAGACCTTGCATGGTATGTTCCATATTTATTTCTCATATATTTATAACTCCCTCTCTCAGCTTGACAAGTGGTTTAATGACCCTTGGACTTAATTCTCTTCTCTTCTCTCTCAAATTTTATAAGTTGTAGCCATTTTGAATCTTGTAAATTAATTCCACTTTATTTATGGTGAATCCCTACTAGATTGATGTTATACTTTAAATTTGAAAAATAAATGCAATACAATTTTGAGTTCATGAGAATTTTTTCTAAGTGTGCAAAGTGATGTATGGTGATGTTGAGTGATAATATTCTATCCTTTCTTCTCCTCATCCTTTCATGTTTATGTAAGAGTACCTATTCTAACAGGTCATATAGAGTGTAGCTAGTGTGTTAGGATCCTTTCAAGTGTACAATTATCCTTAGAGTGTGCAACATTTCCTATGGTTCACTTATCTTTAGTTGTCTTATACATATCACCTCTATATTGAAAAACTTATGTTATAACCTCTTAAGACTTTGAAGCTAATTTGTAGGTCTTATTTCTTAGTGAAAAAATTATGATGGTCTTGTGGAAATCCTTTTGGTGTATCACCCCCTTAAATTAGATTTATTTCATGTGTATTTTTATCCCTTTTCCCACAAGCAATAATTTTAAGTAGGTGATAATCATTTCAAGGCAAATTCAAGGAGCTAGCCCTTAAACTTAGAGGTCTACTTCTACTATAGGTAAACCCACATACCTAGATGTATTCCCATGTTACCTAAATATAGAGAAGGCTTGAAAAACATTCTATAGGGTGAAATATTTGGTCATAATAATAACATTTATCCTATTTTCATTTAATTCTATAATATCTTAGAAATGATAAAGTTATATGAAAATTTGATAAAGCATAAGCTATGCTAACAAAGCACCCAAGACTTAAATACCTCAGATGGGGATGAGGAAAAACTTGCCTATAAATCAAGTTCAATTTTAGATGCATCTTCTACAAATGGGTGGGAAATGATGGAGTCATAGCCTAATTGACTTTTTAAGACACCCACATGGGATAATTAGACATGCGTTTAGTCTAATGCAATCTATTCATAGATCATGATCCACCAAGCTGGGGTGGGCAATGATGGATTCAAAACCAAATTGAGTTATTGAGCTACCCACATATGAGTATTGAGAATGCTATCATCTTAGTACAAGATATTCAATGACTTGATCACTATATACACATACACACATAGGTTGTCACAAAGTTCATGCATTGGTTTGCATTCCCAACGAGGTGTATTCACTCTTTTCCTCTTTCCAATCTCTTTACTCAATTTTACTTAGTTACTTCTTTATTCAACATGATATTTTTATTTTGATATCTCTTAAGTGAGGACTTATTTATGCATGTTTTGTTGTAGGTTATGATTTAGATCATGATTCACATACACAAACCCAACTTTAAATACTCAGACTTAGCTTCATGGGATTTACCTCCTAGGTAAGTCCAGATACACTTCTCTTTTTCCTTAAAATTGGTCATTTTGATTTATTGCATTTATAGCACAAAGGGGGGAAAATTCAATCACCTAAAATTGGTATTTGAGTGCTAAGAGTGCTAATTGAGACAACTTATTCATATCTTGTTAGTGTAGTGCTTTTTCTCACTAGGTTTTTCCTACACGGCCGTATGGCCTTTCTATGTATTTAAGCTTCCTTAGGTTAGTTATAAAGGGTCCATAGGCTAATTTTATTTTATTTTAATTAGTTAATTAATAAAATTAGAGGCTTCCTCATGTTTCTCTAATTTTATCTATATGTACACCACTTTTCCTTTTTTGAAGGTTAATCAACTCATTCACATTTTACAATAGACAAGTGAATGCATATTTTTACTCTCTTGGAATTTAAGATCTCTCTCTACATGTATTGATATTGATTGCTTGAACATTATTAAGAGATCTTGGCACACTCTTTCATGGTACTAGATATATCCTGATAGTCTCATGTATCAGACTCCCTAGTAAGATCGTCGATGCATTCACCTTACTGGTTTTTCTTCTATCTTGGCTACCATTTTTAACCTTAGAGGTGTTTTTGCAATCTACCTCAAAACTAATGTCAAAAGGCCTTTGTTGAAAAATTAGTTTGAATATATTTTTTGGTTTTTTTGATATCTAAAATGGGTTGTTCTTAGTGTTTTAGAAACTTCATAGATTTTCTTAAAAGTCAATTTATTTCAACTGGTACGATGCCTATATAGACCAAGTAATCACCCCTATAAAATATGATCTATAATCCATATACCAAATCAAGTTCTCTAGGGTTAATTAATTAAGCTTATAAACTGTTTTGGGTTTCTCCCAGGCTATTACTTGAAGTAATCGGGTTTCTTTGGTGTGATTACTTGCTCGTAAACCATTTTAGGTTTCCCTAGGTCAACAACTTGAAGTAATCAGGTTTCTCTAGCATGACAACTTGATACTAGACTAATTCAAAATTTCAAGGTAGTCTTACTTCTCTAAGAACCCAATTTGCATGAGAGTAGACCCATTTAGGTTTGCTAAGGTCGATTACTTATTACTTATTTACTTTATAAGTAAAACAGGTTGGAGAACCTGATTTGTATTGGGGTAGACCCATTCAAGTTTACCAAGGTTGATTACTTATTACTTATTTGATTTATAAGTAAATCAAGTTGAAGAATCTAGTTTGTAATGAGAAGACCAATCTAGGTTTTCCAAGGTGGACTACTTATTACTCATTACTTGTTTTATAAGTAATAAGTCATGTAGGTTGAAGAACTCAAAATGCACTCAGGAAGAGCAATCTAAATTTTCTAAAGGCGATTACTCATTAATCATTTAATTTATAAGTAAAGTAGTTCAAAGAACCAAAAATACACTAAAGAGAATTAATTAGGTTTCTCAGGGTCAACTACTTATAACATTTTATAAGTAATGCAGTTACATGAACCCAAAGTAAAGTAGTTGCATAAACCCACATGACATTTAAGGAGGCATAAAATTTGAGGTGAAAGGTAATGAATAAATAGAGATAAGTTTTTTATTTATTTTATTTTTAGATGAAAAAACACAAGTATGGAAAACTATTTTCCATTTTCCATACTTGGAAAGGGTCCATGAATATATGGGAGTAAGAACCAATAAGTGCTGTAAATTTCAATCTGTAGCTCCTTTTTGGGTGCCATTTTTTTTGAAAGTGCATATTTTTTTAATCTCTATGCATTGATGACATTGTTTCAAAACTTTTGTAACATCTATTTTTTACATGTTGTAATAGCTTAAAACTCTCTTCAAACCTTTGTACATTTCCTCTTGGATGCATTATCACTAATTCCCAACATCCCTCTCATACTTTTTCACATTGATTGCTCATAGATGCATTCTCAGTTATGCTCGATGTCCAAGACTGAGTGTGTGTGCATTATAACTTCAAGGGGGTATTCTTGAAAGTTTAGGGGGTATTTGTAATGTGTTTTCTATTTTTTGATTTTTTTAAATTTTTTAATTTATCTCATTATAATCTACACTAATGGATCTAAACATCAAACCACTCACACCGTTTAACTATCTATAATAGAAGTCTAAATTGCAACTCACTTTGAGAGGTAAATGA
The DNA here is from genome assembly GCA_037957365.1 of Torreya grandis. Lineage (NCBI taxonomy): Eukaryota > Viridiplantae > Streptophyta > Pinopsida > Cupressales > Taxaceae > Torreya > Torreya grandis. The sequence goes on from JARHVA010004937.1 coordinate 1,077,025, forward strand.
TTCTTTCAAATTACTATGGGTGAGGAAACTGAGCCATCTATAGATGCAACAAAAGATAAGTGGTATAATAGATGTGACGAGGCCTATGGGTTTCTATGCCTATCAATGTCTCATGACCTCCTGTTTCATGTTAAAACTATAAAAAATCCAAATGAATTCTAGACAATTTTGGACAAGATTTTTGGAGTACAAGACATCATGAGGGGTCATGAGTTGGAGAATGAACTCATCACATTGAGCCTAGGTGATTGTGACACCCTACAAGACTTATTTACAAAGTTTAAATCATTGAGATTATAGTTAAAACAATGTGGCATTGAGAAAATAGATGACCAGTTGATTCTATCCATGCTTACAAAATTGGGTCATGACTATTCAGTTTTTGTCTCTACATTTCATGCTACCAAATGTGCACTTGGATCCACTTGTAAAATGCCATCATTTCATGAGTTTGTTGCCAATATGACTTAGGATCAAGATAATTTGGTTCAAATGGATACACTGAAGTCTTTAAAATCACATGCCTTGATTATCAATCAGGATAAAAATAAACCTTCTAGCAGTGGTAAATAGGAAAAGAAATAGTCTAAACCTGATCATGAGCATAAGAAGAATAAAAAATTAGATTCCAAGCCTAAAGCATTGTCAAATGAGTCATCCTAAAGTGGGAAACCTAAGAAGGAGAAATTCAAATGCAACTTTTGTAAGAAACTTGGGCATGATGAATCTCAGTGCATGAAAAAGAAGATTGACACCTTGACTAAGATGATTGAGAAGAACAACATTAGTGTTCTTGAATCCTCATTTTAGAACACATCAACACAAGATTCCACAAAAGGTGAAGACAACAAAAAGGTAAAAATAAGGGCAAGGCACTTGTTGTAGTAGCTTCTCAGCCTTTGACTTATGTTATTGACTCAGGTGCTTTCTATCACATGGCCTCCTTAGAGGATCTATTTTCAGAAATAGATCCATGTTATGTGTCTTTAATTATCATGGGTGATGACACTTTAGCAAAAATTAGTGGTAAAGGATCGGTAGAAGTAAGTGATAGGACCTTCAATGATGTTCTATGTGTTTCTTCACTATCCACCAATCTGTTGTCAGTCTATCAAATCACTCACATAGGTACAGGGAAGTGAGTTGAGTTCACACTTGATTTAGTGGTCATCAAGGAGCTATACAATGACACCATAGAAGCTTATGGGAAGGCCAATTATTAGTCTAGGTTGTATACCTTCTCATAATTTGCCCCAAATCATCCCTCAGTTGCACTGCTTACTCATGTAGATAGAGTGAATACACTATGGCATGAATGAATTAGCCATTTAAACTACTATTACCTGGAGTAACTCAATCATCAAAACATGGTTTTAGGATTGCCTAAAGTCAAATTCTCTAATGGCCTATGCAATGGATGCATTCTTGGTAAGCATCCAGAAGAGAAATATGACAAGGGCAAAGCAAGGAAAGATGAATAAAAGATAGAGATAGTCCACAGTGACTTAATAGGACCATTTCCAAAACCTTTATTCAATAGGACAAGATACATGCTCACATTCATTGATGAATTTTTGAGGTACACCTAGGTGTTTTTTCTCAAAAAGAAGTTTAAGGTCTTTGATCACATTAAAGACTTCAAGTCACTTGTGGAAAAGTAGTCAGAATGTTCCATCAAAATATTAAGGATTGACAATGGAAAAGAGTATGTCAACAATAGGTTTGATCAGTTTTGCACATCAGAGGGGATTTAGATGAAACACACAGTTCCATATAGTCCTTAGTATAATTGTGTGGCTGAACACAAGAACTATACCTTGAAGGAAATGGAAAACTACCTGCTTCAATCAAAGTCTCTTTCTCCTCAGTATTGGGCTGAAGTAATCAACTATGTGTGCTACATTAAAAACTAAGTTCCACATAAAGCCTTGAAAGGAATCACTCCCTTTGAAACTTAGAATGATCACAAGCATGTGATAGATCACTTTTGAGTGTTTGGATCACCAGTAATGGCTCATGTTCCTAAGAAGAAATGTAAGGCAATGAACCCTCAGAGTTAGTCTTGCATCTTTATGGGGCATGCAGAGGGTGTTAAGGGATATAGGCTTCTCCATCCTAAAATTCATGAGTTTTTCATTGAAAGGAGTGTCAATTTTTATGAGGGCCCACTTGAACACATTATTGGCACTTCAAACTCTTCAAAAAAATCACTGGACATTGATTCCACTTCAGATAGTGACATAGATCCACCTCAAGATCTTTCTAATGATGAGGATTACTCTTATTCTTCAATTTCAAGTGATGAGAGTAGTAATGAGGATTCTCCTCCTTTTTCTCAAAATCACATTATAGATGATGAGGACTCACCTCTTGATTCTCTAATTTCATACAATTTTGGTCTGATTTGGGCTAGATAAACACTTCAAAGTGCTAGAGGATGGGTTGGAAGTTCATTAGATACAAGGTGGACATGATCATAGTTTCAAGGGACATGACATGCCTACTTGGCCATTGTCTCAGATCTGTAAACCTTTCATGAGGCATCTGGCATTCCATAATGGGATTTTGCTATGCAAGAAGAGTATAGTTCTCTAATCAAGAACAAAACATGGGAATTGGTCCCTCTTCCTAAAGGAATAAAATTCATCTGGTGTACATGGGTTTAATAGACCAAGTATGTTTTAGATGGGTTAGTAGATAATTACAAAGATAATCTAGTTGCAAAGAGGTTTCCTCAAGTGCATGGTATAAACTACACTGAGACATTTGCTCTTGTAGCCAAGATGATGTCTATAGGACTCACTCTAGCCATTACAACCACACATCAGTGGGATGTTCACCAAATGGACATAAAGATTTATTTTCTACATGGTGACCTCAAGGAAGAGATATATATGGAGAAACCACAAGGCTATGTAGAAGATACCTCCTTAGTCTGTAGACTTAGGAAATCTATCTACAGACTCAAATAGGCCCCTCTAGCATGGTATGCTAAGATGGACTCCTTTCTCCTCACAGTTGAGTTCACCAAATGCCACTAAGATTTGAATGTCTACATCTTGAGGTAGGATGATTCTCTATTGATCCTAATCCTCTATGTGGATGACTTACTGATTATAGAGAGCTCACAATCATCCATCTTAGTAGTGAAAACTACACTTTTGGATAGATTTTCAATGAAAAACATGGGATTACTGTACTAATTTCTTAGGATTGAAATCATTCAATTAGATTCTGAGATAACTTTATCACAATCCAAGTATTCTCTTGATTTGCATGCGAGGTTTAACATGGTTGATTGTAAGCCAACTCCTACTCCCTTCTTGTCTGGTGTGAAGCTTGATGCTGATTGTCCTACACCACTTGTTAATGAAATTCTATATCGACAACTCATGGGCAGTCTTATCTATCTCACACGCACTAGACCTAACATATCCTATGCAATTGGATTGGTCTCTCAGTTTATGTAGGAGCCACATGAGTTGCAATGGAATGTAGCAAAGTATATTCTTCACTACATTCAAGGTTTACACAACTATGGGATACAATATGGAGCAAGAATAGAGGTTGATTTGATTAGATACATAGATTTAGATTGGGCTGGAGATATTTAGAGTCAAAAGTCCACTTCATGCTATAGTTTCTCACTTGGTTCAAGTCCAATAAGTTGGTCAATCAAGAAGAAGCATGTAATTTCTTTGTCATCCATAAAGATAGAATATAGAGGGGCTGTCAATGCCACCATGGCTTTAGGGGATTCTCACTAAGTTTGGTGTCCAGTTTCATAAGCCAACAATCATCTACTGTGATAAAAAACACTATCTAGATTTGTAAGAATTTTGTTCTCCATCAAAGGACCAAGCACATATAGCTTCACATGTATTTCATTAGGGAGCTTATCAATGAGCAAGTAATTGATATTTGATACTATCCAACATCAAATTAGATTGTAGATATTCTGACGAAGCTTTTCATAAAGAGTAAAATTTGTTCATCTACGAGCACTCATTGGGGTTAGGGCTGCTCCACCTTATTCTTCCTCCTATGGAGGTTCATCACTATGTACCTGGGTACCTCATCAAGGTTTCAATGTCAGGAACCAATTCTCATCTCACCTAATATACGTTTAAGGGAGGGGTGTTAATGTAGTGCTTTTTCCCACTAGGTTTTGCCTACATGGCCAATGGCCTTTCTATGTATTTAAACTTCCTTAGGTTAGTTATAAAGTGTCCATAGGCTAATTTTAATTAGTTAATTAAGAAAATTAGAGGCTTCCTCATGTTTCCCTAATTTTCTCTATATTTACCCCACTTTTCCTTTTTGGAATGTTAATCGACTCATTCACATTTTGCAATAGATAGGTTAATGCATATTTTTCCTCTCTTGAAATTTTGGAGCTTTCTTATAGGTATTAACATTGATTTATTGAACACTATTTAGAGATCTTGGCACACTCTTTCATAGCTTAATCCAAAACCTATTCTAGAGCATATTATCACACTTATCTAACCTTAATGTGGGCCACAAACATTCCTATTTAGCTCCAAATCAGTCCCAAACCCTCATTTCCTGATCCCAGCCCTTTATGCCTAGTGTTCTACAATATGCACACTAGCACCATAATAAGGACACTAGTGCCATGTGGTGTTAGTGTCCCCAAAATGGTACCAATATCATTTACCCTAAATTTCTTGAATGGATATATTTCAAAAGTGAAAGCCTCCAAAGGTCAGCCTAAGCATATTTTATTATCCCCATAAGCTACATAACACTATAAATACATGAATTTTAGACCTCTATCCACTAGATGGAAATTAGATGCAAAATACCTATTCAAACAGGAAACAAGTTGAGCAAAATCAAGGTTATTAATCACTCTTCTTCCCTACTTATAAATATTACTATTTATAGCTTCCCTAAGCTCATATTTTCCATATTTCCAATCTCAAGTACACTCAAGGCCACTATCATTTTAGCATTCACTTGCTCTTTCACCAAGCACTTAGGCAGGAGAACTACATCAGACTTGATCCCTCCTAAGAGTATTGGTATGTAGGTAACATGCTGACATAGGGGTGTGGCTCAAATGTACAATACGTCATACCACTAACCCTTTTTTCTCAAGCTATTCATTCAAAACCCTTACAAGCATGAAAACATAGGGTTTTTGGATAAAACCAGAGTACCAAAAAAATAATTGATCACACAAACTTTAAATTTGGACCAAAACTAGAGTACGACCTAATATATAAAACCCATAAATTATACAAAGAGAGGAAATTAGCACCAATATCAAGACACTATATCTAGATGGTTCTTCTATCCAAATGTGGCACTACTGTCCAAGGAGGTTCTAATATAAGGATCTAGTTAAAGACACTCTGACCTATTTCCATCTTAGTTTCTAGAAATCATATCATCTATATTAGGTGTTTTCTAGATATGTCCCTTTTTACACATATTTATTACTATTTTTAGAAATTCAAAGTTAGTCAAAATCTATAATAAACCAATTATTATATTATGCATATTATTTCACTAATTTAGACTACTCAACCCTTTAATCAAACATAAGATTTACATAGCTAAACCCAAAAAGGTTAAAATGTACACATGCATTTTCCTTATGTTTTCATAAAAAAGTACCATGCCATTGTCATAAATTCATCAATTTCACATACTTTTTCATCTGGGTATTAAAAAAATCAAACATTTATAAACTACATTATGAATGTCATAATTCATATTCTTACATTATTATCAAATTATTTTTCCAAGTGCCTCTAAAATTCTCTCCAAGTTTAACTATTGTTAATTTTTTTTTTTAAAAAGTGTTGCTTTAAGGAAGCATTAATCATGATACCCTCCCCCCCCCCCCCCCCCCCAACCCCGTGCCCCCGCCCCCCCCACCCCCCCTTGTTCCCCATAATCCTACATCTACCAAATAAGATCCTAAAGCATTAATCATTATCAAAAATATATATTTTATTTTGTATACCATACATTCTATATCTTTTCCTCTATCATTATATTTATCCATTTATCCTTCATGATACCCTCCCTTTTTTATAGGGAAATAAATATACACTACAATCACACCCTCAACGAAACTCATTAAGTGGTTAAAATAGATTATTAATAAATCATTGCAATATATACATCAACTAAATTTTAAAAATATAAAAAATGAAGGTATGTTGAATTAGTCCGTTTGATATTGAAAATTATTAACATGCTATTACTATTTTGATGCTATAAAATCAAATTAGTTGTTTCAAATCCAATGGTCATTAATGTTCCTTAGCATGTTACATTTGTTTGATACATGTATAATAAAATAATTCAATTATGATAATCATGCAATTCATTGTTGTTAAAATAAACATGTTAACTCCTAACTAGAATTTAATTAATAATATATTTGAGGTTAAAACAAATAAATTCCGTTTGATCTTCAAAATTGCTTATATTTTATGTTTGTCCAAAATCACATAATATAATAAAATATATTTAACTAAACATTCCTTTTTTTCAAAACATAAAAAATAGTTATACGATTAGTTTTCTTAAGTCATTAAGGTTTCAGCTAAATAAGTCTATGTGGCATGTTACAACAACAAAAAAGAGATAAATGAATTATCACTAGAATTGGGGTGTGATAGGATTCATATGATAAGAGGATCCATAATCACTCAACCACACATCAATGCATCCATGTGAGCTTGAGGCTATGAGATAGACATATTTATAGTTATCACCATTAGTGGAGACCTTCTCACTTGAGTATTTATAAACATTTGGTGGTTTATATTTTCCCCCTTTTTTACTCTGTAGTCCTTATGGAAGTGTCATTTCTTGCCATAGTTATAACACTCCTTCAAAGTTCTATCTAATGTATTATATTTTCCTCTATACTTTGAGCACTTATCCCTAGTCTATTAATTCCATTTTTATCGAAACAAACCTCAAATAATTATGGCATTAGTCATTTGATATTTTCCATAAACTTAAACCTCGTCTCCTCTAATAATAGATCTTTGAATACATCTACCAATTTTAACTCTGATGTAGTATTAGTGATTTTCATCACTAAATTATCTCATGAGTCTATAAAATAGTATAACAACATGATATAAATTTATTCATTATCCATGTTGACATCCATGGATGTAAATTAACTTATGATAGTGTTGAAAGCATTCAAGTTCTTTGTAATTGAGTCATTATCATTCATTTATAATGAACACAACTTATTTCAAAATAAAATATTATTTATAAATAATTTGACCTTGTATAACGACCCCATATTATCCTAAATAAGCTTCCCAATATTTAAAATTGAAACATTTGGTAACATTGAATCTAACCAAGATAAATTGATATAAATTTGAACTTTCTTATCAAAAATTTCCCATTCTTTGATTTCATTCTCGTACATGTTAAGTCTACTACAAAAACTCACTAATATTTATCTATCAAGAGATCTTCCATCTTGGGTTTTTGACTCCAAGTTTTGATAATTGAATTTATCAATTTTTATCCTCGTGTTTCTAGTCATTTTATTCACTTATGATTATTCTACAGAACTCCCACTTTAATATTTTTTTAATTTCATGTTAGTCCAATTTCTACAAAGCTTAGCACCAAACTCTAAGGACAAAAGTTAAGAATTAACTTGTGAATGATAAATGGATACAAAGGAGAGATATGATATGAATACTTCACTTAAACAAATATAAATATAAACACACATATACACATGATTTTGACATATGAAAACCTTTTAAGGTAAAAGACCTAGAGCAATGTAACCTTCTTGATTATAACATAAATTGGACCTCTTTAGAATACTAAATGAAGTTTCAAGGTTATGTTACATTCATAACACTTTACTATATATCAAAATTCACACACTTTATCATGTGTATTTAGAATTAAATATCCTTTGTTACACATATTATTCCTTAGAATAATTATGTTTTTATCAGGAACTTCACTTTGTAATGTCTGCATAGTAGAGGAATTTGGAATCACCAAATTTTTAGACTAGTGAACAAGTGTAGTGATCCTCAATAGGTACATGCTAGAACACCATTAAGACATTGTTAACACCTATTCAGTTTGATAGATACAACTAGACAAGTGTATGAAACACCTTAAGAAAAACTTTCTTTGCTTTACATGTTGCACCACTCCTCATATCTCCTTATTGCAACTCAGCCAATGTGATCCAATTCGAAACCTCGTAGAGTTTAATAAAAATGTGAAGAATATCCTTTATAGATCTAACATTATTCTTGTATGCTAAAAATCTTGTGTAATCGTCATATGAAGTGTCCACACAACTCTGCGTAACCATCTTTACTTGCATAGTCAACCTACACAACATCAACGTACCAAATGCTTTGACAAAACACCTTGTGTAACACCTATATTACAAAAAATTATCATTTCATAGATCCATACAAATTTGAGACATTTACAAACAAGGACGACAAGTTTTTCACTTAAGCACCTAAATAACAAATTTATCATGTAGACATGTTTAAAGGTGCTAGGAAATAGTAGAACCAATGTTTTGTCTATATCTAACCTCAAGATTCCTTGGTTGCATAATGTTGGCCCTATACCTTAAGATAAATAGGGAAAAATCAATAAAATATAATTTAAGAGCACAAAACCAAGGTTTTATAAGATGAACTATAAATTCCCATTGTAACAACCCCACTGGGTTAGACATACAATTACATTATTATTTTTAAATTAAACACAATACCAAAATATATCACATCATGAGAATATAAAAAGACCATAATAAATACTCAAGGGTTGATAATAACAACAAGCATAATACATTACATACTACTGATCTCTGATATCCTAAGAGTACACATCATAATATGAATATAGAAAATAATTCATTAACTCAGCTACAACTAAAATAAGTCGACAACCACCATTGTTAAATTATAATAATGTGTAATTACAACTCTTCATGACAATATTAAAATAATAAGTACAATATAATAAAATATACGATACATGGTTCCCCCAGAGCATAGTTCTTGAACTCAAGTATCTATGGCAATCTCAAGTGTCATCTCGATAATTAGTACTAATGTAGGGAGGGAGAACATCATCCGAGCACCTTTCCATACCAACCACAAACAAACAATCCCCTACACTAATCCCATCTGGAAATGGCCCTCCCTTTATGGATGAGTAGACAGTGACATTGTGGGAATCCAAAGAGACAAACATGTATCCATGTGTTGTATGATTTCTAAACTAAACATGCAATGTATCATAGAAAACCATTCTATTGCAAGATATCATATAAACATGTAAATCATACTCATGAAATTATAATATCTCACTAAATATGCTTTGGCCCAAACTTTTATAAATAATAAATAATAAAAATATATATAAATCAAATTCATACACACCACTTGATCGAACTGCCTTCATTTGTCATTGTGATACTAGTAAGCTAGTTAAGTCCATCTCACTCCTTACTCCATATCAATAATAAATATTGGTCAAATACAATTTAACCACAAGATTTATTTAATTTACATCCTATAAAAAACACATTATTGAACATGATAAACATAGGAGTCACCAAAGTATATATTTATTCTATCAAATGTATGAATGAATCTTACATTATTTTCTATCCCATACTAGAAATAATGACTACAATTTATGCCACTAGGTAAACTACACATTAACTATAGATTTTCACTACCATAATTAGCTTTTAAACATACTACTCCCTATGATAACCCATATTACCATTGTCTGCTATTCTAAGACATAACTACTAGTTTTCCAAAATTAGTCATATATAGTATTCTTAAATACATGGAAACATAAACTTCTATTTAAGTAACTAGATATAACCATGTAAGTCACAGTTCCCATGAATCACAATAATATACTAAAATATCATATGATACACTCTTCAAAGTTGTATGCACACATAAACAAAGTCCTACCAACTGTCATAAAACATGGTATTCATAGTAATAACCATCATGCCTACATTAAATCAGTCAAATGTAGGTGTAAGTCTAAACATATCAATTAAAGTATATACCATCTAGTTTCAACACACATTTACATTGTAGTACTCTATGATATCTCATACTATCATTACTCAAAACTACATAAATACGTATAACCAAACTTATGATTTCAAGAATCAAAGGACCCACATACATAATAATAACTAAGTAGGTGATTATACCACCTAGGTATACCCTAAATTAATCTACATACATGCATTTAAATAAACATAACTTATAAGAATGCATCATGATGCAACATTATATGCTAAATATATGCAAACATTTATACATATTAACACCCTAATACTATGTACTGCACACAGGTATTCAATACTAAATACACATATAACTAATAGTCAATCAAACATCTACAAAGAACATAAAATCACAAACCCATTATACCATTCATTTAAACATTTTGTTTTATTTTCTATAAGACTATTTTAATGTGGTTATAGTTTTGGTCTCTCAGACCCCTGATGATTAGATAAAATCATACCTCTATCTATGACCCAACACAACCATTTTCATTATGTACTTATATTGCATACTTAAATCTACGTGTACATATAACAAGACAAGACTCAACATACATAAAACATAGGATAATCCCAAGTATCATTTGATATGCATTTTTAAGGGATTTAAATGCACACATTCACTAAGTTTAGTTATTTCTACTTCTTTAGCATAAAATAAAATTCTCCCATGAAAATATAACTATGAGATTTCACCCCTATATATATATATATATATATATATATAATGTTACAGTCATGCCTCATGTTTCAGTTCTCAATCAATATTTTATAATCCATACCGATTATATTGAGTTTACTATTCATCCCGAGATTCATTAAACTCAGCAAAGACCCTCAATTACTAAACTCATATAAAACTTATGGTTATAGATATTCCAATTGAGAATTTATGTGATTATTTCACCATTTAAAATAATAGAAGAGTTGACTATGTTTTTATAAACTTAACAATCATGTTAAATCAATTTGAGGTTTTATAAAACATTACTTATAGCTAATTCTAGGTCATATTTCTCTTAATGACAATTATATATAATCTAATATAGCAACACTAATCATACAGTTGGGCACATAATTTGGTGACCCACCAAAAATTGAAATCAGTGATTCAAATATAATACACATTTGATAAGTAGATATTATATTTCTCAGAAAACTTAGTACAATGATGCCACACTTATGATAGCTATATCCTAATGACTACAAGCTGTGTGTTGGTAATAAAGTATCCATATCTTGATTCCTCAAAACATTTTATATTTATCCATTAATAAATAGCTATAATATTGGTATAGAATTCAGAGTAGCTGTTATATATATATATATATATATATATATATATGAACCATGTAATATTCCACGTTTTATGTTCCATATGTCCTATGGAATATAGGCTATATAGGAACCAAAAAATTGGGTTAATCCAGAATATTCCATGCAAGTAGCTGTAATACTAATAAATTACATGTAACATCATATATAGCATACAATACTATCCATCAACACAATGTTATACCATAATATAAAATTTTATGCTAATTATTATACCAGTATTTTAGTAAAGCTCACCATATATATATAATGTCCTAGAATTCTATGACTACTATGTTAAACTCCTCAACAAAGTAGGAGGAAATTGTAAATATGCATACAACAGTTTACATAGTATATACAACATATTTTTTTATAGCATATAATGAACTAATATTGATGGAAGACTAACTTCACTTATACGGACTCTTATATATATATATATATATCTTTGATCATTATTTAATATAAATAGTAATAATGGAATTCCATGGCTTCTCCACATGTAATATATCCAACATATATGTTACCACTATGCTTGGTGTTCTATCATTATTTAATACACCCATATACACCTATATGCCTTAGGATTCATAGGTTGTGATTATTAAAATAATACCAAAACTCATACCCCAACTATTTTTTTTGATTATTTATAATTAATTGTAGATTTTAAATTTATACTACATCTAAGTGATGCCCTTATGTTGTGGGTTGCTACCTATAACATAATATTATGCTACAAATTAAGAACAACTTTGCCTAAGGAGATGCATTCTAGATACTCACAAGGATTATCAAAAACACATATAGTTCCTTCTGCATTCATATAACTAGCATTGTAATTAAATATTAAATAATTAAATAGTGATGCTTTATAGATGTATGAATTACTACTATATAGTGCGTAAAAAATTACAAAAACTACTAAAAGTCAAAGGCAGTACCTTATAGTATGAATCACTTCTAGATCTAGAATTAAATAGTGCTGCCATATAGATGTAGTAATTTTATATTAACTATTAACAAACTTCCTTATTTAATATGACGATTTTGATTACTATAAGTATATGAGTAAAAATAGGGCTATGCCTCATTAGTGGGGTTATGGTGAAGCATACTAGCAAGTAAAAACTCCATATATATATATATATATATATATATATATATATATATATATATATATATATATAGGCGAGGAGTTAGTGATATTGTAAACAATTTCATTAATTAAAATGACACCCTATATGGTTTCATAACTATATTGAGGCAATATTTCACTGTATAGAGTCAAAGTAGAATCCACCTATTACAGTTTATCATATAATCCATTTCAATATTATAAATAAAATTCAATTAGATAATAATATATGTTTCCATGACCATATAATGAAATGCAATACACTACCTTCCTGGCATTAAGAACTCTTTTTGATTTGTGAATCCTTGCTAGATCATCTAACTCCTACCATGTCTTGTTCCTTCCTCTACATATGCCTCTCTCCCCTTTTCTTTCCTTCTTTACCTCCTTTATATTTTTTTCCCTTTCCTTATGAAAAAGGGTGTGGCTTTTATATTTATTTTTCTAAAGTTAACTTTCATTGCTTTCTTTGTTTTTGTTATTTTATTTAATATATTTACATTTTTTTACTTTTATTGTTGTTTTTCTTTCTTTTTTTAATGTTAATTTCCAACTCTTTATTTTTTAACAAAAAATAGAGAAAATCATTAATTTAATTATTTAATTGATATCTCAATTTATCAAAAATTCTAATATTAATTTTGATAATTAAGGATTTGTACTTTTAAATCTAATTATGTTAATCTCATCTCTAAAACATTAAATGGTTACAAAAACAAATCTCGTAAATCTCAAAACATTAGTGAACACACAAATAAGTTATATAAGACAAATTCCATAGAACTAATAACTATGCTAGCAGATCATGGTTAAAATGAATATTTAATGCAAACAACATCAAAACATATTATGCTAACCACTCGTTATGTATCTAACATGTGCTAGCTATTTATGATGTGTGTAGGGTACCGATCAATTTATCTATCATCTTCTAACATCTCGATCTATGCCACTCTTTGAGGATGCTCTCCCTCCATCACACTCCAAGGTCTGAGTTCTCTTGTATCAACCTCACATCAAAATAAGTAGTTAGACCATAGTAATCATGACATATATTTATCATAAAATATAGCTAAAATGACAAATCAACATGACCATAAAGTAAATATTTACTTAAAGATAACTCATATTAGGATGATCATGTAACCTACAAAATATCCTACTACCCCATATTAGCATATATCTCACAACTTAGTTAAAAATAGATAAATCTAAATTTGTCAACTATATATATCCACAGATAATCTAACAAGTTTGCTTGGTGAGGAATCAAGATGTACCACCCATGGTTTCATGAGTGGGTCATCTAACTATCCCCTATATTTCACTCATCAACCATTAGAACAACATGAAAATGGTAGCAATTTTTTCTTAAGCGTAAGTATTGAAAAAATATTCAAAATCCACTCAAAATAATAAGAAACTTTGCGATGAAACATCTAAATGAAAAATACACTTTAGAGACACATTTGGAGGGTGGTTTTTCAATAAATAATTTAAAAAACCTGCATATTCTTTACTTTGAAGGACTATCTAACAATAAATTTGATTAACTAAATAATACATTTGAAACTCAATAAAATTATGATTGTTATTCCACCAAACTTTAGATTTTTCTCTAAGTTTTTCATCTATAAACCACACGAACTCAAATCTAAAAATGTTTCCTATAAGGCTATCATTAAATTGAATGAATCAATGAATATGGAATTGATTTGACAATGGAAAAGTCTATACAAAAATAGAGGATCCTCTAAGATTAGAAAAGAAAAAAAAGGAAGTCCTTTTTAAAGTCTATGATTCTAGACACTTTCTTTATAATTTGGAAAGTAGCCTATAACATATGAAACCAACTTATATCCCTATTATACTAAAAACATTAAATTGTACTTCAAGCACAAAATGTACATATCGTAATCACTATCAAATTTAAACTTATAACCTTATTTTTTATAAATAGAATTAGATTAAATATTAGTAAAATATGATCTATTTCTATTCTTTGTATTGAACCGAGTATGAATCCCATTACTAGTAGGAATGCCCACAAGAATAATAGAAGTATCATTTTGTCTCTCTCATTGTTGGTACAAAAATATTGCACCAATAAACTCCTTAAAAAAATAATGTAGCAATTTGTTTGTACATCATGATTTTTGAATTAAATGTGACTAGTAGACATTATGTTTTTTTAAAAATGTACTTAAAAATACTTTATAATATAAGAATTCATGATACATAGGAAACTGATTTAAAAAAGAATGAAACTGGATTAGAAAAAATATAAAACCTCAATGTTTCAGGCCATAATCTTGGGCCTATCATTAGGAGGAATATAATGATAAATAAGGATAATAAAATAAAACAATGAATACATGTCCACAGGTTAGAAAAGGAGGTCGGCTAAGGAGGATGGAGGAAATTAGTTTTATTTTTTAAAAGGTCTCTAATTTGCATTTAATCTCCAACCATCATCCCTATTTAGATTAAAAGGATTCTTCTTAATTTTTATAGCCTCACACACCTGTCTTCTCAAGAAATGATATTCTTTTATAATAACTTTCACTTCATTCATGCAAATGTGATGACCAATATTATGTGAATGCTCCACATTGGTAGATTTTTGAAATTGGTTATGAGTGAGGTCAGAATAGTGATTTTTGAGTTTCACTTGAATAGAATGACCAGAATCACCAATATAAAGATTACCATAGCTACAAGGAATATAATAAATTCCTTTGTGATAAATAGGATTAGAGACATCCTTAGTCTTGTCCAACATATTCTCGATTATGATGAGATTTATATAAAGACACCTTAATGTTATTCTTCTTGACAAATTTATCTAGAGAATCAGTTTTAACTTTCATATAAGGGAGAGTAACCTTGCCAATACTCTCATCATCTTGTTGAAAGTGAGGTCCAAATATGATTTTTTGGATCACATCTCTTACTTGTTTAATAATGTAACCATTCTCTATAAATGTCAGAGATAGATGTTCAAGTTATTGTTAAAAATGGTTTGAATCAGAGATTATCATAGCATGTGTTACCAAAGTATTAATAACACCAAGCTTTTGTGTAGGATGATGATGGGAGTTAGCATGTAAATATTTATTTGTATGTATTTTCTTTCTATAAACATGGTGGGATAAGGAACCATCTTCTTTATTGCTAATGAGAATGTCTAAAAAAGGTATTTTATTATTTTCTTAAACCTCTAGAGTGAATTTGAAGTGATCTAATTTGTTATTAAGAAACTCAAGAAAACTCTCACGAGTATCCTTATCATGTGGCCAATTGGGATTAGTATCATCAAAAAATCGCTTCCACCACCTAGGTTTTAAGGGAGCAAAATCCAGCGCTAAATTTTCAAAATTCTCCATGTATATATTTGTGACCATAGATGAGATCAAGGACCCCATAGCAACACCTTCGATCTGTTCATAAATGTTACTTATAAAGCTAAAAAAGTTTGATTTTAAGAATATTTTCACTAAAGAAGCTAATTCATCACCAACAATGCTTTTAATGATGTTTACTACATCATTCATAGGGATTTTGGTGAAGAGCAAGACCAAATCAAAGATAACAAGTGCATCTTGCCTATCAACCTTAAAATTCCTCATTTCTAAAACCAAGTGGGTAGAATATTTGACAAAAGAGTCTATGTCCCCAAGAAATATATTTAAAATTTTCAAGAGAAATTTATCAAGGTTGTAAGAAATGATCCTATTGTATTAATAATGGGAAGTAAGGGAATCCCTTCTTTGTGGATTTTTGGAAGGCCATAAATACATGAAAGAAGGCAGGTTTTGGGAATAAGCCTTTTTTAGTTATATTATCAAGAGAGGAGATTTTCACAACATGCTCTACCTCCTTTATGATTTTATTACTAGGATCCTTATTCGATCATCTATATCTACCTAGCATAGTTAAATTCTCAATCATTTTTATCTCATAGTTTGAAGTATCCAAAATAACTATAGCATTTCCCTTATCTACTTTGATAATAGTTATATTATTATTATTATCCCTTAGAATTTTTAAGGAAATAGCTTTATCCTTAGAAATGTTAGGTTTAGGTGGTTTGGAATTCCTAAGAGATATAACATAGTCTTGCCTAATCTCATCAACAATCTTAATTGGAATAGACTTAATAGATTCCCCAATCCTACAGATCAAATCCTCAAAAGGAATATGCTTATGAGCAACGGTAAAGTTTAATCCATATTCAAGTGATATCGAAGTATCAGCATCTAAAGATGTGCTGGAAATATTTATTATGCTGGTTTTAAGTTTAGATGAAATGATTGGTTTCTATGATTTAAAGAAGATGTCATTTTTTTTTGTTTCTCTCTTATTCCATCCAACATCCTACACATAAAACCCACTGATTTAGACTCAAGTATCTGCCAAATATCATTACGTACCAAGCTTGATAATTTTAAATATAGCTTGTAAAGTTTATTAGACAACTCATGTAGTGACTTTATAGTGAATTTTAGCTTACCCTATACAATAGACAAGATAACATATCTAAGTGCCTTGTAGTTTCAGGATTGTAGCCCGTGTTCAATTATAGTGAAATTTGGAATGACTTCTGTATCTTTGCATTGATTTAAGAACTCAAAGTCAATAATTTTGTGAGATTTTTAAATCCTAATTCTCTCAAATGACCTGATCTCATCCAACATTTCCCTTCCATGGAGGGAAATAATTAAAGAATTCATGATACATAGGATTTTTTTTTATAAAAGGAATGAAATTGCATTAAAAAAATGTAAAACCTCAATGTTTTAGGCCATAAGCTAGGCCTATCATTAGGAAGAATATACTGATGAAGAAGGACAACCAAATAAAATAATAAAAACATGTACATAGGTCAGAAAAGGAGGTCGGCTAAGGAGGATGGAGGAAATTAGTTTTATTTTTTAAAAACCATCTAATATGTCTAATTTTCATTTAATCTCCAAACATCATCCATATTTAGATTAAAAGGATTATTTTCAATTTATATAGACTCACGCATCCATATTCTCAAGAAATAATCTTCTTTAGTAATAAATTTCACTTCATTCATTCATATGTGATGACCAATATTATGTGAGTGTTCCACAATGGTATATTTTTGAAACTGGTTATGAATGAGGTCAGCGTAGTGCTCTTTGAGTCTCACTTGAATAGAATGCCCAGATTCACTAATATAAAATTTACCACAAGTACAAGGAATAAAATAGATTCCTTTGTGACAAGTAGGATTAGAGACATCCTTATTCTTGTCCAACATATTCCTGATTGTGATGAGAGGAGAGAAAGGCACCTTAATGTTCTTCTTCTTGAGAATTTTAGCTAGAGATTCAATTGTACCTTTAATATAAAGGAGAGTAACCTTGCCAATACTCTCATCATCTTGTTTAAAGTAAGGTCTAAATGTAACTTTACGGATCACATCTCTTGCTTATTAGTACTTACCTAGTATTATTGTATTTTTCTCTTACGTTTACTTGGGTCAAGTCTTCACTGCCAACCAATTAAAATGCTATGTCAATTGCATATTTTCCATTCATCAATGTTTTATGGATAGCTTTTAGTTTTTTATTAAATTTTCTAGTTGTCAGTAACTAGTGATTAATTTTTATAGTGCCACATCCAATGGAAAATAATTATTTATCAAAAGAAAAATCTTTTCCTAAGTCATAGTTCTATCATTTAGTACATGGCAGGGACTTTAAGCAAAGGCTAGTTGTGCGCTAGGAAAAAATGTGGCACCCTAACCATAAACAGGAGATGTGGTTAAATGATGGTAGATGTTGGAAACATTCAAGGCTTATAGGCATGTTAAGGGGCTAATCAGGTGTAGCTGTATCTCATAAAAACACAACATCGCATCACAGGGGTCATTAGGCTAAGGAATATGTATTTATGAGGTAAAGAAGACACTTTGGAAATTATCCATGCAAGCAATACACAAGGGTAAAGAAGTTCATCTCACTTTATATCAGGATGTGTATATATAATCTTAGCTTTTGTAATTCTTGGCTTGATTCTTCCATTAATGCAACTTGTGTTCACAAAGGTTTTGGGCTAAGAGAGCTTAACTGTTGTGCTCAAAATGTAGGTTTATACATCTATAGTGGTAAGTGTGGTGTGCATGGCGGCATTATGCTTGAGTGGGAAGATGAGAAGGATTAGGGATGAGGCTAATGCCTTTAAAGTAGGAAAAATGGTTTATTCTATGACTTTATTATGGAGTATAATAGGTTGGCAGATTCATTCTATGGGCCTTATTGTCTTGATCTCCCTTGTATCCTCCTTGTTCTCTAATGTTATCAACACTATGACATTCACTGTAGCTCCATTATTGGTAATTACCTTCTTCAATGACAAAATGGATGTTGTAAATATTATGGCACTAATGTTGGGGATGTGGGTTTTGTGTCTTATGTGTTTGGTGGATATGTGGACACAAATGTTTCCAAGGTACTAGGGCATAAAAAATAGTTAGAAGACAAAAAACCAGGTGGGAATGATGCCTAAAAATATCTTCTGACTCCCTTAACAAGGTAGCATATTTATACGCTTGATTGTGTGTTCTAGTAATCACTTGGAAATAAGACATACATTAATGTTACCCATTGCTAGTTATTTTACAGCACATGCATGCACGTGCACGTGCGCGTGCGCGCGCACACACACACACACACACACACACACACACACACACACACACACACACACACACACACACACACACACACACACACACACACACACACACACATGCACACACACACACACACACACACACACACACACTTCTCCTCAAATTTACAAAATGGTTATATTCTTGGAGCTAATAAACCCATTGTGTCATTGTGCATACTCCTTACTACTGTCAAATTTCATAATTGTCTGCATATGATCAATGCTCTTTTGGCTTGCTGACATAAGTATATGATTAATGCACTAGGCCAATTGAATTCATAGTAAAAGATGATTGTTATGGTGTAAATTTACCTTAATGTTATATTGTTATTGTTATATTTCAATGTGAACTTCTATTCAAGAAAGCTAGGTGTGCCATTATGTAACCATAAACAATAATGGCAACGATAGTAAAACATAAGTCTGTCGTATAAAATTTGAAATGGTATGTCGGTTTATGGGCATAAGTTGACTAGAGACCTAAAAGGCGAGCTATTGATATTTATGTTACATAGTTTTTGATGTAGTCATTGTACAATATGATCTGTCCATTACCATCTAATACCATGAGGGCAGCTGTGTTCTTTCAGGCAGGAAAGTGGCCAACTAAGAGTTGCTATTTGAAAATGTAGAACATGTGTTTACCTTTGGCATTGGTTTTACTATAGTTATTTAGTCCTTCCTCTAATATTTCATTTTATTTGGTTTCTTTTTTTCAAAAATATTGATTTACATTTTTTTTCCATAGATTTGATCTCTGCACACTCTAAGAATTCCTTCACCTTAATACTATGGCTGGAAGAAAATCCATTCCACCAAAATCATATTATGTTGTATTGATTGTGGCCATCCATAATTTGTAATGTATGCATTTGTATTCTATTGTATTGACTGTGGCCACCCATAAATTTGTAATGTATGAATTTTTTTTATTAGCAGTTAAATACAAGTTGATGCACATGCTTTACATGTAGTGTTTCAGTAGCAGCCAGGCATAAAAGGCTAATGCTTGATGATGATGATATCTCAGTTTTAAATTATCCATGACACTTGTTTAATATTGTAACCATGCTTTATGATAGTTTGAAGGGAAGAATATGACTAAGCATGATTTTATGTTCTGGTTTAGACTACCTTATCCATACAATCAAGAATAAAATGTTTAGATGAATATGCCTATTTTTTTGTAAGCTTTTTAGGCTTTTGTGTTTTTTTCCCTCCTGCATCAAATCAATAAATGCAAATATTCTATTATTGACTTTTATGGGCTTTTACACATTTGTTATCAAGGGTAGAAATGGTGAATAAAATCTTTCTTTTTTTTCTCTTTTATCTCTGTTTTTTTGGGGTTGTGGTAAAACTTTTTGGATGTGTAATATTTGCAAGTTATTTTTGTTACATAATTTTTGAATATGAAATTATTTAATTATGTATCTATTTTAAAGAAATGAAGGTTTGAGAATATATATATATATATATATATATATATATATATATATATAAAAGTTATTATAATATGATTTTTATTAGTAATTATTATTTTAATAATATTTTTTTCATGTATTTTTTGAATAATCATAAATAATGAACTCACTTAATACATAAGTATCATAAATATTTGTTATATAATTTTTAAATGATTTAAATATATATAAAATATAAAATTCTAATAAATTTTTAATTATTAAAGTTTATAGTTTGAAATCATAAATTTAAAAATTAAGTTTTAGCACGTATACACATTAGTTTCAATAATAGATGAATTCTTAGGAAGTGTAAGATAATTCAATTCATTAAAATAAAGTCACATAATATGTCTATATCTAATTAAGCATCATAAAACATATTACTTTATAAAAAATAATACTCAATTAAATAGATAATTAGATATAGAGTGAGATAGGGGCTCTTAGTTTATTTAGGAATAATTATTGCTCCAATGAAAGAGTGAATTTGAGTCTCTCTTGATTTAGCATTACAATTTGAATGTGTCCACATACATCTATCCCATGTCAATATTGTTAGATCAAAAATTTAAAATGTCATTTTCATTTTTAAAAAAATCATATAAACCCTCGTGTTCACTTATCAAAATTGTATAGTCAATCTTAATAAATCTTAATAATTAATAAATTATTAAAAACTGCAACAAATCAATTTACCTTCCTTCCCTTAACATCACTTTTTATCCTAAATATGCACTTTGCTTCAAAGTAAGTTAAAATGAGTTGAATTTACCAATCTAAAATATTTAAAATTAAAAAATTTAGGTAAAAAAAATCTACTAATTTATTTTAAAATGATACAAAAATATTAAAAATTAAAATACGAAGCAGAAAAAATGGGGACATAAACATCAATTCCTCCTAAGCTTAACTACAGGTAACATTTACGGTGCCACGCACACTTATGTTACAGTGAATTTTTTTCGAAACAAAAAGGAGAGAGAATATAGGTACCTAGCTTAACTTAAGTTAAAAGAAAAACCACAGTTTAATTAAGCTTGATTAGAGACAAATTTGCTGGGCTATATAATGCCAATGGAGCTGTCTGAACTCTTTGTGAGTGTGAGTGTGAGGCGGTTAATTTTAAGCTTGTTTTCTTTCAATTTTCAGGTGACTTTATATTGGGGTTTGGAAAATGGAGAGGAAGCAAACTTGTGCGGGCAATTTGAAGACGCCCACTCATTGTGGCAAAGAGCAGGGAAAGGTAATCCTACTTCCTCCAAAGTGGGGTAGTATAGAAAGGAGATATTTTCTTCTGTTGTTTTGCACAAAGGGATGCCATACCAGCACCCCAAAGATAGTTAACAGCTCTTCTTCTTGTTATGTAGTTTGTTGCTGCTGTTGTGAAAAGAGGGATCCCTGTTTAGCTGAGCTATTATGTTTTGTGAACTGTATACATAAATATGTCACAAAAAGTGGGTTATGATGAAGAGATTGAATTTATTCATCGAGTGTGTCCCAAATATGGGGAATTTTTGTTGCTTTGTGTTACATGTTAATAATACATTTATTTATTGTGTATGTCTCAAATATGGCTTTATGTACTGCATGCATGGGGAATTCTTGTGTCTTTATGTGCTGCATGTTAATAATGAGATATGAGATATTTAGGAATAAGAATTTTAGTTCCATATTCTTACACAAAATGACTTTTGGGATGATTATAGTATGATTTAAAATATCCATAAAACATATAGTAGACAATTATTCTTAAAAAAAATATATGCATCTTATATTATGAATTTTAAAGGTCTTAAATTTTTTAATTTGAAATATTTTTAGTTTTTTGTTTAAAAATTTTATGTTCATATTGTTTTGGCACATTAAAAAGTCTATTAAAAGTTTGAGAAAGAAGAAACAAAAACAAAGTATGTAATTTAATGGTCAAGTCTAAGTTGTCAACAACACGTTTTGGCTCTTTGCTATCACATTCTAGTTCATTGTCAGTGTATCATGTTGACCACGTAATGTCTCTTGTTTCAATTCTTTCATATGTAATTTATGGCGGGCATGCCAACCTACAAGTTGGTATCTATACCAACCAATTTTTTTGGTCATTAAATGGTAGGACACCACATATTTATTATACTACAAAAAATTTGAAACATCATTTTATTTTTGAAAGTAGGTTTTAAGATTATTTTAATTTGGTTTCATGTATTACTTAATAATGGAATATATATAATATTGTTTGAAAGGACATGATTTAATCAAATGAAATTGATTTTATCAACATTATATCAGAGATTAAAATTTATTCATGAAAATAAAGTGATTATTATTCAAAGCACTATATTGAGCCTCCAACACAAGTTTAACATGGGACGATACATAAAGCACTATCAAAGAAATTTGTAATACAAATTTGAATACATGCACTTAAATTTCAAATAAAAAATCATTCTTGTACCAAGGGAATGATATCATAACATCTCACACCTACACGAAACATATCACCTTCCAAAAAGCCAATTAATCAAGATACCATTCTGATATAAGAAAGTTCTATTTTATAAGAAGATACCAAAGCTAACACAACTTATTGTAATGATAATGATTACAATCACAATTATAATAGGGATGATGATAAAGATGATGAAAATAAATTATCTTTGTTAGATTCATGGCTACCTAGACATCTAGATCTTTTCCAAAAGGTCATGACAACATCTGTGTATATACATTTTGATGATCATTTATTTGGTATTATTGGTTAAATTTTTTTGGTAATTGTTGATGATTTAAAATTGCGCTTGATCTTAATCAATCAACAATGGGAAGTTTCAAGCTGTGGGACAATGCGGCTTGAAACAACCTCTAGATTTTAGAGAAGCTGGTCTCTTCTTTTGTATCAAGTGTTGGGGAAAAGGGATAGGAGATTAAACAAAAATGCAAATGTAGGAACTGGAACCTAACTATGGCAATGCACTTGAGTGTAATCCTAATCCTAACCTGAGCACAGTGAGACTATTATAGGATTCAATTACATTTAAGAGCAGACAAGTGCATGATCAATGTAAAAGATTGGAATAACAGAAACAAAGGCTCACAACAGGGAATCCTTTTGTTGGGATACAGAGAATGTCAACAAAGGCATAGTGTTCAATCTTCTTAACATAACCTTTCAATCACATAAGAGGTGCAGGAATCACGTACAGTTATGTAAACCTTTCGATTCAAGAAAATGAGACAAAATCAAATGACATTCCTAATCACAACTCCAAAAAATCTATAGTATAAACTATCTTTGTAAATGATATTATTGGTCAAAAACTCTAGAAAGTCTAAAATTATAGAATCCCCCCTCCTCCTTAGATTTTACAATCCTTCTTATATAGCCTCGGATGTCTCCATACATCACTCTCTTTCCTGCACAATTCTACTCCATCTTTTACTCTCACAGAACAAACAGACGGTGCCTTCAATGCCTTAGATGCATCCTAGTCTTATCAAGAACTGCCCAGACTGTGGCATGGCGATTCATGTCTAGTACCTCCCTTTGCACCCAAAATTCTTCATTCCATCACCGGTTTGGCTGTTCAACTGTCTATTCTACCTCCGCTTATAGGGGACAAACAGATGGCCCTTTAATGCTTGCAAGACCCAAAAATCTACCTGGTGCACTATTCTATCTACTAGGAATAACTCTCACCAAGTTTCCCTCCATCTTTGTTGTAACAGATAGATGGACATCAGGACACTTAGTCAATCCATGAAAATTCTCTTTTTGTCTAGTGGGCACTAGAGAACGACACTTGGTGCCTTCTACTTTTTCTATATTCTGCTCAGGGACGCCCCGCCTTCGACACCTGTCGCAATCTGCTTCCTCGATATTTTACAGTTTAAAAAAAATTAAACTCACTGCATTCCTTACCTTAACAACCTTTCAGGAGGGAATGGATGCACGTGGTAGTCTTCACTTGTTTCCTTGGTGCTTCCACAGACCTTTGAAGTAACACTCAGGGCCCACCATAATCTTATTTGGTAATGAAGCTCAAAGATGATCTCTCAGAAGTTGACACGTGGTGACCTCTGTTGCTCTTGGGAAGATACGTGGCATCTTCTGCTTTTCCTACTAGGGGTATGTGGCTTCTTCTGCTATTTCTAGGGATGGAGTTAAAGGGACTCAGAGAGTGACACTTGGCAGCATCTGTTGCTTTATGGCACTTAAGAAAAATAAAATGATGCCTTTTTTCATTGAACCAAAGTCTCTCAGATGCCAACACATGGTGACTTCTGCTGCTTCTTCAAAAGGTAGTTCAGGGCCTTCTGCGACTGCCACTTGGCACTTTTCACTTTCTCTACTATTTAGCTCATTGAAAGTCTTTGCCAAAAAAGTAGAATAAAATGCGGGTGCCTCTATGAGATGCGGATGCTGACACATGGTGCGTTTTGCTTAGCTACTACTAGATACGTGGCACATTCCACGACCTTTTGGAAAGTTATAAAAAGGAGCTCAGATGACGCCAGTTGGCTGGCTTTGTGTCTCAGAAGGTGACACTTGGTAGCTTCCACTTGAATTCAATACTTAGGCAAAAATGAAATGAAAGAATCAAAAGGGGGAAAGGGACCTGCGCCGGAGGGTGACACTTGGCAGCATCCACTGCACTTCAACACTTAGGCAAAAATGAAACCCTCCCTCTACCTCAAAACTCTGCCATTACGTCTAAGGTGTGCATGAACCAAAACTACAGTGCTAAACCAAAAAATTAATCAATGTCATAGAGTAAAAATTTATTTATAGTTACTAGCGACCACCAAGACTTTTGAGCCTACTCAAAAAGAATCGAACTCCCACTCTATCAAAATTTGAAAATTTTATAGCTTCAAATGCACTGTCTGGTAGATAGACCACTCATGGTTAGATAACCCTTGCTTGTTCTGTAATTCAATGAAAGCTAGATCAAAGTTAATGATATCCTTGTGCGAAAAGTTTTGCAGGATCTGGATTGTGGCTTTTAGTCTGAATTCCAGCTGGGAAACAGGAACCAAGACAGCTTCGACCTTCGAGACTGAGGAATCATCCCGCAAGTTTTGGAAAAGTATTTGATTCCTCTACTTGGACAACAACAATGGTTTAATTTGATCAACCATTAGCACCGTCTTTGCGTCTAGAAATGGAGAAGGAAGGCCTAGTTGCACCAGATCTTCAATATGGTGTCTCATCTCGCTGATGCCTTCTTTCACAATGTCAAGACGTTCTTTGCAATTGTTGGCCATGACATTGCAACTAAGTACCTCGTTGACCCATTTTACAGCAACCATTCTATTAGGGATTCTCGTGGCTACCAATGTTGCATCCATCATGTCGTAGAGCTTCTGCAGTAATGAATGGGAGTCTGTGACTCTTCTAGAGACCATGGCTAGAGTGTTCTGTACTGAATCCTCCACCCTCTCACACAATTACTGTGTGTTAAGTAGGAAGGTGAGAAATGGCCTAAGCTAGATAATCCTTGAAGAGATTCTCTCCCACGCTGACTCGTAGAGCTCCTTCACCAGTTGCATTACTCTGACACCTCTTGGCCTATTAGCCAACTCAATTGTCAATTGTGCCATCCTTTATTTCCCTATTGGAACTGGGCTTCAAAAGCCACAGCCTTATTTTTCTCCTCCAGTATCCCTTATTATGATTGGGTAACTTGTAGTTGAAGTCCTTCGACTCTTCCCTGCAACGCTACATTTTCTCACCTTAGGGTTGTTGTTGCATCATTTGCAAGTGCAAGCTCTATTTTCAATGAATCATTCTGGGCCTGGACTACTCGTTGAGTCTGGATGGAAACAGTATCTTGTAACTATTTATGCAGACTAGCTATTTTGTTGTCTCTCTTGTTTATTTCTTTGACCAAAGTGCTATAGATTGCCTTTTCTTTGGCCAAATTAGCCTCCATCTTTTGCAATATTTTTGATTTCTTTAAATAATCTTCTATGACCGTAGAAGTGGATTCAGTCAGCAGCTTGACTCTATCTTTGGGCCTGAATAGGGACATGTCAATGGCCACTGCATTCATCATATAGTCCTCTGGCTACATTTGCTCACTCTACTTGGCAACATTAGGTGACAAATGGGTCATTGTCAGCTGCTGTTGAATAGTGTCAAATTGTGACCGTAGGTGTGGGATAGGCAGTGTTTTATTCTCTTTAATTATCTTCTTCTCCAACTGGGCCTCTCTTGCCTTCCTAACAGCATTGGCCTGCATCTAGAAGGTGGAAGGGGATGCAATATGTCCTTTTGCGAAAAGATACCCTTGTGGCAAGCCATATTGGATAGCCATTGGTTGGCTAGGGGTGAGCTATAGGGGCATCTTTCTAGGAACAGAAGGGGAAAAATGGAGTAATGTGAGGGCTTGAGGTGCCAATGATGGGGTGACTTGTGAAATGGGAATGGCAACAGTGGCAGGAGGTGTCATTTGGCTAGGTGGAGGCACCATGCCAACAGGGTGAGGAACAAATTGAGAGGGATGAGGGGGATTACTACTTACATGAGGGGAAGTTGTAGTGCCCTACACTGAGCACTATGAAGGCTCCTCTTTCTCCTCTGAATCTAAATGGAATTGCACCCTCTTTCACTTCTTGAGTGTCTCTGTCTCTAGCTACGTTTATTTCCCTTTTGCCTCTGCTATTGCTGGTGGTGCATGTGGAGAACTAGGGATGCAAATTACTCCCAATGATGGGGAAGCCTTTGGTGGTGATGACACCACACCCCTTTTTGTTTTATGGTAATTACATCTTGCTCTGAGGTCTACAGTCGCTAGCTTGGTCCTACTCCAGCTTCCTGCTATGTCTCAAGTGTTGGAAATTGGCTTTTTTTGGGCTAGATGCAGGGGAAGGATGCCACTCATCCTAGAGTTCTTCCCATCTTTCATCTGAATCTATGCCTCTGAAAGCATGGGTGGTTTGGGAAATTTCCTACCTATATTTCTAATAGGCCTCAATCTTCTCTGCATCCCAACCTTTGTTCCTTAATGTCCTTCTCAAACTAGAGGTCATCCTAACTTTGGGATCGTAATCCCTCTATTTATCATAGAAGGATTCCCATGGCCTATTTTACAGCAAGGGCAAATCTGTTAGCTCAACATAGAGACCAGGGGCATCTTTTGCAAAGTTTTTCCTAGTTTCCTAAAAAGGGCGGCCTTCATGCGCAATCTTGGCCCTGATCCTATTTGTCCTTACCACAAAAGCTATGTAATCAGCTGGGTCATAAACCCATTTGTCCACGAATATTAGGAACCCCAAGAAGGCCAGCTTCCTCAGCAGCACAGCTTCAGCTTCTCTGGCTTATGTTGCCTGCCATCCACAGAAGATTGTACATTTTCCTCTTCTTCTTCCCAGAGCCATACTCATTATCAACTACCGACACCTACCTGGTGACTTCTAGGAATGCCAACCTAAGGTTAAGGTCTTTGGTAGTAACACTGGTTCCCCACAAAATCCATGGACCCTTATGACCATGTGACGGGACCCAAAATAGAAGTCACACGAGATTGGGCAACTGACCAGGAGGTTCATGACACTTGGGAATAACCTATTTATGACAGGCTCAGGGCTAAGGTAATGAAGAACAGGGGTAACGAATAGTTCCCAAAAATCATATGGGTCACTAGTTCTTGATAAAACATGTGTCCATGCAAACACATGAATGGTCCTTTGGGGGTCAAAAGTTGGGTCATACAGGTTCAAGTTCATATATTAGGTGAAAAGGTCAAGATTTTGATGTAGTATTAGATGAAACAAAAGGGAGGAATACCTGAATACCCCTTTTGATCTGAACTGGGTCAGATGCTCCACGATTGAAAAAGTGATGTGTTTTGAGAAGTCAAGATGATACTCATGCATCTTGTCAACTGTCTTTAGCCTAAAGAGGATGGCCATTTGCTCAGCATATACCACCACATCATCCTTCATGCCAAAGATGAGGGCCATTATTGACAGTGCATCTTGGCTGGCGGGTGCGAACTGAGTCCTTGGTATAGGGAGCGTGGGTACCATTGTATCCCCATCAACCATTTGTAATTCAGACCTCAAAAACCTTGTTTGAGTGTTAACATTTGCCCACATCCTTTGCATCTTATCAATGGTGGGGAAGGTGGTGGTACTATCATATTGTAGGGCAAGCATCTTCCTGATACCCGATGGGGTGATTTGCAGCATGAAGGGGCCTCGTTGGATGGTGCAAGATTGTGGATGGAGCAAGTTCATGCATAATTCGATCACAATAGGGCATGGATGCATGGCTGGGACAATGAATTGAGCTAGTTGTGAGGTCCATATCCTCATTTTGAATGTCTCATATTGCCTTGCTCTTGCTCTTTGAAGATACCTTTGGTTTACCCCTTCTCTTAGGTTCTTGCTACTGGCTCTTTACAAGATCAGGTCCCCAATTCCATCTGCATAATCTTTTACCTTCGATGGGTCACTGATTTGACCGACTCCTAAGACTCTAGTTCTCGAATAGCTTCTTGGTGGTTGCATAGGAGCTGTAGCATATGATTTACTAGCCAGTAACCTATCGAGATATCCAGGTGTCCCTGTTCCTTGTTATGAAGATGATGTTCCCACCATCTCTATATCTCTTGTATAATACCTGATATGAGCCTTGTGCAAGATAGAAACATGCTCGTTGAATCAAACTTTTACTAGGTATTGATAATTGGAATGAGCAGGATATTTTTGTAGGTGCAGTAATGCTTGAGAGTTTGTAAACTTTAAAACTTGCTAAGGGATATTTATGGGCCTATCAAGTCCCAAATAGCATTAATTTTGGATGACTGTTAGCAAATCCTACTCAATCTTTGAGAAACAACAAGGTGGACACGCTATGCGGTGCAAGGTACCTTAGAGATCTCGATAGATTTGGGGAAGCATTTAATGCAGCAAAATTTTAAAGAATTTAAACTTCTAAGACACCAACTCTGCATTTAAAATGCTTATTTTAAAAGAAAAGAGAGAAAATAATAATAAAAAATAAAACAATGCGGGAAGGGGAAACTACCTAACTACATTAATTAAACATCCTTATCTTCCTCCAGGATCAAAAATGAACTTTCCAATGTCTTCTTTATGACAAGCCAACTTGTGTTGCCATACAAGTGATTGAAACGGGTATATCTTTGATGGAATGTCCTCTGTGCTGGCCACACATATTTGCTTACATTCAAACGAGTCTGAGTAAAACATGTGTTTGACATCCACAAGATCTTCTTGTCCTTGAAAGCCTGTTGAATACTGGTTCTTCATGTTGTCATGTGTCATCAAGAAATTGTTGGCTATTGGTTCTTCACTTTGTGCCTTTTGATATCCATCATCTTTCAGTTTATCTTTTTCAAATTCTAGCTCTATTGCATCATCATGCTCCTTGATGACTTCATCCTTTTGAAAGGATAAATCCAAAAGCTGGCATCCCCTCTGCATACTCAGTTGAGTTTCAAAGTTATCTTCTCCATATCGGGCCATTTCATAGCCTTCTTGAAGGATAGTGTCACCTGTCTCAATGATCTAGTCAAGGGAGTGTCCATGTTCTTCCATATCTTCTTGCAAAGTGAGAAAAAAGATAGAAATGATCTCTTCCTCATCATAAGTTAAGACAAAAGCTTGTGACTTATCCTCTTGTTCATCAAAGGGGGACCTATGGTGGTTACCTCCTTATCTATACTTATGGAATCCTCTTGACTAGCCATGAATTGAGCGCACTCCTTTGCATACTCAGTTGCTTCTTCCAAAATATATTCTTCTTTGAAAAGGGATAAAGAAGAAGGCTATGATAAAAAACAAGAATCTTCTTTAGGAAGGGTGGAAGGGATTTGAAGGGAAAGTGAGGGTTTGGGTCCTCTTCCCTTCCTGCTATCATAGACTCTAAATTATTGGGAAAATGATCTTGACACGTTTGACCTTGCTTATGAACAGGGGTGGTGTATGCCTGATCTAGAATTTGTGGTGGTGGTGGATAGGCATTTTGATAGACTTGGTAAGGTTGTCTCTCAAGAATGCTTAGCTTCTCTTCTAAAAATGCAATCAATCCACACACATCTAACATCTCATATGTAAGCTCTTGCCAATTTGCCCTTTCAATGGGATCCCACTCACTTTTAATCAGATTTATTGCATCCCTTACTTGATGGATGATATGACAAGGAGTTTCTTGGCCATATCCCCTTCTGTTGTCAAGATCTAACACATATTTTTTAAATCCCAGCAATGCTTTCTTGAAGATGAAAATAAGGTTAGGTTGAGCATGGGATGTGACATAAGATTGGTATAGCTCATGACCATCTGCATCCTTGTTACTTGACATGATTCCAGGAGAAGCTTGTTCTTGATTAAAAATATATGAAGGAGAATAAGACCCATAGCTATGAGTAACAGAATTATACATACCAAAAGGTGATTTCTTGATGATACCATGACTCCTTGATCGGTTGATTTGACTCAGAGTCATCGCTGGTGTTGATAAAAACCTCCAAAGGCTAATTGGCCGAAGAACACACCAAAAATTCTTCAACTCCTTGAAAGATCCATCCCACTAGGCATGCCAAAAACTATTGATGATTTAAAATTGTGCTTGATCTTAATCAATCAACAATGGGAAGTTTCAAGCTGTGGGACAATGCGGCTTGAAATAACCTCCAAATTTTAGAGAAGCTGGTCTCTTCTTTTGTATCAAGTATTGGGGAAAAGGGATAGGAGATTAAACAAAAATGCAAATGCAGGAACTGGAACCTAACTATGGTGATGTGCCTGAGTTTAATCATAATCCTAACCTGAGCACAGTGAGACTATTATAGGATTCAATTACATTTAAGAGAAGACAAGTGCATGATCAATGTAAAAGATTGGAATAACAAAAATAGAGGCTCACAATAGGGAATCCTTTTACTGGGATACAGAGAATGTCAACAAAGGCATAGTGTTCAATCTTCTTAATAGAACCTTTCAATCACATAAGAGGTGCAAGAATCATGTATAGTTATGTAAACCTTTCGATTCAAGAAAATGAGACAAAATCAAATGACATTCCTAATCACAACTCCATAAAATCTATAGTATAGACTATCTTTGTAAATGACACAAATAACACCAACCAAGGCATGGAGCTGAATCTTCTTAATTCATTCAGTCACATAAAAGGCACAAAAACATGCACAGTCATATCAACTTTACAACTCAAGAAAATTGAGACAAGAGCAAATGATATTATTAGTCAAAAACTCTAGAAAGTCTAAAATTATAGAATCCCCACTCCTCCTTAGATTTTACGATTCTTCTTATATAGCCTCAGATGTCTCCTTACATCACTCTCTTTCCCGTGTAATTCTACTCCATCCTTTACTCTCAGGGGACAAATAGATGGTGCCTTCAATGCCTCGGATGCATCCTAGTCTTATCAAGAACTACCCAGACTGTGGCATGGCGATTCATGTCTAGTACATCCCTTCGTGCCTAAAATTCTTCATTCCATCACCTGTTTGGCTGCTCAACTATCTATTCTGCCTCCACTTATAGTGGACAAATAGATGTCCCTTTAATGCTCATAAGCCCCAAAAATCTACCCGGTGCACTGTTCTATCTACTAGGAATAACTCTCACCGAGTTTCCCTCCATCTTTGCAATAACAGATAGACAGACATGAGCACACTTAGTCAATCCATGAAAATTCTCTTTTTGTCTAGTGGGCACTAGAGAATGACACTTGGTGCCTTTCACTTTTTCTATATTCTGCTCAGGGACGGCCTGCCTTTGACACCTATCACAATCCGCTTCCTCAATATTTTGTAGTTTTAACAAAATAAAACTCACCACATTCCTTGCCTTAGCAACCTTTCAAGAGGGAATGGATGCACGTGGCAGTCTTCGCTTATTTCCTTGGCACTTCCACAGACCTTTGAAGTAACACCTAGGGCCCACCACAATCTTATTTGGTAATGAAGCTCAAAGATGGTCTCTTGGAAGTTGACATGTGGTGACATCTACTGCTCTTGGGAAGATATGTGGCATCTTTCGCTTCTCCTACTAGGGGTATGTGGCATCTTCTGCTATTTTTGGAAATGGAGTAAAAGGGACTTAGAGAGTGACACTTGGCAGCATCCGTTGCTTTATGACACTTAAGCAAAATAAAATGATGCCTTTCTGTGTTGAACCAAAGTCTCTCAGATGCTGACACGTGGTGACTTTCACTGCTTCTTCAAAAAGTAGTTCAGGGCCTTCTGCGACTACCACCTGGCGCTTTCTACTTTCTCTGCTATTTAGCTCATTGAAAGTCTTTGCCAAAAAAGTAGAATGAAACGTGGGTGCCTCTATAAGACGTGGATGTTGACACATGATAGCATTTTGCTTAGCTGTTACTGGATACGTGGCACATTTTGTGGCCTCCCAAAAAGTTACAAAAAGGAGCTCAGATGACGCCAGTTGGCTGACTTTGTGTGTCGAAAGGTGACACTTGGTGGATTTTACTCGAATTCAAAACTCAGGCAAAAATGAAATGAAAGAATCAAAAGGGGGAAAGGGACCCATGCTGGAGGGTGACACTTGGCAGCATCCACTGCACTTCGACACTTAGGCAAAAATGAAACCCACCCTTTACCTCAAAACTCTGCCGTTACGTCCAAGGTGTGCAGGAACCAAAATTGCAGTGCTCAACCGAAAAATTAATCAACGATGTAGAGTAAAAATTACTCTATAGTAACCTTATATGCTTGAATTCAAATCATCTCTATTGCATGTACTTAGTTTCCTTCACTACTTTAAATTCTTGATTGATTTTTAAAACTTGCTTGCTTCAATTTCCTTCTTTTATTATGATTGTGGCTTTTGGGGTTTCTTATTTATTTTTTAGCCTTATTTCATGTTTGTTCTCCCTTTGAGTCTTTCTTTGCTCTCTACTTTTTTCTAGTGCTCTTGTGTTCCTTCTTTATTCTTGTTTAAAATTTGAATTTATCTTATTCCTTCTTTATTTTTATATTTTAATTATTCATCATGTTGGCTTCCTCTATTTACTTTCATGATTTATATGTGTTCCTTAGTCCCTCATTGGTTACGAATGGGCCATTATTATTGTATACATGTGTCATTATTCTAGCCTATTCCTTTGGCTTGGTTGTGACAATTTCCTATAATTGTTGTGCCCCATCTCAAGAGCCTATGTGGACTTCCCCATCATGATAAAAAATTATATATTGAATCCAAATGCCCCATAGTTTTGAATGAAGTTTTACATTAGTAGTTATCCATCCCTTTTTCCTCTTTTTGCTTTTGTCTTTGTTTTTTCCGCCTACTTGATTGTTATTGCTCCTTGACTTGTTCTTTATACTTAATTATTTTTCTTGAGTGTTCTATGTTTTTTTTAAAAGTTCTTTGCCTTTATTTTTGAGTGTTACATGTATTTACAACTTGATAAATTATGTATATATTCTTATAGACAAAGGTTTAATACTTTTTACACGTGTTACTAATGATATTATTGAGTTAGATATGGGATTTACATGTATAAGCATATGATCATAGATTCAAATTTATCTTCTTGGACACTTTTCATACCTTTTCTAGGAAAATTTAAGTGATATTTCTTAACTCTACATTATGATTTGTCTTTCATAATTTATTTTGTCATGTTCAATTTTTATTGTGCCCCATCATAATTTTAATCAAATTATCCAAAATTAAAAACTAATACTTAAAATGTGTAATGAATCTAAAATATATTACTGATGAGATAATTTGATTACAAATTATTTTATAAAAATGTTCACTAGAATCAATACTTAAAATCTTTTACACATATAATAAAAATAAAGAATCATTTCAAATTTATTATAAACATTTAAAAAGTTCAAACCGAATAATAAATTGACTTTCAAAAAAAACTTCTACATAATATATAAAACATTTTATTTATTATAAATTTTATAAACTTAAAATTTTATATTATTATATATATTTAATAATTTATATATAAAAACGAATGGCAAATGACAGCTATATATTTTTCTAGATTTAACATTAAACTCAAACTCTAAATGCAAATACAACTTAACTTTTTATATTATTACATTCTACCACTATCCATGAATAATATTATAAACCAGATCACCATTTATGAATGCCATTATAAATTAGAATAATTTATAATTATGATTATATATATTTAATTTTTTAATAATTATAATTAATTGTTTTATTTATGTAAAAATTAAAAGTATTTTTTCACAGTTTATATTGAATTGTAATAAGATAGTTTCTTGATATAATTATAGAAATATTTTTGAATTAATAGTTTAGATCATAATTTATTAACCATCATTAAGATAATAAAAAAATAAAATAAATTCTCATTCTTTTAATAGTTCACAAAATGTGAACCAAAATATTAATCAGAAATTCTTTACACAATCATATTCAAAAGTTATCTCACTAATATAAATTACTGACAAAACTTATATATATATATATATATATATATATATATATATATAAAATTAAAATCAATTATTTTTGAAAGGTATGTTATTTTTTTTATATAATTTAATAATTAAAATCAATTAGTTTTGAAAGGTATGTTATTTTTTAAAAAAATATCAATGAATTATATTATTTTTGTACAAATGTATACATTATAATTATTAGTTACTCTATTTTGTCTGATTTGAACATATATTTTTTTAAATATTTTAAAAAAAATTAATTCTTGACTGATAGAATTATTATTATTATTTTTGATATTAGTAAATATAAGTTTTTTAAACAGCCCTTCCCTTTAACAATAAAGATAAAGATAGATCACTTGACTGATGGATCTTATAAAAAGCTTTAATCTCATATTTTTATGACTATTTTTCCTTTTATACTCTTTAAAGTTTCATACTTTAAAGATAAAAAAATAATCTTAGGAAAAAACCCATTTGACATGTTATGCGAGTTGGGTGATGCTTACAGCCTCTCCGATGAAGTTACTATTGTTATGAGTGGTTATTTTGCAACACCAGGTTCTAGAGATGCTCAAATTTCCATTGAAAGGCTCTCCATTCTTTAATATATTAGGAAAATCCTTGGACATTATTGACTTCATCCTTCATAAATCAAACAGATCAAAATAAGAAAAAATAAAAAAAAATTAAAAAATAAAATAAATGAATGAATGTACAATTTATATAGTTTAGAAAATGATATCTGATCCCGAAAATAAATCTGTCATGCTTCATGGTTAGAATCGATTAGCTTTGACATTTTGGCTTGGCGGGTCCATGCATAGAATTTAGAGACCTATTCCTCATCGTCATGCTATGACATAATTTTTGTTATATTTAGCCTAAGTTCATTTGATTCTAGAATCTCTTAGAAATGAGAATGTTGTTTGAAAACTTGATAAAGCGTATAAACGCCAGGCTAACAAAAGCACGATGGACTTAGAGAACTCAGATGGGGATGAGGATAACCTTGAATGCAAGTTCTCTCTATTACATGTATTTAGCTTCCTTCACCACTTTCTAATATTGTTTTTTTAGTTTCCATATTTTATCTTACATTGGAATTTTGGGAATCCTTTTTTATTTACTATATTTCGTATTTGTTCATAATTTGAATTTTTATTTGCCTTCAATTTATTTGAAGTGTTTTTATGTTCCTTTTGCATTCTTGTTTAAAGTTTAAAGTTACCTTATTTCTTCATTATTTTCATATTTAAGTTGTTCATCACATTGGCTTTTGTTTCCTTTGATTGCCGCCCTCTCCATTTATTATTGTGTCACATTCAAAAAATTTGTGTGGACTTCCGCATGATAATAAAAAATCATGCATTGAGGCTACATACCTCGTTGTGTGCATAGTTCCAAAGGGAGTTGTAGGTTAGTAGGTATCCATCCCTTTTTCTTCTTTTTGTTTCCACCCTTATTTTTCCTCCTACTTGATTTTTATTTCTCTTTAAATTTTTCTTCCTACATATTTGCTTTCTTTGATTGTTTCATGTCTTCTTAAAGTTCTTTGCCTTTGTTCTTAAGTGTTACATGGATACACAACTTGATGCATTATGTATATGTGTCTATTGACAAAGGTTTTATACTCTTTGCATGTGTTATTGATGGTGTGATTGAGTCAAATGTGAAATTTACATGTATAAACATATGATCATGGACAAAAAGCTGGCTCCCTAAACATCTTTCATGTTTGCTCTAGTGGAATTTGGATGGTATTTTATAGTTATACATTAAGATTTGTCTTTAATAATTTATTTTGTCATATTGAACTTCTATTATGTCTTGTCACTATTTCAGTGAAATGATCTTAAAATGAAAACTAATACCTATTAAATATATAATAAACCTTAAATATGTTATAGACGAGAAAATCTGACTACAAATCTTTTTATGAAACTTTTTATTCAAACTAATACTCATACTCTTCTGCACATACAAAGATAACAAAAAACAACTTCAAATCTATTACAAACACTTACATAATTAAACCCTGTATTTAAAAAGTTAAATATTCTACATCTTTTTTCTAAACAAAAACTTTTCCATCATAAATAAAACTTCTTATTTATCATAAATTTTATATTATTATATATATATTTTAATAATTTATGTATATATTTTTCATATGTACATTAAATTTTGAATAGAAAATGGTAGCTAGATCATATTTTTATTCTCACAATATACAATGTTGAATGTGAAATTTACACTGTGGATGCAACTAACTACAAGACAAATAACATTTTAAATAAAAAATGATTAAGATAAAATTAAAAACTCAACCTTTTAAATCTTTCACTTTCTACATCCCACATTCAAGAGATTGTTTTCTCATAAAAACAATGACATCCCAAAATTTAAGTGTTTGCAACTAACTACAAGACAAATAACATTTTAAATAAAAAATGATTAAGATAAAATTAAAAATTCAACCTTTTAAATCTTTCACTTTCTACGTCCCACATTCAAGAGATTGTTTTCTCATAAAAACAATGACATCCCAAAATTTAAGTGTTTAAAGAAGATAAGTATTTGATTGGTAAAGTAGCTCATTCTATTTAACAATATTTTCCATTTTTTTAATTTATTTGGGAAAAGTTTCTCCTAGCTTTGCTGTTACATTTAAGTTAAAAACAATTTTCTGAAAAAAAAAAAAAGACTATTTCAAATTTTATCACATTTTTCAAATTTTAAAAAAAAGAGTATAATTATTAATTTTAAAGTTTATTTTATATTATTATAAAGTGACATTTTAAAAATTAAATATTTTATGAATATCTCAATTATTATAATCTATCATTATTAATAATTAATAATATAAATATTTTTAATAATTATAATTAATTATTTTATATAAATAAATTATGAATAATTCTATTTTTATATTTTATATCAAATTCTGAGATATATATATATATATATATATATATATATATATATGAAGATTTTTGGATAATCATTTTAATTTATACCTAACTAGTAATATAAAATAATTAAATTATGAAAATGTGGGCTATATAAACATCAAAATGGAATATCCCTGATATTAAGGACAAACTTACAAACCTTTAAATAGGTTATCAATTTCTACATATCAGCAATTACTAAATTGCAATTTACAAAAGCTTTCTTGAAAACCCCTGATACTAAAAGAAACCTACAAACCCTTAAATAAAGCATCAATTTCTGTAGATAAACAATTATTAAATTGCATTGTACAAGGGCTTTCTTTGATTGAAGCTCCTTTGCTAATAAAAAGAGCAGTACCACCCCTTTTCAAAAAAATTACAGGGTCTCCCATGCTTGAACTGTTGTTATTAGTTATTTTTTTGCTAACATTTTTGAAGGCCCCAAAGCTTCTCAGATTTACATTCAAAGACCATTTCTCTAAGATGTTAGGAGAATACTTGGGCATTATCAGCTTGTATGTCTTGCAAGAAGTTTTAATTTCTTCTTGCTTCATAAATCAAACAGATCAAAATCAAATAAAAAACCAAATCAGAAAAAAATATAATGAATGAATGAATGCACAGTCCGTATGGTTTAGGAAGTGATCATTGATTCCAAAAGCAAGTCTCTATGTTTCATGGGTATAACCTATTAGCTTTAACATTTTGGCGTGGTGGGGCCGCGCATAGAATTTAGTGATCTATTCCTCATCGTCATGTTATGAGACAATTTTTTAACATTTAGCCTATGTTCATCTGCTTCTAGAATCTCTTAGAAATGACAACGTTGTATGAAAACTTGATAAAGTACAAGCTACGCGAACAAAAGCACCCCGGACTTAGCGAACTCAGACGGGGATGAGGATAAACCTGCCAATAACTAAAGTCGAGTAAAAAACAAAAATTAAGCCCGCCCCAAGATCGGACATGCCGTGAGAGTGAAGGAGGAATAATGTGGCACATCAAACGTGGCAACATCGACTGATAGCGGGTGTAGGAGGAATAATGTGGCTGATGTGGACACGTACATGGCAGTTGCGAGCTTCTCACACTGCTTTTCATGATTTTTCATTTCATTTCAACATTTGAAATCTGAAATGAATGTGTAATCTCTGTATCATTATCATGTGAACTCAGCCCTGTGTCTATACTGTAAACCCATGCATTCCATAGTGTTTTGCATTGGAGGTTAGGATTCGATTGTTACTGGATCCAAGGTGGAAGGAGGAAGATCGAGTGCAGGCGGGGGGAGGAAGCTCTGCGACTACTGCCATGATTTTCCCATGTTAGTAATGGAAGTTATGCGATTTATTTGACAAAATGCCTCAATGAACTTGTTGATGGCTAAAATTGCGCTTGTTTCTAACACCAACAATGGGAAGTTTCAAGATGTGGGACTTGCGACTTGAAACAACCCCCAGATTTTTAAGACATTGGTTTCTTCTTTATATCAAGTGTTTACTGGGAAAAGGGATAGGAATTTTAACAAAAATACAAATGCAAGAAAGAAAATCTAACTATGGCGATGCCCCTGAATGTAATTCGACCTTAACCCTGAGCACAGTGAGACTATATGTAAGATTCAATTACATTTAAGAGCAAACAAGTGCATGATCAATGTAAAAGATGGGAACAATAGAAACAGAGGCTCACAACATAGACTGCTTTTGCAGTGATACAGAAAATATCAACAAAGGCACAGGGTTCAATCTTTTTATTTGAATTCTCCAGTCACATAAGAGGCACAGAAACACGCACAGTTATATAAAATTTCCAACTCAAGAAAATGGAAAAAAGGCAAATGACATTCCTAATCACAGCTCTAGAAAGTCTAAAACTCTTGACAACACAACTTGGACTACTTTTGCAATGACATAGAAAATATCAACAAAGGCACATGATTCAATCTTCTCATTAATTCTCCAGTCACATAAGAGGCACAAAAACATGCACAACTACATAAACTTTACAATTTAAGAAAATAGAACAAAGGCAAATGATATTCCTAGTCACAGCTCTAGAAAGTCTAAACTCTTGACAATAATTCTCTCAGAAAATTCTCTCTAGTATCTGATCCTTTTCCCTTTGGTGATCTCTGCACCCTTATTTATAGCCTTGGATTCACTCCGAATTGTCTACTTGTTCCCAATCTAACGGCCCAACTGAAATCTAACTGAACTGGAAGTGTCTAATAGAAGATATTTCTCAGATTTTGAAATGGTTCATCTTCTGGCAGTTCATTAGCTGAAACAGATCACAGGACACTCTCTTCTCTTAAATAGAAGAGGACACTTAGTCAATTCCTTGAAAACCTTCTTATTACTTAGGAGACACTGGAGAATGACACTTGGCGTGTTCTGCAACACTTACCAAAGACACGCGACACTTTTCGCTTTACCTATACTCTTACTATATCTTTGCTCGAGAACGTTTTGCCTTTGACACCTGTCGCAATCTGCTTCCTCAAAACTTTAACAGGTGTTCCGCAACACTTATCGAAGACACGTGGCACTTTCCGCTTTACCTATACTCTTACTATATCTTTACTTGGGAACATTCCGCCTTTGACACCTGTCACAATCTGCTTCCTCGAAACTTTAACAGTGTAAAAGAAAATAAGATCCACATCCTTTCTTGCCCGAGCAACTTGAAAAGGTGCATAGGGACAGGTGGCGATTTTCGCTTTCCTCAACAAAAGACAAATGGCAATCTCCACTTTAATTAACTGGGGATATGTGGAAATCTCCACTGCTTTTAGCTACTTTTTGAGGAACCTACGGAAGGTGACATGTGCTGGTCTCCGCATCGCTTTGTTTATATTATAGAAACAATCAGGTCTCATTTCATATTTACACAGACAACGACACCTGGCGGCTTTCGCTTGCTTCAGAAACAAAACTTGAGACCCACCACAGTCCTTGCTATATCGGTGAAGCAAAATGAATATAATTTAGATCTCGACATGTGGTGACTTCCACTCTCTTCAGGTAGGATACGTGGCATCTTTTGTCGCTTTTAGAAAAGTAAATTGAAGCCTTCCGTGATTGCCACTTGGCACTTTCCACCTGATTCTGATACTTAGCTTGTAACCTTTCGCTCAAAAGAGATGAAACGTGGGTGCCGATATGAAACACGGATGCTGACACTTATCACGTTCTGTTGAGTTGCTGTGGGACACGTGGCATGTTCCGTGGCCTTATTGAAATTATGAAAAGTGCCTCAGAAAATGACACTTGGCAGCTTATGCTTGACTTCAACACTTAGAGAAAAATGAATCAAAAATAAATTAGAGCCCGTGCTCTATTTCAAAACTTCACCGTCTCAAACCAAGATATGCGAGGACAGCAATCTGGATCATGTGCTGCTGAAAATCAAAATAGAACATATAGTATTTTTTACTCTATAGTTATTAGCGATCCCAAGGACTTTTGAGCCTGCTCAAAAAGAATCTACAACTCCTGCATGATCAAAAATTTCTAAAAAAACATAGTTTTAACTAAAATGTTTCAAATAGATTCCATTTACAAGAATATCTTCAAGTTCACCTTCCATCATTTCTAGCTCAAATGAATTTTGTTGTTTACATGCTCGAATTTTATAAGGGCCAGTCCATAATGCTTCAAACTTAGTGTGTTGACCTGGTTTGGCAGCTCTTATATCTCATTTCAAAATAATTGAGCCTGTTTCAAAATGGGGATTTGAAGTCCTTTTATCAAAACAGTCTTTATTTATTTTTTGATGCTTAATCAATGAATCATGTGCTGCATCCCTCTTTTCTTGAACTTCTAGAAGTTTTGCGAGTTTGACCTACATGTGGCCATTTTCTTCAATTTCAATCTATTT
Source organism: Torreya grandis (assembly GCA_037957365.1). Classification (NCBI taxonomy): domain Eukaryota; kingdom Viridiplantae; phylum Streptophyta; class Pinopsida; order Cupressales; family Taxaceae; genus Torreya; species Torreya grandis. The sequence goes on from JARHVA010004937.1 coordinate 1,119,054, forward strand.
GATCAGTTGGAAAGCAGGAATCTCCAAGCTTAGGGGAATTATAGCAGGGTTTCTATATACCAATTCATATGGGGACATTTTGATCACCTATTTAGACATGATTCTATCAACCCACAGTGCTAAATTAAGCACTTTATGCCACTCCTTGTGATAATCAGCCCCTATTCTTTTGATGAGTCTAATCAGGTTCTTATTAGTTGATTCTGCCAAACCATTACCCTAAGGGTAATAATTAGAAGAAGTTTTCAGATATATTTCATGCTTTAATGCAAAGTCAGATACTTTGGACCCTAAAAATGTTTTAACATTATTTGAAATTATGGTGCGAGAAGCCCCAAAACGAGTAGTAATACTCCCTAGAAAATCTAGGATCACATTTTCTATTGCTTCCTTGAGTGGCACTACCTCGGTCCATCTGGTGAAATAATCTGTGGCTGTTAAGATCCATTTGTGACCCATACTAGATACTAGATTTATCATTCCAATGAAATGAAGACCCCATTGAGAAAAAGGTTCATCGACAATTATAGGACTAAGAGGCATTGTTGTATTCCTTCTCATCCCCACATAATATTGACAAGATTGACATTTTTTAACTAGCTGATAACAATCTGTAAATAAAGTAGGCCAGAAATAACCTGCTTCACTTATCTTTATAGCTATGGTCTTTTTAGAAAAATGTCCACCTGATACTCCATGATGCATTTCATGTAGTATTTTCTTAGCCTCATCTTTTTCTACACATCTTAACAATTTGCCATCAAAATTTCTTCTGAAAAGAACCTATTCAATTAAAACAAAATGAACTCCTTGCATCCTATAGTATCTTCTTTTATTTTGAGGGAGTTCTCTTGGGTAAATCCCATTTTTCATAAAATGAATCCTGCTTGTAACCCAGGATTCCTGATTAGCTTCTTGTATTCTCAATATGATTTCTTCTTCTGTTCCCGAATTTATCTCTTCAGGTATCATCTTTTTAAGCTCTTCAGTCATATATTGGCACAAACCCCTACCTCTGAGTAATTTAGTGGGTTTGACTTCTACATCATATTCAAAGATCTTAGTTATCCAGTTTGCCCTTTTTACAGTAATTTCACCCTCCATGATGTTTCTCTGACACTTGGATGTGCTACAAGTATCAAAATTTTACTTCCTAATACTATATGCCTAAACTTTTTGAGAGCTTTTACCACAGCATATGCTTGTTTTTCCATAAAGTTATATCTAGTTTCATATTCCCTAAGGGTCCTCAAGAAAAAGGCTATTAGATGCTTTCCCTCCTGTTTATCATCCTTTTGTGTTAGGACAACAACAATACTGAGCTCTTCTCCATATACATACATTACAAAAGGCTTAGAAAAGTCTGGGTTTCTAAGTATTGGAGCTGTTGAGATAGCTTTCTTGACCTCTTCAAAGGCTTGCCTTCCTTCCATAGTCCATTTAAAAATTAGGTCTTTTTTTAGCAAGAGTGTCACTGGTCTTACTAAGCCTGCAAAGTCAGATATGAACTGACTGATGAAATTAATCTTTCCCAAGAAAGATTGAATTGCTTTCTTATTTACTAGAAGAGGTAAGTTCATTATAGTTGCCACTCTTTCTAGGTCTATGGAAACTCTTTCTTTAGATACTATATGTCCCAATAATTTGCCTTGAGGGACAACAAAAATACATTTCTTAGGATTCAAAGATATTCCAAATTCTTGACATTTTTTAAACACAGCTTCTAAATGATCAAAATGATCAACAACATTCTTTAAAAAAATAATAAGATCATTAAGATAAATCAGGATGAGTTTATTTATAAGTTCCCCAAATGCTACATCCATAGCTCTTTGAAATGTAGCTCCAGCGTTTGACAGGCCAAATGGCATTTTAGCATATGCAAATGTTCCCCATTTGGTAGTAAAAGTAGTCTTGTATTGGTCTTCATTAGCCAACCAAATCTGATTGTATCTAGAGAAACCATCTAGCAGAGACAACCTCTCAGATCCAGCCATAGTCTTTAAAATCTGTTCCATGGAGGGCAAGGGATAGTGATCCTTCAAGGATGCTTTGTTTAGATCTCTAAAATATACACAAAGTCTTATATCACCATTTGTTTTCTAACTGGTACTAGATTTGATATCCAAGTTGAGTGTTTGATCAAAAAAATTATTTTAGAATCTAAAAGTTTCTGCAACTCATCCACCATTAAAGGCTCAATCCTTGGATTCACTGGCCTCTATTTCTATCTGACAGGCTTAGATCCTTCAGTCAGTTCTATCGTGTGCTGAATAATGTCTCTATTACATCCATGAAGGTCTTCATAGCTCTAGGCTATGACTCTGTCATATTTTTTGCATAATTCAATTAGCCTTTCCTTTTCTACTTGAGTTGTAGAATTTTCAACTTTTAATTTTTTTCCTTCACTTACCTCTATTTCAGAATAATCTGCTTTGTTTGCTTGGAACCTTTTCTTCTCTAGGCTTACATCTTCTGGATCAAAAAGGCTCTCTAAAGTGATTAAACCTTTGGGAAGCTTATTATTCTTTAATTGTATAATTTGATCCCCATATGCCTCTTCAATCTTTGGTTGTAATTGATCGGCAAATTCTCTTGATTGTTGCAAGAATGAGAGTACTTGAAAATCATTCTCAAATACTTGCCAATTCTCATCATTATCTAGGATAGTTGGCCTTACTATAACCTTTACTGACTCATTGTTAACTAATAGACTAGTTGCTGGATCAAACTGTGAACCAATCTGTGCCATCCTATCAGCTTCAAAATTTTGAATCCTGGGAACTACTTCAATATTAAAAGCTTCAAAATCTTCTATTAAGTCCAAAATTCTATGCTTATAGGATTTCATCTTGACATTCTTTGCTATTGCCTTTTCTCTAATTTGCTTTACTACTAATTCTAAATCTCCTTTTACTATTAGATTATTTATTCCCTTTTTCTTGGCTAATAGGAGCCCATGTACTAAAGATTCATACTCAGCATCATTATTAGTACAAGAAAATTGAAAACGGATAGCCCTTAAATTTTTTTCACCATTTGGAGCAGTAAAACAAATTCTTGCTCTATCACCATTTTTACTTCTAGCCCCATCAAAATTTAAAGTCTAGATTTCTGAATCTTTTTCGGATTCTTGAGTAGTTGGTGTCTCTTTCCTTAAAACATTTGGGATTTCATGGTCTTCATAAAAAATAACATAAGTGCCCAGACCAGTAGAGTCATAATTTTCATATGGGTCACTTTGCATCATAGCTAACAACTAGTTATTTTCTTTTTCTTGATCATGCTTAGTCCATAACGCTTCAAAATTTTCAAAAAAAACCCTTTCTTTCTTATTTATCATAGCATGATCTGCCTCTAATTTTGTTATTGGTTCATTGGTGATGTGATCTTTTGATAGTGATTCAGATATAATTTTCATCTTTGAACCATATTTAGTTCTTAGAATTAAGTGAGACCAGTCAAGAGACATATCTCCTTCTATCTTGGCTGTAAAGTCTCTTGATAAACATAGGCCAAATACATGAGGTATATCTATCACTACCATATCTTGATTTACAATTATATTTGGATAAGTATATAATTGTAATGGGAATTGTTTAATTCTCCCTATTATTTGCACTAGTTTGCCATCTAGCTGCATAACTCATTTAGTGAGTTGCTCATATTTTATCTCTAAAGCATCTGCTATTTGCTTTGGAATTACTATATTACTAGCCTTTAAATTTATCATTACATTATGCAGCAGTTTCTTGCCAACTATTACAGTTAAATAAAAGGGATCCAGTTTACATTTGCTTACCTCTGGTGCAATGTTCACTAAGGCTGCTGTCTGCAGATGAACTATGTCTTTGAGCTTTCTTTTATCAGCAGGTCCTTCAGTACATTTGGGCATTGCTTGGCTTTGAAGAGCTTCTTGTAATAGTATCCTTTGTTCAAGAATAGCTAATATGTCCCAAATTGATACTTGTGTTGGAGTCATCTTCAGTTGATCCACCACATTCATTGGTCCCAAAGTTTGAATTCTTGGAATATAATGATACCTTGCATTTTCTTGAATTTTTACAGGAACTTCTTGATTCTATACTGGCTGAAGCACTTCTTGTTTAACTGCTATGTTTTGATGACCTTGAAATGGAGTATTCTCCATAACTTCATTTTTTACAACTTCAGGCTATTTCAACATTCTTTTCTTTGATCTAGTACAGTAGTCTGATTGCACCACTAGTTTCTTGGAAACAAAAGCTTCATTCAAGAATACTGATTCTTCATCTTCAAACCATGAGAACAAAGCATATTTTGGGGCTATTTCTTCTTCTTATTTTAAAGATATCCCTTGCATCTAAATCATTAAGACTGAATTTTGCATACCAGAAGATTGGTAGACTTAAATGTCACTGAAACTTGCAAACTGTCCGTCCATTCTTCTTTGCTTTACCACCTTTTGTTGTAAATTACCCATAGGACAATCTCTACGCATATAAGCATTGATGCAAGGAAAACACCAGGCATTAGTGTTATCTGCATAGTTATTTTGCCTTGGAACAATCTCCCAATTTGAATTGGGAGGAATAGTCTGTGAGGGTGTAGGAATTGCAACTAATTGGTTTGCTGGCTGGGGGTTATTTTGCCTTGAAAGACCGTGGTATTAGTTTGGCTGAGATGAAAATCTATTTACTTAATAGCCTTGGTATTGGGGTTTAGTATAATTATTTTGCTATCTTTTTATATTAATCAGCTCATTAGAAAATGTCCTCAAAATATTCTTGATATCATCCAGCTTAGATGACTGAGTAGGGAAAATTTATTTAGCAGGTGGTTGAGGATATGTGTAAATAGACAAAGGTGGGGTTATGGATTTAGGAGCTTCTTGAGGTAATTACAAGGAGATCCCTGGGAACATGGGCATGGGAGGCCTTGGAGGCAATTTTCCAGTATCTATCAAATTATTCTCAGCTTTGACTTCATAGTCATGAGGCTCTGGTAGAGTATGACCTCCAAGTGATTGAATCATAACAAATATATCTGAATTCAAAGCCTTAAGATAAAACACTATGGCCATAGCTGGTAATGGTCTAGCTATAGCAGGGATTCTTTCCCAAGTCTTTTGAATTATGGAATTGAAGTCAGTCATCGCTTCTTGTGGTGCCCTTTGGATGGTAATTAATTGCTATAACAAAGAAGACTTATCACCCTCCTCTTCAAATCTTTCAAAGAAAAGATCTCCGAGCTGATCCCATGTGGATATGGTGTTTGGGGTCAAAGACCAATACCATTCTAGAGCTTTCCCTTTAAAAGAAGTTGCTAATAATCTTATGGCCACATTTTGTTGTGTGATAACATGTATAACACATACATCTGATACATCCTACAGATGTTATTTAGGTGTTTTAAAGTCTTGTCCACTAAATTTGGGTAGAGCTTTCAGGGCATTCATTGGGATAGGGTCCCAAGTGGCTAGTGGTATTGGAAGAATCAATGGAATACCAGTGTTCCAACTTGCATAATTTCTTGGGGGTATAGGGGCTCCCATATTTGCTCTTGGTATTGGTATAAACTGGTTGACTCTTCTTCTTGGACTAGTTACCAAAGGTGGCAAAAGAATACCTAGATTTATAACAGATTGTGATTTGGTTACTGGTCTATAGCTCTGACTCTTCGTAGCTCTCTAGTTCATACGATCTTGAAAGAAACTTCAAGATTTGTCCCACCGGGCGTACCAAAAACTATTGATGGCTAAAATTGTGCTTGTTTCTAACACCAACAATGGAAAGTTTCAAGATGTGGGACTTGCGACTTGAAACAACCTTTAGATTTTTAAGAAGTTGGTCTCTTCTTTATATCAAGTGTATACTAGGAAAAGGGATAGGAATTTTAATAAAAATACAAATGCAAGAAAGAAAATCTAACTATGGCAATGTGCCTGAATGTAATTCGACCTTAATCCTGAGCACAATGAGATTATATGTAAGATTAAAATTACATTTAAGAGAAAATAAGTGCATGATCAATGTAAAAGATGGAACTAATAAAAATAGAGGCTCACATCATAGATTGCTTTTGCAGTGATACAAAAAATATCAACATAGGAATAGGGTTCAATCTTCTTATTTGAATTCTCCAGTCACATAAGAGGCATAGAAACACACACAGTTATATAAACTTTCCAACTCAAGAAAATTGAACAAAGGCAAATGGCATTCCTAATCACAGCTCTAGAAAGTCTAAAACTCTTGACAACACAGCCTGGACTACTTTTACAATGACAGAAAATATCAACAAAGGCACATGATTCAATCTTCTCATTAATTCTCTAGTCACATAAGAGGCATAGAAATATGCACAGTTACATAAACTTTACAACTTAAGAAAATGGAACAAAGGCAAATGATATTCCTAGTCACAGCTCTAGAATGTCTAAACTCTTGACAATAACTGTCTCAAAAAATTCTCTCTAGTATCTAATCCTTCTCCCTTTGGTGATATCTGCATCCTTATTTATAGCCTTGGATTCACTTTGGATTGTATGCTTGTTCCCAATATAATGGCCCAACTGAAATCTAACCGAATTGAAAGTGTCTAATAGAAGATATTTCTCATATTCTTAAATGCTTCATCTTCTGGCAATTCATTGGCTGAAATAGATTACATGACGCTCTCTTCTCTTAAACAGAAGAGGACACTTAGTCAATTCCTTGAAAACCTTCTTATTACTTAGGAGACACTGGAGAATGACACTTGGCATGTTCCGCAACACTTATCGAAGACACGTGGCACTTTTCGCTTTACCTATACTCTTACTATATCTTTGCTCGGGAACATTCTGCCTTTGACACCTATCGCAATTCACTTCCTCAAAACTTTAACAGCTTAAAAGAAAATAAAACCCATAGCCTTTTTTGCCTGAGCAACTTGAAAAGGAGCATAGGGACAGGTGGTGATTTCTGCTTTCCTCAACAAAAGACACGTGGCAATCTCCACTTTACTTAACTGGGGATATGTGGCAATCTCTACTGCTTTTAGCTACCTTTTGAGGAACCTGTAGAAGGTGACACATGCTGATCTCTGCATTGCTCCGTTTATATTATAGAAACAATCAGGTCTCATTTCATATTTACACAGACAATGACACCTGGTGACTTTTGCTTGCTTCAGAAACAAAACCTAAGACCCACCACAATCCTTGCTATATCAGTGAAGCAAAATGAAGATAATTTGGATCTCGATACATGGTGAATTCCGCTCTCTTTAGCTGGGATACGTGGTGTCCCCTGTCACTTTTAGAAAAGCAAATTAAAGCTTTCTATGATTTCCACTTGGCACTTTCTGCCTAATTCTGATACTTAGCTTGAAGCTTTTTGCTCAAAAGAGATGAAATGTGGGTGCTGATATGAAATGCGGATACTGACACTTTTTGCATTTCACTGAGTTATTTTGAGACATGTGGCACGTTCTACGGCCTTATTGAAATTATGAAAAGTACCTCAAAAAATGACACTTGGTAGCTTCTGCTTGACTTCAACACTTAGAGAAAAATGAATCAAAAGAAAATTAGAGCCTACGCTCTATTTCAAAACTTTGCCTTCTCAAACCAAGGTATGTAGGGACAATCATCTGGATCATGCACTGCTGAAAATCAGAATGAAACGTAGAGTATTTTTTACTCTACAGAACCCTCTACCTTGCATTACTTCTGTTATGAACCCTCTGCAAGTCTTGTAAAACTTATAAGGATTTTTATATAAGTTTATTTTGTTTAGTATTTATTGTCAGTGTCTTTCCTAAGAAAAAAATGTATACCCTAAAAGTTTGATCCGTGGTAGATCTATATTTAGTTGATCATGTTCCTTGCTATTTTGTGGAATAAATGTCGTTGTTAGAGCTTACCCTTATAGTTAATGAATTTAAAGGATAGTTGTCATTCTGGAGAGCATAAAACTTTTAGTGATGTAAATGTAGTTTGTTTTCATGGGGCCTAGGCATTTAAACTATTTTTTTTTGAGATTTGATGTCCAATTTACTAGTTTTATCTTTTGAATGTTATGGTGTTTTATGGAATATATACAACCTCAGTCTTGTATACTTGGAAAATTTAGACCTTCATTATTCCTCTTAGTTTTAGATCTGTCTCATTTTAAGAAGTCCCGTAGCTTCTCTATTTTGTGCCCCTTGGCCTATCTCTCAGTCTGATCAATCTTATTTTGATGACCCAAACATTCTATCTTGCCCAGAATGCTTCACACCTACTTATCTTCCACCTCTACACGTTTTGAGTCTATACTTACTCTCATGTCTCTTAGACACTAGTATCCAAGATAAACACCTACATCGACGTAGGTGACCTACTCTGATGCAAGTGTCTAGTGCCTTAAAGTCATGTTATTTTTAAATGAAATGTATCCTAATGGTTGGCCTAAGTGATTTAATGCGAGTTACTTTTCCAAAGAAATTGATATAAATATAAGATTATCTCTCATTCATTCCTCACTTGGAAAACCTAAAATAGACCAAGGAAACTTATACAAAGCATTAAATCAAACACTCGATAAAGCAACACTTTTTTATTTTGTCTTATTTTTATATCAGTCATAAGAACAATACATACACAGGTTTGAAGTAATGAAGGAGCATTCTAAGAGCTATATTTTCCAAGTTATAAGTTAGGTCACTATTGTACTTACTTATCACATATTACATAATTCACATACAAGATAATGTGCAGGGAAGAAATATATCAGTTTGAGGTCCTCTTTACAATATTGACTATTTAAGTAGCATTATTTGATATAGGGGTCTTTGGTGTCAGATCGACACCATGTGCTCACTAACCCATTTTTACCCAAGGTCACTATGAAAATAAAGAACTAGGGTTTTATAATTTCATGAGAAATGATAGTCCATGATCAAAATATTAATATACTAAATTGAAAGGTGAAGATAAAAACATAAGCATCCAGGGGGTCACATCGTTTTCTAGTAGGTATTCCATATAGAACACCTACATTAGGTTTAGACAATAATATCAATGTAATCACCTCAGTCTGACACTAGAGTTTGAGGCTATAAAGGAACTCAATCCATAATCTGGTGACTATTCTAGAATTATCTTCTAGACTACTTCCTACTTATTCTAGTTCAAAAATTGTGTTAGTATCAAATTCAGCTAAGTACATTACTTTGTCATTTCCATATCTAGCATAGTTGTAATTACCATTTTTAGCCTATCTCAATTTAATGAATTCAATATATGTTTATCTAAGTTTATCATCTAATTAAACTTCTATAGAGATAATTTATCATCCTTGTACCTTAATTTATCTCTATCCCCTTTAACCCTAGATAATCCTAATCTAGAATTTTTTAGGTTTAAACATTTGGTGAACCTAATATGAATATACTCTTCATTAATGCTAGAATCTTGAGGACAAATTTGGTTACCTATAAGCTATGGTCCATATGTGTAACCTTCCACCATATGGATATTAGATCATGAACCACATTTGAAAGTAAATTTTGGAAAACAATTGGCTAGTCGAGTGGAATGCTAAGTTAGATACTATAAACAAGTGTGTTACTTTTATTGATATTGGTGCATAGATTTTTATATAACATGATGAGTATGATTATTTTCCTACATCATTAGATTTTGGTAAACCATTAGACAAAAACATTAAAGAAGTGGTATTGCATTGATATAAAAAAGCTTGAGAAATTTCCTAGGTCGTCCTACACTTGTTGAAGATGAGGAATTCCTTGATTACATATCTTAAAATATTCCAAAATACCAAAAAAAAAAAAAAAAATTCCAAAAACATCTCTGACACCTATATACTCTATTGGCTCCTTGACATATATGAGTTAGTTCCATGTTAATGGATTGCATATCAGTTGATAAACATACACATGTGTGTCATCCTTTTACATGTGTGTAATGCAGATGTACACAGATACATGATAAATTATTATTTTAAATGTTGGGACTTCCCTCTACTCATGTCACATGGATAATAGGGGAATTTATGTCTATGATCATATATTTCTAGGTTATATCATTATATGGTCACTTTATATTATCATGTTCTGAGCTTATATATGTACTTACACATGCCTTTATCAATGATTATATATTATATAAGGTACTTGATATGTTATGCACTTAACATTTTTTACTAACACATTTTGATCCATAAGCTACTATGATATGTTTATGTTGGTTACTTATGCTATCTTAAATGCATTTATTTGGGTGTCTTACCTTACTATTGACTTGTTTGTTTGAGTATTTGAATATGCTTTTTTCTTTATACCCCTCCAGCCTATGTGTATTTTATTTGACATTCAAATATGTCATTATTTGTTATGTCCTATTGGCCTTTATTTTTAGGACATTAGATCAAGTCATGTCCCTCCAATTGTGAGGCATTTTAACATGCTCCTTACTTGCAGTATTTTAAGATCATTATATATCAACTTGATTTTGAATGCTCTTGTGTGTGTGCTTATTTTCTTACTAAGCTTGTATTGTTACTATCTAGGCATTACCATGATATTTATCATGTATCTTAGACTTTCACATGATCTCATTATTCTATGCACTTCAATGATATAGTTACCTAGATATGTTCTTATATATTATACATGGTTCCATTCACAAATTATACAATTGTCTTATCCTTTTGAGGTGAGGTAAATACCAGTTTCTATTCTTTCCTCACCTAAAATTGGGAAGGGGGGGGGGGATGGAGTAGGTGGGGGGCTAGGCATAATAGTGGGGTAATGTCATAGAGGCATGTTCTTCACATTTAGCACAATTATCAAATTTAGTGGAGGTATGCTTTGGAAACATGTTCTCCACATTTATTCAATATCTGACACCCCCATAATTAGTGGGTCATGCTTTGAAAGAATATTTTAAATTTAGTTGGGGCATGCCATATAGGCATGGATTCCACATAATTAGAGTTTTAGATTTAATTGGGGCATGTTTTGGAAGCATATTCTAAACACTTATTCATCTTTCACCACAACCAAATTTATTGGGGACATGTTTAGGAAACATGTCCTCCACATTGACACTTATTTCAATTTTTATATTTCTCCATATATAGTGGGGGAATGCTTTAGAAGCATGTTATTCATACTTACACAATTTATAAATTAGTCATAATACACAATTATATAATTCATATTCATAGTTGTGAAAAAATTATTTACACTGGTAGCATTGTTATGCATAGTTTTAACATGAGACATATTTAAGGTGCATATGTTATGTAATATGCATCTAATATTTTAAAATCTAAATTAGTTTTTGATTTCAAAAAACTCTTAGAGACTATTATCACTCACCAGGTTAGATTTTTACAGACTATATTGATATAATCTACTGTAGTAGTTCGTTCACTTTTTGTATGATTGAGGTGATTAAATCACTCATCTTGCCAATTTTTTAAGTTGGACTTGATTGTATCATACAATCTCACCAATTTTATAGTATGAGTTGAATTTTTTCACTCATGATCATTAGGTTATAAGTATTATTGTGTTGTAAAATTAAGCTAATCTCAATTTTCAAATGGTAATTTACATTTTCTCTGAGGTTGGGGGCATGTGCTTTCCAATCTCTCTTTCTATCTATCTCCTTAAATATTTGCATTTTTCAAATTTATATATTTATCCTAATCTCAGTTTCATTGCCTTAGAATGATATATCTTTCTAAATCAACTTGTCAATAGGCAAGGTAGTTACATTGATGCAAGGATGTACTCGTAAACCTTGCTCTTTCAATTTTAATCTTTTCAATACTTTAAATTTCAGATTATATGCCTTAATTATATATTGTCACATGCTCTTAGTTGCAAGTTAGTCATTAGAAAAGCACTCAAGTTGGACTCAAATAAAGACAAGGTGTCTTATACACACCCATGTACACATTACTTTCCTTTAAACTAGAAATTTTATTACAAGATTAATTAGGGAGGGATATAGACACTATTTTATGGATTATATACACTTTAGTCTTATGTGCTTAGAGAACTTAGACCTTGGTTGTTCCACTCAATTCTAGACCTTTTCCTCTTTTAAAAGTCTTGAATCTACTCTATCTCATACCCTTTGGCCTATATCTTAGTTTGACTAGTCTTATGTTGATAGCCTAAACCTTATATCTTTCTCAGAATGCTTATAACCTGCTTATCTTCCACCTCTACAGGTTTTGAGTTTATACCTACCCTCTTCTTCCTAGGACAATAGTGTCAAGGATAAACACTTGCATCAATGTAAGTATCCTACATTGACATAAGTGTCCATTTTCCTATAGTCATCTAATTTATAAATGAAATGGGTTGATTCACAATATTGGGGGACAAAAAACATAATAGTCTTCTAACTTTGTAAATATTTTTTATAAAAAGCGTACACCCTTTTAAAAAAAATTGAGGCTTAGGCTTTTTCCTGAACCTCAAGGACATACGGTATTTATAAAGGGTGTTAAGGTCATATGATCTTTGTATTTTATAAAGGGTGTTTGCCCTATGCCCTTTACAAAGCATAAAGGGCATATGTCCTTGCTCTAATTTTATTTTTTTCAAAGCTGAAAGAGAAAACCCGCAGCCAAGAGAGTTTGAAAAGATTTTTGTTTTGCTAAATTTTTAAATCAATGCACATGTTTTAGAGTTTCATCCCATCAATGGGATTTGCCATTGAATTAATTCACGTTTAGTATGTTATTTTTTCATTTCTATTTATATTTATTTATTGAAGTAGGGTTTTGATTTTAAGTTTGTATTGAATATTTTATATTTCCTAAAAAACACTTTATATATATATATATATATTTAAAATTTATATATACAAGTTTGATGGATCCATTTCTTGAAGAAAATGTTAGACAAAAATCTGAAGAGTTTGATTTTGCACATGAAGAATTTGAATTGTATGAGAAATAAAATTACAAATGTCAACAGTTACAAATAATCATCAATGGTTTGTGTCACTCTTCAGCTAGTAGTGCATAATGTTTACTTGAAAATATATTAGAGTATATTTTTAATGAAGTGGGAAATGTGACTTCACAATGGGATACAATGTTACATCGAAGAGAGGCTATGAAATAATTTTATTCTGAAAAATTATCATATGAAGAAAAAAACCAATAAAAGAAGCTTTATGTGATTTATTTATTAAACTTAGAACCAACCAACCTCCATCAACAAACTGAAAACACATTGATATTGATTGGTGTGTTCATGAGGAGATTAAAAATAACTTTTGGGATAGGTGTTGGATGGTGTTTCATGAGCTTTCATGCAACAATAATGAGGTTCCATTATATTTTTTGAGAAAATTATATTGTGAGTTTGTGTTACAACCAATTCTAAATTATTTTTACATGAAGGCATCTTAAGGTAGGGGAGGTGGGTCTTCATTTGATAAACCTGGTGCTAAGCAAAACCATCATAACTAAGCTCAAAGAAATAGAAAAATAATATCGCATGCCTCTATTCCTAAAATTTTATATCGTGACATACAGATAAACAACCTTGAGGTGGTCAATAGTTTGATACAAGTTATGATTGATCATGGTATACATTCTTTGAAGACTTATACTCAAGTACAGGTGGTGCTAGTGGTAGTGGTGGTGTTTGTGGTAGTGGTATTGGTGCCGATACTACTAGAAGTAGTGGTTTTGTTGGTGTTGGTATAGGTGCTAGTGTCCCTCCTCCTACTAATGTTACATTTCATGTATATTATTGCATATCATGTGGGATGAAGTGTATGAGACCTCTTGTTCAGGTGTGACATACATAGAGTAGATTTATGGAGATTAACATGTTAGAGTGTATGCCATCTATATATGTTTCAACAATGACAAACAATATCATGCTAGATAGTAGCATGCCAGACATTAGAATGCTATAACATATGCCACATGTAGATGCTTTATCAATGAATGATACAAGCATTTCAAACACTATGTGAGATTTAGTAGTTTCAACAACTCTTATTAGGATATTCTAGGCTCTTGTTGTAGAGGATACTTCACCATCTATATTTGATACACATGTTTAATTTTAATTATAGTTTATTTATGTTTGTAAGAGAATATTAAGTTTATTTCCTAGTATGTGTTTACTTTATTGACTAATTTATTTAACTAAAATTGTTATTTTTTGTTCGTATAGTTTATTGGTGATATTCTAGGTACCTCAGTAGGCCTTGACTCTATTGTAGAGGATACAATTGGCATATATGTACTTTACACACATGTTTTTAAATTTTTAAATTACAAATTTATTCATTTACATGTTTATTATCATTTGAATAAAAAAACTCTATTTTAATATATATTATAGTCATATCTTTTTATCATGTTAATTGGATCCACATATTATTTATTTATTAGTTTTATAGATGATGAGAGCTGCTATGGGCACCCCTCATAGATGAGAAAAAGGTTTAGGTGAAGTTTCTACTGCATCTGAGAATCCACTATCTCCACATCAGGTTATGATTTAGGGATGAATATTGGTGAGAACACAGTTTAATTATTTTTATCTTTAAGCAGTGATATTTTATGTCATATTTACATAATTATATGCAATTATAGATTTAAAGATATATGTATGCTCCATAAGATTCCCCATCACAGGTGTATATGTAGTCTCATAGCCCTAGACAACCATTTAGATTGAATATGGTGAGTGTAGAATCATTTTACAAAATTTTATATTCTTGAAAAATTTATCAAATTTTCAATATACAATTTTAATGCATTAATTTTTATATTTTATATGTTGTGTAGAGACAACAATTTTCACTGGTTGTTAATGAAATAATGGATGACTCATATGCCAAGAGGAGAGTATCTTCTCATATTAAGGAATCCAACACCCCTAACTCTACGTCTATAACAACAAAGTGAAATTTATTTAGAGGCAATGAGGAGTAGGAGATCTAGTTGTTTTGCTAGTGATATAGTTATAGGAAAAATCTATTTTGTATGTTGATATGATCCACATTGTATGCCTATATTGTGCATTTTTTCTATGTACATAGTTGTAGGTACAATCAATTTTGTATGTGGATATGGCCCACATTTTATGCCTATATGACACATTTTGTCTATGTACATGTTATGGTCTACATTTTTTCATGATATATGTTATATTATTTATGTTAAATTATGACATAGAACTTTGATTGTATCACATATATACTATTTGACAATATGATTCTTTTACCTACGCATAATTTTTATTTTTATCATTTAATGTTTACACATATTATTGGTTAATGATTGAATTATTAGTTCATATGGGGTTACGAAATTCACATTATTCTCTAAGTTAGGTGCTTTCAATCATTGTGTATATTTTACATTTACATGTGATATCTTCTATCTACTTGTTTCATTTACATTTAATTACATATCAATTTACAATTTTGATGTTTAAATGGAATTGGGACAAATTTCTTAGACGTGAATATTATAAATTGTACTTGATCATAAATGTTAAGAGGTCTAGTGATGCACTTATGTATGTCCTCAACTCCTACTTTTCCATAAAACAAATAAACATAATTATATGTGTCCATATAGTCACTATGGCCTACTTATACATGCGTTAATATTGACATTGATATCCCTCTCTAGACTATCCACAAAATTACAATCTTTGCAAGGCAAAAATATAGACACAAACGAAGAGACTTAATCAAATTAGATATTCCTTGAAAAGTATATAAAACTTGAGGTTATATTCTTATGGTATTTAAAGACATTCAATCTTTATCTTAATATGGAAAACCAATCCATCTATTGGTTTTGTTTATTTGAACTCAAAAGACTCAAAGCTCTCTATAAGCTAATTAAGCCTAAACAACTCAAAAGGATCAAAAAAAGAAATATTTGAAAATAGGGGTATAGATCAATCTAGAATAATTTATCATAGTATTTTGCAGGTGACTCAACTTTTGAAACACCTCAAAAGGTCTGCTACAAAGATTTTTATCAAAAACCTCTCATAGACTTATTAGTCTTAATGTTGCTCTATCATGCAAAAACTCATTTTGTATTGAATTATCATTTCAAGACACCTTAGACATATATATTTAAGTTTTTTTATAAATTATCAATTCTTAGATAAAATGTTTGGCTTTCTAATTTTAATATTTCACCCAAAAATTCATAAAATCATGTTTTATTTATTAGGCCTAATTACCCTCTAGTATGTCAAAACTCAAGATATAGTTTTATTACAAAAAATGATCCTTTTATGAGGTATGTATAAATGCATTAAATGTGTTTCAAAATTCATTTGGATTGTTAAAGTTTCTAAACCAAACTCTCTCCTTTTTATCAAAGAAACACATAAAATAGGGTATCTCTTACACATACTCGATTGGTCAGAGGAGCCTAATCGATGAATAATCTATGCAGACAAGTCTAGATGGGTGTTTTAAGGATAGATTGACCTTTATATGGTCTTGATTGAGATTTGGGACTGAAATTTTTAGTTGGTTGGAGGCATCCCTTAAGATAATTCACTTGTCCCTGAGTGTACAAAATGAGCGATCTTAGGTCTCATAATGCACGAGAAGCATGAGGTCTAGAGACAAACCACCAGATCCTACATGTGCATGGATGAGTCCTTTAAGAAATATTGATAGGATTTTATCTAATTCAAGATGGATGAGACACAACAATGAGGTTTCTCTCATAGCCAAATCTCTCATAACAGACTAAAAGTTGGTCAGTAGGGGGTTGTATAGTCTAACTCATCATCTCAATTGATGAACCATCTATACAAACACATCTAGATGGGAATTTTTAGGCTAGAATGATGTTTATTATATCTTAGTTTGGCTCCAAAAGTGAAAGTTATTGTGGGTTAGAGGCATACTTTAAGAGAATTCACTCATTGTTGAGTGTGCAAAATGAGTGAACTTACGTCACACATTTCATGAGAACCATGATGGATATAAATGAACCATAAAATCATAAAAATTCAAGGATGATTCATATAAGAAATCCCAAGAGTATTTTATCTAACTCAAGACAAGTGAGACACACTAATGAGGTTTATCTCATAGCCAAATCTCTTAGAACGGGCTAAAAGTTGGTCAATGGGGGCCATATAATCTGACTCATTAGCCTAATCGATAAACCATCTACATAAACACATATGAATGGGAATTTTTAAGCTTTAACAACCTTTTTTATGTTTTTATCAATCCTCAAGAGTGAAATTTGTAGTTGCTTAAAGGCATCCCTTAAGAGAATTCACATGTCCTTGAGTGTGCAAAATGAACAAACTTTGATCGTGTATTACAAGAGAACCATGAGGGATAAAGATAATCCATCAAATCATAAATGTGTAGGGAAAAGGATTATAAGAAAATCCAAGATGATTTTATCTAAATTGAGATGAATGAGACATAATAAGTAAATTTCTCTCATGACCAAATCTCTCAGAATGGGTCAAATATTGGTCAGTGAGGGCCGTAAAATTTGACTTGTCAACTCAATAAATTAACCATCTATGTAGACACATCCATATATGTGTTTATAAAATATAAAAACATTTGTATAATATTTATTAGGCCCTGAGAGTGAAAGTTGTAGTTGATCAGAGACATCCCTTAAGAAAATTCACTTGTCTCTAAATGTACAAAATGAATGAACTTCAGTCATGCATTGCAAGAGAACCATGAGGACTAGAGATGAACTGTCAGCTCCTAAAAATGAAGGGATGAGTCTTATAATAAATATAAGGAGTATTTAATCTAAATTTAAATGGATGATATGCAATAATGAGGTTTCAATCATGGCCAAAGATTTCAAAATGGGCTAAAAGTTGGTCAATAGGGTCACAGAATCTGACTCATCAGTCCAATTAATGAACCGTCTATGCAAAAACATATAAATGGGTTTTTTAGGATAGAATAAACTTTGTCCTATCTCAGTTAGACCCTGGGAGTGAAATTTGTAATTGGTTAGAGGCATCCCTTAAGAGAATTCACTCATCCCATAATGTGCAAAATGAGCGATCTTTGGTCATGTATTGCATGAGAATCATGAGGGATAGAGTTTAATAATTAACTCCTAAACATAAAGGGATGAACACTATAATAAATTTTAAGAGTATTTTATATAAATTGAGATGAATGAGATATGACAATGAGATTGATGTCACATCTAAATCTCTTAGAATGGACCAAAAGTTGGTTAGCAGGGGCCATAAAATTTGAATCATCAACCCAATAATTGAGCCATCTACACAGACACTTCTAAATGGGAGTTTATATGACAAAATAACCTTTGTATAGTATTGATTAGGTCCTAAGACTAAATGTTACAGTTGATTGGAGGCATCTTTTACAAGAATTCACTCATCCTTGAGTATGCAAAATGAGTGAACTTTTATCATGCATTACAGGAGAACCATAAGGGATAGAGATGAAACATCAGCTCTTACATATGCAATGATGATTCATCTAAGAAATACCAATAGTATTTTATCTGAATTGACATAGATAATATGTAAGAATGATGTTTATCTCATAATTAAATCTCTTATAATGGGCCAAAATTTGGTCAATGGGGGCCATAAAATCTAACTTATCAAAGAAATCGATAAACTATATGTAAAAACAAATCTATATGGTTGATTTTAGGCTATAAAAATCTTTATCTAGTCTTGGTCAAGCTTTGGGATTAAAATTTGTAGTTTATCAGAGGCATCCCTTAAGAGAATTCATTCACCTTTAAATGTGCAAAATGAGCAAACTTTGGTCGCATGTTTCATGAGAACCATGAGGGATAGGGACAAACCATTAGATACTAAACATATAAGGATGAGTACTCTAATAAATCTAAGAATATTTTATCTATTTAAATATTGAAAAGATGTAATAATGAGGTTTATCTCATGGCCAAATCTTTCAAAACAAGATAAAATTTAGTCAATAAACACTGTAGAATCTAACTCATCGACTTAATCAATGAACCGTCTATGTAAACATATCTAGATGGGTGTTTTATGCTATAAAAACCTTTGTCCAATCTTGTTTAGGCCTTATGAGTGAAATTTTTAGTTTATTGGAGGCATCCCTTAAGGGAATTCACTCATCCATGAATGTACAAAATGAATGAATTTCTATCGTGCATTATAAGAGAAATTTAAGGGCTAGAGACAAATTTATAGATCCTATGTGTGAAATGATAAGTCCTCTAAGAAAGACCAAGAGGATTTTATCTAACTCAATATGGATGAGACACAATAATGAGGTTTTTTTGATGTTTAAATCTCTCAGAATAAGCCAAAAGTTGGTAAGTGGGGGCCATAGAATCTAACTCATCAACCCAATCATTAAACTATCTATGTAGACACATCTAGATGGGAATTTTTAGGATATAAAAAACTTTTTTTAGTTTTAGTCAAGTTGTGGGAGAAAAATTTATAGTTGATTGGAGACATACCTTAAGAGAATTCACTCATCCCTGAATGTGTGAAATGAGCAAACTTCATTTGCATGTTACACAAAAACAATGAGGGATAGAGTTAAATAGTCAACTCATATATGTGTAAGGATGAGCCATCTAAGAGATTTTGGGAGGATTTTATCTAACTTGAGATGGATGAGATGTAGTAATCAAGTTTCTCTCATGGCCAAATCTCTCAGAATGGGCCAAAATTTGGTCAATGGGGGCCATAAAATATGACTTGTCATCCCAATCGATGAACCATCTATGTGGACACATATGAATGGGAATTTTTTAATTAGAAAAATATTTGTCTAGTATCAATCGAGCCCTGGGAGTGAAAGTTGTAATTGATCAGAGGCATCCCTTAAGAGAATTCACTTATCCCTAAATGTGTAAAATGAGTGAACTTCAGTCACACATTGTAAAAATAATATGAGGGATAGAGACAAACTGTTAGCTCCAAAATATACACATACAATTACTATAATAAAAACCAGGAGGAATTTATCTAACTCAATATGGACAAGATATAGCAATGAGGTTTCTCTTGCAACCAAATCTCTCTAAAAGGGCCAAAATTTGGTTAGTAGGGGTCGTATAATCTAACTCATCAAAAAATTTGATGAACCATCTATGCAGACACAACCAAGTGGGAATTTTTAGGCTAAACAAACTTTATCTGATCTCAGTCAGGTACTAGGAGTGAAATTTATAGTTGATTAGAGGCAACCCATTAAAGAATTCACTCATCCCTGAATGTGCAAAATGAGTAAAGTTTCATTGTGCATTTCATGAAAATCATGAGGGTTAAAGATGAACTATCATCTTCTACATGTGTATGGATGAGTTCTCTAAGAAACCTTAGGAGTATTTTATCTAACTCAATTTAGATGAGATACAATAATGACATTTCTCTCATGGACAAATCTCTTAGAATGGGCTAAAAGTTGGTTAGTTGGGCTCATATAATCTGACTCGTCAATGCAATTGATTAACCATCTATATGGAAACATCCATACAAGTGTTTTTAGGCTAAAACAACCTTTGTCTAGTCTCATTCTAGCCTTAGGAGTGAAAGTTATAGCTGATTAGAGGCATCCCTCAAGATAATTCACTCATCCTCGAATGTACAAAATGAACAAACTTCCATCGTACATTGTAGGAAAACCTTGAGGGATAGAGACTAACCATCAATTCTTATATGTGCATAGATGAGTCCCCTAAGAAATCCCATGATGATTTTATCTAACTTGATATGGATGGTACATTTAAATGAGGTTTTTCTCATTACTAAATCTCTTAGAATGGGCCAAAAGCTAGTTAGTGGGGGCTGTAGAATCTATCTCATCAACCCAATTAAAAAACTATTTATGTAGACACATCTAGATGGGAATTTTTAGGCTAGAAAAACTTTTGTATAGTCTTGATCAAGCCCTAAAATTGAAATTTGTAGTTGATCGAAGGCATCCCTTAAGAGAATTCATTCATCCCCAAATGTGCAAAATGAGTGAACTTTGGTCACATGTTACAAAAGAAATATGAGGGATAGAGATGAAAAATCAAATCTTACATGTGTAGGTATGAGTCCTCTAAGAAAACCCATGAGGATTTTATCTAACTCGAGATCTATGAGACATGATAATGAGGTTTCTCTTATGATGAGGGTAAAAATTTGGTCAATGGGGGTTGTAGAATCTGATTCATCAACCCAATTGATAAAATTCTATGTAGACATGTATAGATGGGAATTTTTAGGTTAGAAGAACCTTTATCTAGTCTTAGTCAGTCTTCAAGAGTGAAAGTTGTATTTTATTAAAGGCATCCCTTAAGATAATTCATGTGTCTCTAAGTATGAAAAATGCGTGAACTTCCATTACATGTTGCAAGAGAATTGTGAGGGATAGAGATGAAAAGTAAAATCTTAAACATGTAAGGATGAGTCTTGTAAGAAATCCTAAGAGGATTTTATATAAATTGATATGAATGAAACATAGTAATGAGGTTTCTCTCATGGCCAAATCTCTAAAAATAGGTAAAAGGTTGGTCAATAGGGCCATATATTCTGACTCATTAGCCCAATCAATGAACTATCTATGCAAATACATTTGAATGGGCATTTGAAGGCTATAAAAATATTTGTCTAATCTCATTTGGGCTCTTAGAGTGAAAGTTGCATTTGATCAGAGGCATCCCTTAAGAGAATTCCCTCATCCCTGAATGTGAAAAATGAGCAAACTTCAGTTGCACATTGCATGAGAACAGTGAGGTTTAAAGATGAATAATTAGCTCCCACATGTGAAGGTATGAGTCCTATAAGAAATCCTAGGAAGATTTTATCTAATTCAAGATGGAGGAGACAAAATAATGAGGTTTCTCCCATAACCAAATTCATTCAGAACGTGTCAAAAGTTGGTCAGTTAGGGCCATATATTTGGACTCATCAACACAATCAATGAACTATCTATATAGACACATTAGGATAGGCATTTTTAAGGTATAATGACCATTGTATTAGTCTTTGTGGGCCCTAAATAATGAAGGTTGTAGTTGATCAGAGGTATATTTTAAGAGAATCCACTCATCCCTGAGTGTGTAAAAAGAGTGCACTTCTATCATGCATTATAGGAGAACCATGAGGGCTAAAGATAAATCATTAGGTCCTACACATGAATGGATGAGTATTCTAAGAAAATCATGAAGGATTTTATCAAATTGAAGATGAACAAGACACAACCATGAGGTTTCTCTCATAGACATATCTCTCATAACATGGAAAAAGTTGGTCAGTGAAGGCCATATATTTTAACTCATTAACTGAATCGATGAACCATCTATGCATACACGTTAAGATAGGCATTTTTAGGTTACAATAACCATTATCTGATCTTGGTGGGCCCCTAAAAATAAAGGTTGAATTTGATTGGAGGCATCCATTAAGAGAATCCACTCATCCCTGAGTGTACAAAAAGAGCAAACTTTTATGGAGCATTGTAGGAGAACCATGAGGTATAGAGATAAACCATCAAATCCTACACCTACAAGGATGAGTCCTTTAAGAAATATTAGGATGATTTTATCTAACTTGAGAGGAATGAGATACACTAATGAGGTTTATCTGGCATCCAAATCTCTCATAACATGCTAAAATTTGGATAGTGAGGGCCAAATATTGTGACTCATCAACCCAATCAACGAACCATTTATGTGGACACATTGAGATAGATATTTTTAAGCTACAAAAACCATTATTTAGTATTGTGGGCCCCTAGAAATGAGGGTTATAGTTGATCAGAGGAATCCCTTAAGAGAATCCACTCATCCTCAAGTGTGTAAAAAGAGAGAACTTCCATCATGCATTGCAAGACAACCACGAGGGCTAGAGATGAACTATCAGATCTTACATGTGCATAGATTAGTCTTATAAGAAATCCTAGTACTATTTTATCTAACTTAATATAAGAAAATGTATAAACTAGGTTTCTCTCATAGCCAAATCTCTTAGAACATGCCTAAAGTTGGTTAGTGAGGGTCATATATTTTGACACATTAGCCTAATCGATGAACCATCTACGTAGACACATTGGGATAGGCATTTTTAGGCTAAAATAACCATTATTAAATCTTGGTGGGCCCCCAAAAATGAATATTGTAGTTGATCTAGGGCATCCCTTAAGAGAATCCACTTGTCCCCAAGTATGCAAAAAGAGTGAACTTATGCCGCACATTACAGGAGAACCATGAGTGCTAGAGATGAACTATCATCTCTTACACGTGCACATATGAGTCTTATAAAAGAGAATAGATAAGTCTATTTTTGTGTTTTATTGAAAGGATAAATAGAGAGAATGTTAAAAATTATTTGTTTAAGGTAGATGGAATTAATATAAGTTATTTTAGCTTCTCTTTGTTTCAAAAAGATAATCTTCTCTACTCACGACACCAACCACATGAAGGTGGAAGCTCATATGGTGCCAATAACCTACTTTTAAATTGTTAGTAAAAAAATAAATAGAAATAAGCACATAATGATAAAGTAGTTGAAAATTAAAATACATTAAATCAAATAAATTTACTATATTAATTTGAAACACTAGATAAACTTACTAGTTCAATCTAACATACCTTCAACATCAACTCTATTTGTAAATGTTTTAAGAATCATTTCATGGTCAGATTAATGCACCTTCCATAAAATTATATTGTGAGTCTTTCTATGATATTTGATTATTTGAATATTTGTAGCAATAACCAAGTTTGAATAATGAAGTACCGCAATGTGTGTTTCAAAGTCATCACATCAAATGGAATAAATTAGCTCTTCTCCATCCATAACATTTGTGGCTATTTTTTTTGCCTCTACACAATGACACAAGTAGTAGTATGTTCCCTCATCATTGTTCTCAGGTGTAATGACTAAAAAAACATGCCCTGCATTTAAAGTATAATCAAATTGTAAGCACATCTAAGAAATAATAAAAACATCACTAATATCTAAGGTTGTATATTTAAATAAAGAATAAATTTTACCTGGTTGTACATGATTTGAGATGTGATAAAAGTCAACTGATGATGCCAATTCATGATCTGTCAATTGTTGGAGTGAATGGATACTCTCTACAGGTGATATGGGTCTACAATACCATTAGTCAACACATTATTTTGACTCATATTCATTCCAATTAAATTCCATACATGAGGAACAAAAATATGCCATATCCCTAGTATAAATAGTTCATGAACTTGAATTTGAGATTTGAATGGAGTGGAAAACAATTGATCTAGGTAGTGCAATACAATCTTCATATATTGATTTATGTTGTTCCTCTATTAATGAAAATAATCTCTGTAAATGAGAATGTTTATCCAGTCCATGACAAATATTTTAATTTCACCAAGTCATAATACTTTCAACATCGATCAAATTAGCACCATCCTTGTGTTTTAACTACTCTCTTTTAAGAGCTTTGATTACACATGCACCAGCACCATCATGTTCCCCTTTTCCATGCCCAGCCTCAAAGAAGCTCCAAAAATGTTGAATGTCATTATTCTTATGCATTCTACTTAACCAATAAAACATTAAAGAATTCTTAAATTACCCTACATAATTATTTGACCAAATGTAGTGTGTATCAAACATTATTTATCTTTCATTCATATTCATATAAAATATCTAAAAATAACTTTGGAAAAACTCTGGAGAATGTGATCTATCATTGCTCATATAAAAATGGTACCCACTCAAATTCTTTCTATTATCATCTATGCTATTACGTGCATGTCTAAATGTAATATGAAAAATATTTTAACTTGAATTGAATTATAATATTGGGATTGAACCTCATTTTGTGGTTGTCGTGTGTAGTTCTCAACAAAATCCACAACCAAAATAATGGTGTGAATTGAGAAGTTGTCCTTGCATGATTTAAATTGATTATCTAACCATATTGATTTGTGTGTGTCTTGCATATTGATATATAATATTCTTTTTGAATTCAAACATAAAATCACCTAAAAAAACTTTGGTCATGACAAATTCACATCTTGATGAGTCTTTTCCATATTTTAACACACACTTAACAAATTTGTACTTCTTATAATCAGCTAGCCACTTTCCAAATTTATGTGAAATATATTCATGTAAACAACTCATCAAATTTGAAAAACCACCATAATAATTACCTGTTCCATCCAAACATTGTTTGGAAAAAAATTGTCCCTTAGGTCTTTGACATAAAAGACCTTGGATTTATTCTCTGGATGTTTTAGATGGGGAAGACACCATACATTCCTAGAAAATATTGTTATTATGTAAAGTACAATGTATATGATGAAAAACATTAAAATTCACATCAAATTAAACATTTACCATACAACATATGGTGCATTCTTGGTTGATTTTAACATAGAAAGGCTTGCACATCTCAAATGACCTTTGGCTAGTTATCAATTGGCCATTAAATTTTTTAATAAACTTTTTATTAAAATCTATTTGTGTCATGTCTAAATTTTTTTTTGCATTTGGCTCATGATTTTTTGAGCCTTTTCTTCTTTTAACAACATTTTTTACATTATTTGGGACCCTTGTGTTGTTGTGATGAAAAATTTCAATCATTTGTTTTGTTCCTTCAACTAATATCTTATATATTTGTGGGAATCTACCACTAAATGCCCAACAATCCATGAGTGAAGGGTCATCAACCCTTATTCTTCTTTTTATAGAATTTATTAGAGTTTTTCTATTTAAATTCAAGGATTTACTTGTTTTAGTAATAATTCAAGATATAGATGTTGACTTACTCACTATAGATTCTATTATTACTTGTCTTACCACATTACTATCTTTGTTCTGAATTTTATTACTTATTACCTTAAATGCATTAAATAGATTCTTTACTAGTTTATTATTTCTTTCTTCCATGTTTAATGTTTTTAACCCCAAATTATGCATCAAAAGGCACATTTTTTTCATTTTCATTAATTGAACAAATAGTTGACATAGTTCTGTATGTATATTATTCTTAAATGCATAGTTCTATACATGTTGAGCATGATGCTAAACTGATATATTTGAAATTTTACCTTACATACATTCTATTATTTTTTCATCTATTTCAACCAAATACTTTGTTGTTCAAATTATTATCCTTAGAGGCATGGGTGCAAGAGATATATTTTATATTAAATTAGGTGGTGTTAACACTTTAACCATGGTAAGGATAGTAGGGGGTTGACTATCTACACTAGACCCTATAGGTGAATCAAATTCCTCTTCATTAGGAGACATATGATTCAGGGTCATTATTTGATTTTAATTATCATCATAGTTAAAAATTTCATTATGAATGGATGGTTCATCATATTATGTATGTCCATATGTTTCATCATTTATTACAAATTAATTACTTACATGCTCTACATTTTAAATTTCATCTTGGAACAAAGATTTATTTGGTTCTCTTATCTTATTTGAAGACATATGTAAACTAAATTCTATAGAATTGGGCATGTTATTTTAATTATAAGTATTACTTGGTGTAGAAGAAGAACTAATTTAACTTATTTGGGAATAATGGAGTTTTATTCTTGTTTTAGTTAAGGGTCAAGATTAATAAATCAATATAGAATATAGAAATAATTATAGTCTTGATTTGTATTAATATTTGTCTTTCTCACCTTTCTAAAAATAAAAAATAAATAGGAATAAATGTAACTTAGCTATAAAATAGACTGAGATGGATGATACATAGGTTGAAAATGGTTGTGCAGGGCTAGGAAGGTGACATGAACCTAAATCTAGCTTTTGTTCAGTGAAAGGATAGGATCACCAAAAAATTTGACACTTTGGTGTCTAGCGCTATTGTCCAAACTGATCACAGAGACCTAAATTTTTTTGGGTAATTGTGGTGTGCTTGTGTGAGCATGCCTATAAAACATCTAGCACTAATTATTGTTAGAACTTGCTATGGAGCTAATGTTGTCTTCAAACTCTAATCTTCCATCATACTTGATAAAATGATATTTGAGTTACTTGAAAAAGAAGGGGGGGTTAGTGTGTAAGATTCACTAAACATGTAATCCAAATCCCTTGTGTGGGTACATTGCTTACATATTGATACTCTGAAGAGGGATCAAGCCATATGTAGTTCTCCCACCTAATGTGCTTTGTACAATAGTGAGATGTAGATGCAAATGACAATTTGATAGTGTTTGAGGTGGCCAAGAATTGGTAGAAATATTTGAATATATTAGCACCTGTGTTGGGTGATTATGTGCAAATAACAGGGAAGTTTGCCTTAGTGTTTTGTTTGTATTCTTGATTGCTTTGTAAGTTTAGTCACCTCCTTTGTAAATGAGCTTTGAGTGGAATTTTATAGGGAATAATTTGTCATGGGTTAGATGTATTTGTGCTAGGATGGCCTAATTAAGAATAAGGACCAAATGAAAATGATCGTTGGGGCTTAAAGTGCAAATGGATATGAGAATTGAAAAGTGGATGCTTTAGTGTCTAGTGCTATAGTCCAAATGGGATGCTCCTATCCTATAGGATCAAGACCTAGGGGAATAGGATTGGCATAGGGAATACTATTTGGTTGAGGTGGAATGATCATTTAGAAGGTTCTGAATGATTGGCAATGAAAGAAAAGGTGTCTAAAAGGGTCATAAAAGCATGCAAAAAGGACCTAGGGATGGTGTGTCACAAGCCATACTTAAACCGCCAATTTGGATATTTTATATGACTACATTTAAACTGCCCCTCCACCCACCCACCCCCCTCTTTATTCTAGTGATGTAACAAAGCGAAATACTAGGATAAAGAAAAAATAGAAAGTGTACCTAAACTTATCTACAAGGGTGAAGACCATGAGGATGTGTGATGTTGAGAGTACGTAGAGAGAGCACAACATGAAGAATAAATATGATAGAGAAAATAAGGAGTAGATTAGTTCTTACTAGAGATGCTATGTCTAAAATAAGAATGCACAAGGTTTGGGTAAAATAAAGAGGAAGAGAAAGGAATGAATATACCTCACTAGGTACGCAAACCAATATAAAACCTATTGTGATTTTGAGTGATGTTGGGTATGTGCTATACCAAGAGTAATATTGTGAATGAAGCTAAGTGCTCAATTTTCCAAGGGTGGCTCAAGAATATAAAGGCTGGTCATTTGGCTCCATCATCACCTACTATGTAGTGAAGCTATGTGATCATGCGTGTGTTAATCGATATTTGGACTATGTGTCCAATCTCTCTACATAGGTGGCTCAAGAATACAAAGGATATCTATTCCTTTAGTTCTATCATCACCCACTAAGTGTGAATTATGAACTGATATCGATATGAATGTATTTCATATGAAATGGCTCATGAAGCCTATGAATGCTCTACAATCTGATAATGTGTCATGGATATATGAATGTGTATTGAGAGCTAGACCAATCTTGGTCACTTCAAAAGATGGAGATTAGGCTTGTATGAAAGCCACTCCAAAATTAAGAATGAGGCTTATATGAAAGCCACTCTGAAATAATGTCAACCATCTATAGATGGAATAAGGCATGTAACTACTGAGAATACCTAGGTAATATAAAAATTTTGAAAGAAAAGAAGACCATGTGTTACACACATTTCCCCCAATCACTGGTGTCTATAAAATAGATTTTGATCTAGAAGTTGTACCAACTACACAATCTGAAACTAGAAGCAAGAGCCATCATGTTGTGTATGATGCCCCTTATATCTTGATAATCTAAGTAAAACTATACTAAAACTACCCAATCTGAAATGAACTATAGCTAACAACATTATAATTGACTTTATCTTTTTATCTATTTCTAATTTTTTTTGGTTTTTAGCTATTCCACATGTTTTGAATCCTGATTGATATTTTGAGTGTTCTAAAAATTGATTTTTATCAATTAAATGCTATGATCTCTATGAAAAAAACCCTATTTATTTCCCCCTCTTCTGAGGGTAGGAATGAAGACCCTAAAATGACTTCCCTCAAAATAAAGAGCCCTACAAGTGTGTTATGCTATGAAATACATGATATAGAAATGATAATCCAAAAGATGTCTGAAGATATAACACAGTTTGTATTGGAGATTGTTAGATCAATAGGCGTATACCTAGATAGATGTAACAATGTAATAGCATTTGCAGTATATTGAACTAAAATTGAAAATCTGGTTAGTTGTTAAGGAGGAATGGAGCATGATGTCCGTCATGGCATCCAAGAAGGCAAGATAATGTATGATGTGGATCATGGCATTGCAAACAATTGAGAAGAAAATAAGCATGCAATGTAATAAATAAGAAGCATACAAAAGAGGCCAAGGGACCAAGAAAATAAGGGACATGCGCACATATCACTCAACCTAGGAAAAGTATTCATATAAGTCATGTTCAAATGCCCACATACACATACAGTTATAAACAAACAAGATTGGCATGACGACCACACCCACATACAAGAGTACAAGCAAAGGACATTGGTCAATGTCCTATGGCACACACAAGTAAAAAATTAGGAAATAAGAAGTGCAATCAAATATAGATACTCAAATCAAGAAAGGAAGGAATGAAAATTCTATAAATACTAACACATCTAACTAATCAAAACAAGAAGTGAAGGTATGCAAAGAATGTAGTATAAGACTAGGTAAATGCTAAGAAATACACAAGTGATATATATTAGTGAGTGTTGATAGAATAATGTGTAAAATAGTAAGTAATGTACATCAACATGATAACTAGAGTGTGTGGTGTAGTAATGACATAACCTAGATGGTATAGTAATGTAGAAGATGCCCCCGGTGGGTAGATATATCGATGTATGTCTTGATTGTAGAAGTAGGATTCCCCCTCGATGGGTAGAGTGAAGTAATCAAGGATCTAGGTGTCATTGAACACACTCAAATATGATCAAGTGAAGCATGGTAATGTAGATAAATTTACAAACAATAGCATAAAACAACAAAATGTAAGTCTAGCATGGTAGTAGAAATGCAAAGCATGGATACTGTGTATGATTGAAATTTTTTTGGTGTTTTGAGTTATTTGAATGTTTTTTTATTTTAACATGTTATATTATTTTTGGTATTTTGAAATATTTTATTATTTTTGGTATTTAAAAATAAGCTATGTACAAGTAATCATAAAGAAAATATATACAAGAAAGTGAAAAGAAACTATGTGTAAGTAAGATGAGAAATTATGTATAAGTAGAAAGAAACTATGTATAATAATGACTAAGAGGAATGATACTAACTAATGGGTATCATAAGAGACTCCCTATCATGGTATCCTATATCAAGGAGAGGGATCATGTGTGATCATGAAGTACGATGGTAGGGCTAGGACTGTGACTTTGAAAGCTATGTATGTTGTAAGTTCTCTAAAAATTTTGTAGTGGAAACTGGCTGTAGGGTCCCCCTATAACTATAAGAAGTAGATGAAACTATGGGGCTCTTAGGGACACATCTAGTAGTAGAAGTAGCTCTCTAAAAATGTGCTTTGTGTGTAGAGGCATGAGACCTCAATGATACTTCCTTGGGTGTGAATACTATAGATGAAAAATATCTAGAGTCCTAAAATTACCACTGATGTAGTGTTCTCTCTAAGAGAGGACTCCATGGAAGTATATGAAATCTTTGTGATGGAAAGGGAGGCATCAATTGTGTCTGAATCTCAACTAGAGGAATAGTTGTAACTGGTGGTGATACATGTGAAGGTTGGGCTGCCATAGGGGGTTGTTGAGACATAGTTTCCCCCATTATGTCATTTATAACTAGTTCTAAAGGAATATTAGTTATTAGTAGAAGGGGATGTAAGATATCATTCTATGCATATCAACCCCATAGCTATTGTATCACTATATAAACCCTGATGGCTAACTGAACAAGTGGCCATACTACTCATGCTATGTAGGAACATGCCCTATATCTGAAGTTATCTATGGTGCATGAACTGTAGCTATATGTGAAGACTCTATAATATGCAACCTCAATGGATGCACAACTAAAATTATGTGTTATGAAGGAGGCTCATCTATCTGTATTCATAGTGGATTGATACATGAAATAAAACCCTATGGCTTTTGTTCTGATGCATATGAATGAGTAATAGATTAGAATAAAAGTGTAACTTGTGATGGGGACTCATCTAATCTCAATCATAGCAGGTTGCTACATGAAATAGGTCCCTAAAAACTTATTTATAGTGAATATCTATCTAGATAAATATTCTATGATGTGGGTTCATCTAATCTTAACCATAATAGGTTTTTATGTGAGATAGGACCCTAAAAACTTTGTTGTGGTACCTATGACTATGTTGGATATATATATGGAACTGCACTATGTACTCCATGGAATACACTACTATATTTAGATTGATCTCATTGTACTAGTCTCCAAACCCTCTAGGTAGGTCTAATAGATCTCTTATGAGGCTATGTCCTAGAAACCACATTACTCTCATGATGAGTAACTGATGATTCCTATGAAGGAATGTCTGGGTATGACTCTATCATGGAAGAATGAGGTCTATATATCCATGATGGAGATCTAAGTGCACCCATTGTGAATGCTATGATGTTTTTATCAACACGTCTATTAATACAGTGACTAAGTCCATAACAATCATTATCTTTATGTCCACAGATATGATGATAATTATACAAGGGATGATGTGGCTTTTTATGTAAGAGATGTGGATCTCAATTATGAGCATAAATCAATGTGATTATCCTCCTATCTATTAGTGATGATAATATGACATATGGGCTATCTCTCTCTGAATCAAATTGTAGTGGTGCCCTAGTGTTGTTCTTTGTAGTACATACTATAGTTGGGGCTTTGTAAACTAGCTCTTTGTACTTAACTAGTTGTTTTTATGGTTTTGGTATCCTATTTTATTGGGGACATGGTAGATGTTGTGTGCTAGGATATATATATATATATATATATATATGTGTGTGTGTGTGTGTGTGTGTGTGTGTGTGTGTGTGTGTGTGTGTGTGTGTGTGTGTAGCTAATGCTATGAAATCTAGAGTAAGTTGGTCAGCTGAATCTGACTCAATCAATCCCAATTTCTTCTCCAAGGCTAAAACTGTATAACATAAGTGCCTAAAAGAGGACTCTATGTGATATGCTCTATGAGGGGTTGGAAAATCCCCTTAATAAGGATATGCTAGACCTCCAAATCTGTTGGTTTATAGATCAAGCGTAACATGTAAGTCTTAAATCGTAAGATATAATCACTAATTGGATCTGAAGGATTCTAATGCAATGTGGTAAGTTTCTCATATATAACACAAGGGCCCATGTTTTCTATTTAATATCTAAGAAATGCCTCCTCTAACTCATCATATGTATGTAAGGAACCAACAGGGAGTAAATGAAAGAATTAATTATGTGCATTACCCACTAATGTCTACTGGAACAACTTAAGTAGAATCAAAGGACTCGTATGAAATGGCAAATCCTTCTGAAATGCTTTAAGGTGTATGAATGGATCTCTAATTCTATAAAATTGAGGTAATAATGGTATTTGTAAATGCTTAGGCAATGCATCTTTGACAAATGTCTTTAGAAGAGGGTTACCATATCCATCCAAGACTTATAAGCCTTATTTTCCAAAGTGAGGAGATGTACTTGGTGTTTCAATTCACCAATTGCATGTATCAAACAAATAATCTCCTGGGATGGTATATAGTATCTTGAAGTGGTTCATTTAAATCTTGAATTTGATAATTTATTTTAGCCATGGGAATGCTAATTTTAGCAATTAGATCATGGAGAGGGGGTGTGCTCACTTGATCCTTTAGAGGAATGGTAACTTGGACCTTACTAGAGGGATGTGGGCTACCATTCTATTTGGGTGAAGAGTGAGAAATAGGTGCTACTATAGTAGGGGATTTCTCGGTAGATTCATTGGTATATTTAGTATTTAGTGAATCACATTCTAATTGAATAGAGGATGTGATGTTATCATTGTCATGTGCATCATTTGAAATAGAATCATGCATAGAAGTAGAAGCAACATTTTGTAATGTATTGTGTTTGAGAGGAGTGAGAGAAGAGTTAGAAACATGAGATGCATTTTCTTCTTCACTATATGCATAATAGTCATCATTATTCCATGCATTATCACAATCATAATTTTGTTCATTTGAAAGAGGAGTAGAATTATCACTTTCATATTCACTCTTATTTTATTATTCATTTTCATGTTCATTATCATACTCATTATCACTTCCATTATCACTAGGGAGAGGGGTAAGAGAAGATGTTAATTATTTTTAATATGTAATAAATTGTCTTGTGAAACTGGAATACCATGTGCATCTATGTTATCCTTAAGTGTAGTGCATGCATTATTTTTATTTTCAATATGAGAAGTAAAAGTAAGAGAGTTATCATTTTGACATTCTTTTTTCATTGTTTGAGATGACAAAGTAGAGTTAAGAACATGATATTGATCATTTAAACTATACATTATAAATTTGATTCTATTTCATTTATATTATTTTAATTTTAACATAGAAGTAGCAAAAGAGAGGGAGATACCAAATTAAAATGCTAGGAAATTATCACCAATGAGAGTTTCACTTGAAATTGCATGACTAATTCGTATATTTAATGTATTGTGCATAGGAAAATCAGGTGAAAAGTAACTTTCCCATTTATCAAAATCATTTTCTTTGGAAGAGGGAAGAAAAGAGATAGGTTTGAGAGAAGAAGATGCATCTAATTTTTATTCACTATCACTTTCATATGCATAATCATATTCCTCATTACAATAATAGTAATTATCTTCAGTATAAATGAAATCATTTTCCTCAGTTTTTGCTAATGTGTAATTTTGTAAATTTTTCCATTCATTATCTTAATTATGAGAAAATTTTAGAAACGTATCTATAGGATGAGAGGGAAGAAGTGCCTTAGTGACCATTTTATTGCTTTCAGCAAAGAGAGTATGTAAAATTACTAATAATAAAATAAATGAAAGAATGACTACTAACATAGGGATTTTTAAAATATTTTTGACACTCCAAACAATTTGCAAAAATTCCAAAGCTTTTATATAAAAATTGCAAGGGAGGAAGGCTTGGGGTTTGAGGATCTACTTTAGAAATGCAGGGTTTTGGCTTGGAGTTTTAGAATTTTAAAATTATGTCAATAATATGAATTTTAAAATAAATTTGAATAAAATAAATGTAAAAAAAATTATACAAAAAATCAAAATTTTGAAATTGAATTTTTGGATAAAAATGTAAAGGAAAAACCCTAGGGGTACATAAAGTTTTGATATTTATTCAAAGTACATCAGGTTCAACAAATGATTTAACTTATTTAAAGATAATAGAGTTTTTATTCCTATTTTATTTAAAGGTCTGGATTAATAAATCAATACGAAATATAGAAATAATTATAATCCTAATTTGTATTACTCTTTGTCTTTTTCACCTTTCTAAAAATAACAATAAATTGGAAGAGATATAACTTATTTAGAAAATCAACTGAGACGACTAATAAATAGGTTGATTTAAAATGGTTGTGTAAGACTGGGAAGGTGATGTAAACTTGAATATGACTTTTGTTCAGAAAAAGGACAAGAGCACTAAAAAATGGATGCTTTGGTGTCTGGCACTATTGTTTATTCCTATCGTTGTTGTCCAAACTAATCATAGAGACCTAAATTTTTTTGGGTAGTTACATTGTGCCTGTGTGAGTGTGCATGTGAAAAATTGAGTACTAGTTATCAGTTTATTTTTTTTTGGAGATAAAATTTTATTCAAACCCTAACCCTCCATCATACTTGGTAAAATGATATTTGAGTTCCTTGAGAAAGAGGGGGGGTTAGTGTGTAATATGTACTGAACTTGAAATTCACACCCCTTATGTGGGTATGATGCCTACATACCAATACTCTGAATAGGGATCAAGACATATGTATTTATCCCACCTAATGTTATTTTTGCAATAGTGTGGTGTAGATGCAAATGCCAATTTGATAGTGTTTGAGGTGGCTAGGGATTGGTCTGAAGATTTGGGTATGTTTGCAGCTTTGTTGGGTGGTTGTGTGCAAAGAATAGGGAAGCTTACCTTGGTTCTTTATTTATATTATTACTTGATTTGTAATTTTGGTCACCTCCTCTATAAATGAGATTTGATTGGGTTTTTATAAGGAACAATTTGTCATGGGTCAAATGTATTCATGCTATACCAATCTAATTAAGGATAAGGATCAGATGAAAATGACCATTAGGGATCATAATGTAAATCAACAGGAGTGACAAAAAGTGGATGCTTTGGTGTCCAGTGATATAGTCCAAATGGGGTGCTCCTATCCTAAAGGCTTGATACCTGGGGGAATAAGATTGACATAGGGAACACTGTCTGGTTGAGGTGGAATGATCATTGAGAAGGTTTCAAATGACTGGTAATGAGCAAAAAGGTGTCTAGAAGGGTCAAAAGAGTATGAAAAAAGGATCTATGGATGAGGTGTCACAAGCCACACTCAAACTACCAATTTGGAAATTTTATGACTACAAGAACCTTCACCTTGTCTATAAGCCCTTATGGATAATCTCCTATCTGCTTGTCTTTTTCTTTCTTTTTTTCTTTTTTCTCTTTAATTTTCTCATTTGTTACCTCTTTTATTGTTCTTTTATGATGACTTTCTAACCCCATTATTTATATTTTCTAAAATAAGACAATTATAGATTTAAACTTGAAGAATTTATATTGATTCAAACAAAACAAATAAACAATTCACTAAATTTACATAGTTTTAATAGAAAAATCAATTTGTAATTTGGAAAGAGTAAATCAAATGACTCATTCTACTGGGAAAGGTAGAAGGAATTCATGAATCACAAAGGGCATGCATTATTTCAAAGCATACATGCCCTTTAGTATCCACAGAACAATGGGAAAAAATATTTAAGATCCCCAAAGTAGTTGTGCAAAGGGAATAAACCATTTTCATATTTAGAATTTTTTTCCCACTTTACCTCTAATTTTTCCTTGGTTTTAGGCCTGGGTGGTCCCGAACTTGGCCAAACTCTGTCATGGACCAGCGAAGGGAGTTTATAAGAAATTTTGCATTTTTTTTCTTTTTATCAACACGTTGGATTAGACATCATTTATTATTAAAAAAACACTATATAGGTTTTTAGAGGTGAAAGTGTAGTTTTCAAAATATATATATATATATATATATATATATATATATATTTTAATGTTAAAATATTATTTATAATTATTACTTAATTTTTACATAACATACCTTGTTATAGTATATATACATATTATCAAAAATTTCCTTATAACTTTTTGAATATTAATCGAATGTTTATAAAACTTATATCTCAATAATCTACACATTGTCAACTATGCTTTAAAACAAAATTGATTTTCATGAAGTTAACGTTAGAAAGTTATGTTCATATAATTTCAGTTTTAATTTATCAATTATCTTGGCTTGTAAAAATATTTAAAAATTATTTATATAATAAAAAATATTCTCAACAATATTTGACATTTCAGCTATCTATATATAAAATTTCATACAAAAATTCAATCATTTACTCAAAAAAAGTGTGTTCAAACACATGCAATCTCCTTATCTTTTTACAAAAAATGACCCACCTATTATCATAAATACATATTTTTCACACACTTTTCTCATTTAGGTATTGGAAAAATTATGTATTTAGAAACTACTTTCAAAATACCATAATTCATGTTTTTATGGCATTGTCAAATTCCTTTTCGAAGTGTCTCTATCATTCTCTCCAAGTTAAAATATGATTATTTTCATAAAAAAGTGTCGCTTTATACCACCGCCCCGCGCCCCCTCTCCTCCCCCCGAGCCCTTTTATGCCTCCCCCATTATCATGCATCTACCCAAATGTATACTAATGGTTGGTCTAAGTGATTTTTTTGAGTTACTTATCCAAAGGATTTATATAAATAAGAGATCAACCCTTATTCATTTCACACCAAGGAAACCTAGCATAGACCAAGGAAACATATCAAAAGCATTAATTTAAGAACTTGATAAAGGAAAGCTTTCCTATTTTCTCTTATGTTCATATCAGTTGTAAGAACAACACATACACAAGTCTGAAGTATTGGAGGAGAAGTATAAGAGCTATGATTTTTAGTTACAAGCTAGATCACTATTGTAATTACCTATCACATATTGCATGATTCAAACACAAGCCAACATGTAGGGGATAATTGTGTCAGTTTGAGGCCCTTTTTAGAGTATTGAGTATGTAGGAAGTGCTTATTGTTAGAGGGATATTTAGGAAAAACTCAACACCATGTGCCCACTAACCCATTTTCCTAAAGGCCACTATGAATATGAAGAACAAGGGTTTTGTAATTTCATCTAGAGCAACAATCCATGACTTAGATCTGAATGCACCAAAGTAAAGGTGATGAAAAATATAAAAGCATCTAGGTTGTCACATCCTTTTCTAGTAGATGTTTCATAAAGGACACCTATGTAATGTTTAGAGAGTAGTATTGACACAAATGTCCTAGGGTAATGCTAGTGTCTAAGGCTATATAGGCACTCAATCCATAATCTAGTGACTATTCTAGAATCCTCTTCTAGTTTGTTTCCTACTTGTTCTAGATCTAAAACTGTGTTAGCATTAGAACCAACTAAGTACATGACTTCTTTCTAATTTCCATATCTAACATAGTTGTATTTACTATTGTTTAGCCTATCTATGTTGAATTACTTCAATATATGTTTATCTAAGTTTAGCATCTAATTGGCATGATATAGACATTATTTATCACCTTCTACCTTAAACTATCTCTATCCCCTTTAACCCTAGATAACACCATTCTAGATCTCTTTAGGGTTTAATAGTTATTTTATTTTTTAAAATTATTTCATTTGAAAAGCAAATGTTTAGAACATGGTAGAACAGGGTATTTCTATTCTCCAAGAAGATGTTTTATATTATATATTCATTCTTATACACCTAATAGACTATGCTAAAAAACCAAAATTACCAAAATCTAGAATTTTAAATCTACATTGATAGAAAATTATAGTTTGAAGCCTACTCTAATAGCATAGATGAATCTCAATGATGCTAAAAAAATCTGCACTTGGCCAACCCTCAGACATATCATATTGATTTTGATAATATATTTATTAATATCCTAATGTGTTTATCTATTACTTTCATTTTTTTCATACACCATGATATTTAAATTAATCAAAATCTCAATGTAAACCCCCCATTTTTTATCTACAAGATCCAATCATGTAGTTTTATACTTATTTTTATACATACCATGTGTTTTTTACTTGTCTCAATTTCTCTTCATTGCATCACACTGATTTGCTTTTATAAATAAATATCGAATTATACTTAGTTTTTTGTATTTTTTTTTTATGAACTCAATGGACCTAATAAATCTTAAGATATTTTACCTATTATCTAATGGAGTAGAAGCCACAAACAAAACTACCTAGATTTCTAAGCTTATAACCTAAATTAGGTACACATAGAATTGAATCACAACTCAATCATATACCACTAACATCTTTCATTTATTAATGGTAAATAATGATCGATATCTATAATTTGATTCTAATTTATAAACTCAACTTTACAAGGTAAAATAATATCTACATGCATTGTTTTCAATTTATTATTTCAACATTTTTAACATGTTGTTGATGTTAGTAATAATTCATGTTTATATATTATTAAAAGTCCCTAAATTCTTTGGATTTTTTGTCCATGTTTTAAAAATGAAACTTTATGATTTCTTGTATCCATATCACATATTTTTTATTTTCTTTATTTTTAAAACCTTGATTTACAATCGTATACATGTCTACAAAGTTACTAAAAATTACTTGGTCTAATGTCTTCTTTATATGTTTTGAATATAGATGTTTTTGGGTATATGT
Organism: Torreya grandis; assembly: GCA_037957365.1. Classification (NCBI taxonomy): domain Eukaryota; kingdom Viridiplantae; phylum Streptophyta; class Pinopsida; order Cupressales; family Taxaceae; genus Torreya; species Torreya grandis. The sequence continues at coordinate 1,158,003 of JARHVA010004937.1, forward strand.
CATCCCATAGAGCTAAAAAAGGTCTTATTTGGGGTATTATTCTCTCTTGGATGAATAATATTCTTATTGGACATATCGCTAATGACTCTTTTCTCATAATAGTGGAGATTTTTTAATTTTTATTTTATGAATTTATAATGTGCATTTCCACCTTTTGTAAAGCCTCAGGTTCTAGAATCTATAGTGGATTAAAGGAGAATGACATCAATAGAGTATGATGTTGATCCCTAATTGGCTTGATGATTTTAACTCGAAATGGATTGAAAAATGAGAAATGGGTAATTTTCTTCGCATTCCTTTTTTATTTTAAAGGCACCCATCTTCCCTTTAGCATGATATGATGAAATGGTCAAGAAGAAGATTTTATAGTAATTTATGAAGCCTATGACTTTTCATTCATAAATATAATTTTTTTACAAAGAGTTTTGTGTAAATTCATGTATATTATTCCCTATATTTGGGTTCATAAAGGATATGTACATCATCTTCTTCCTTTTGTCAACATAAAAGAGTTATGGGAATTATTAATTTCCAAACATAGAGTATCAATTTATGTACTAAGTAGGTTTTTCAAGCTATTAAAGTCTCAAAAAAATTAAAAAATATTCTCAAACAACATTTTTAAAAGATTTGCATATAGTAAAAAGGTCTAGAATGGGCCATAAAGTCATATTGTTATCATTAATACTAAACAAACTAAAATTGAAGGATTATTTTCCAGCCACAACATTTGTAAAGCCTTTGATTTAGTCAAATTATTGATAAATTGGGCCAAAGATGGGTTTAGATATTGGCTCTCTTTTAATGGTAATAACCTTTTGTGTTTCACCATAATCACTAGTAATAACTTGCCACTTGTAAGAACTATATTAATTAAATCTCTTATAATATTCAAGAAAGGAATTTATATAAATTCATCAATCTCAATTATTCACACTCCATGGACCATTTTATCGAATAAATACAAACACATTTCCTATGATTTTCCATCCATCGTGTGCATTTAAGATCTCATGTATAATGTTGTGATGCACAAGTGGGATATACATCAACCTTTTACATAATGAAAATATAGAGTGGCATTGTAATTGTGATATGTGTTTATGAAACTATTCCTATATGATTATATACTTAATTCTCATCTCCTTTCTTTGGTAATTAACAAGATGAATAACCATTGGGGGTTGAATTATTCACCTAGATCTTGGATTTTTATACCTCAACCATATTTTAAAGGATAAATTTTACCCAAAATTTGTACTAATATTGTAGTCTTTAGGTTATCAAGGATTATTTATCAACAAATTACTTTACGACATGAGGATTGTTTACCCAAAGTGTCTTGCTTATAATAGACTATAGACCTTCAAGCATTTGCTCTAAATTCTCCATTATGCTTAGTTTTTTGGAAGTGGATTCAAAGCTTATTTTTTTACATTCCATCCAGGGGCCATATCTTAGAGGATTTATTTGTTTTAAGATTATGCTCATTGGCCAAGTAATATTTCTTTCATTTGGAGTTTATTCAGAGTTAATATTATTGTTCAAATAATTTTTTTTATGAACATCTCCATCTTTAACCTTGATATTATTTCATAATGACTTAATCAAAACTTTTATCCACTCACCTCAATATTATTTTAAATCTGGGTAGAGGTTGATAAAGCTGATTTTGGAGTTCTAACATCTATATTACTTACTTAAGGACTCTGAGAGTGATCCTTTAATATGGATATAATCTTTCCAAGAAGATTATGAAAAAGGTTCCCCTCCATTGGCACCATCACTATGGTAGATATACTCACCCTTCATGGGTGGTTTAAGTTACCTTATTCATAGTATAAATACTATTGGTCCGTCATGGTTTAAGTTACCTTAATCATAGTACAAATTTAGGATGAACATGATGTCTTGAATATGTTGGATCCACTGTTAGAGGATCCCTCTACTTGAGTATTATTCCATCGAGATGATCCACCCACTACTCCCCTTCACACTCTTGCTTCTAATTTTACTTGATATATCAACTTTTGTACTATCTTTTGACTTTATATGTATATCAAGGTTATCATTTTTGGACCTAAATACCAACCAACTACTTTTTATTGTATACCATCCTTATATTTTATCTCTACATTTCATCTTATATGGATTATATTTTTTTTTATTGATTGTATATGTTAATGTTTTGTTTATGTAATATCAAACAAAAATGATCAATTTAAGTGTAAATATTGTAAATTTAAAATAAGGATACATTTTTTTATCATACAGTAAGTGACAACATATTATCCATTAATTATCTAGTATTTATTTTCATTATATATTTATTCATTAACTTTTTTTTATTGAAAGTGTTTTTTACATATATTAATATAAAACTATGCCATAAAGTAATTTGTCCAAAAACAATAGTAAAATGATCACACTCCCATTTCATATGGATTGTGATAAGGATTAAATTAAAGTTCATTTTAAAAAAGTTTTTATCAACTGAAAATTAGTCAAAACAAATAAAATAAATAAATAAAAATCCACACCAAAGTATAAGAACAAATAAACAATTGAAACAACCACCAGACATGGATGATGAGGCAACGGGTCATCTAACTTGTTGCCCTAATCTCTAGACATAAAATTTACTTTTTCTCACTAGTGTCATATGGTTAATCTGAGATAATGGTTAGGGATGAGTTTCATGTGATCTAGCTTCAAATTATTCATAGGTGATGTATCTTGTCTACAATCAAACCATCCCTTGATTGCCTTCTTTTTGTATGTAAATCCATTCACTACAATGTAAGGATTGTGCATAACTTCCTGCACATCACATGCATTAATTTGATTAAAACCCTAACTTTCCTTTCATAATCAAATCCTTAGAATCAAGAAATAGGTTAAAATAAATATTGTAGACCCTTGAAGATATGAAATCTTAAAGGATTTTATGATCTTTTACAATCAAATAATTAATATTATTCTAGGATAAAATAAATTATGTCTTATACATCTAGTAGACTTCAAGAATGCTTTGTAAAGTTCAGGCATCTTCAAGAAGTATTTTGAGCTATTTTGACTTGACAATTAATAAACATTTAAATGAACTTAAAGTAGATAAAACACTATAACATGAATAATGGTCTCCCTTTTACTCATGAACAACCATACATGGTTTTCATATCAAACTCATCATCTTATTTTATGCTAGGTTGGGCATGAAAGGATAATAATGCATGTAAACATTTAAAGAATAAATAAATAAACATTTTGGCTAGAAATTAAGAGTGAAGATTGTTGAAGCTTAGAAAATATACTAACACTTTATCAATATGTCTACTACTTCCTCCTGGTTCTAGGAGTTGATTATATTCTTGGATTTCATAGATATAGTTTGAAAAGAGTGGGGTAGGGATTTTATTCATGAATTCTCATAAAGAATTTTGAGTTTTAAGCTCAATCATCTAAAAAATATATGAATATCACCATATCCCACCATAACAAATCATAGGGAAACAATCACAAATCAAATAGGAATTTGGAATAACGAGAAGGCATTAGGAATTCCATTAATTTTATGTTATGATTTAAACTAACTAGTTTCTCCTTCCCTTTGGCAAAAAATTTTAGTATCATGGTGACCAACACATTGAACTTTTTATGTAGTTCTTAGATAAGGATCAGTGTTGTAAACCATATACCAAACTAACTTGTATGCAAACTACTCTATGTTGGAAACTAATAATTTACATTTTCAATGTTCTAAATTTATGATAGAAGATCTGAAAGAAAATGATTTCCTATAACAAGTTTATGTTGATGTTGAATAGATTGTATGCAATTTCAGCTATTACCCTTGAAGGTGAATTTTTAATTTTATTCTTGTTTGTTGATAATAATCGATTGCCACATCAACTATTTTAGGAGAAAGAAATTAGTAGCCAGTCTTCATTGTGGGCATGTCCTTAGTTTATGCATTCATATCAACTCATCAGAGATCATAAGAGGGTTTTAGATGGTGCATCCACTAGTGGAGGTGGGATTTCTACTTATTTGGGGAAACCATTCCATGTCTGCCAACATCCCATAATTGAATCTTAATGAGAATTTGATTATTTTTAGAATATAAGTACAGATAAGGGGACAACATAAGTAATTTTAATGATGCTCTGACTATTGTTCATACAAGATTTAATATTCTCTTTGTATTTGTAAAAAACTCAATATTTTCTAACTTTACATCCACATTGTGATATTTTATGGTGTGTTTAATATTTTTGGTGGGGGGGAGAGCAGAGGATTGAAGGCAAAGAGGGTGTTCATGAAGTTCCCAATGATTTTTTCTCATGAGATGTATGAGAACCTTTAGTTGGACTTAATATTTGTTCATTCCTCATGATCATAGATATTCTTTTTACATTCATATAATAGTCAATAATAGACCACTTTTAAAATAATTTTTAATTTTCTATGTTATTTTTATATATTTTAGTTTGAGGGGGTAGAGCGGAGCCATGATGATGTGGGTGATAGTGAACCATATAATTAATTCATCCCTAGAAATGTGCATATTGGTCATACTTATTCTTATTTCCTTCATCATGCTCATACATGTTTGTTGTTTCATAAATGTTTGGAATGATGTATATATGTTGATCATTATGGTAGGATGAGGTGGAGTCAAATAATATTGATGACTATATCAATGAGGATATTGATGATGATGTATGTATTGGTCATACAAATTCTTCTTTCCTTTATCATGCTCATACATGTTTGTTGTTTCATATATGTTTGGAGTGATGTATATATCTTAACCATTATAGAAGGATGAGGTGGAGTCAGAGAAGCTTAATGAGGACATCGATGAGGATGCATATTATGATGATGAAAGTGATTGGATTTTAGATGCTTCACATTACTATGCAGAGGAAGAGGAATTGAAACTTGTAAGAACATTTTATTATCTTTGAGGACATTCAATTTTGTTTGTTTATTTATTATTATAACCTAAAATGGATTCCTTGTTGAATCATAGTTTGCAGGCGAGTATATGATTATGGATATAGGTATTATGAAGTGAGATTTGTACTGTTGTTTATTTCATCCATGCAACACATTTAGTAGTGATGGTGGTCATCCAATTTAGTCGCTAAATAGAGTTGACACTCACCATCTTAAGATTGATGGTTGGAAACCCATTCCAAGGTGGCCCTTAGGGTGTACTAGTATTGGGAAAAGGAAATGAAAGGGAAGAACATACATGAAAATATAAACAAAACATATCCCAATATATTGACTCTTAAAAAACTAGATTATTAACAAGAGAAGTAGGCTGAAAAGAATGTGGATGGAGAAGGATAACATGTACCAATTATGTAATATCAGTGTGATAGACTTGAATGCTATCAATGACAAGATGATTACATTTGATTCAAGAAAAACTTGGCATGGATAAGGGAAGCCTACATTAGAAGAATATAATATTGCTTAGAAATGGAGCAAGAAAGACAATGGGTAGATCAAGGGCAAGGTATAGGAAATAATGGTCCTTAGGTTAGATGCAATTTATTGAATGGTTTATATGAAGTAAAAGTTAAGTTAATTTTAGGTTTGTCAATATTAACTTTGATATTTCTAAAGAAATCACCATTCAAAATTTATAGAGATGACCTTCACATCCATTTTATTAATAATGACCAGGGAGTACCTCTCACAAAAAGGCAAAAGGGTTTATCAAGGACCACCAACAAATAAAATTCTTATGATAAGTTGCCTCATGTTAGTAAATAAAATGACTATGTCTAAAACAATAGTTATTATACTTCTATTTTTAACTAACATCAACACCTCTTACATGCACTCTTCTATGTTCCCTTTAGTTTCATAGAACCCTGCCATTCTATTATTTGATTATGGCATATATTTTAATTTGATAAAGAAATTGGATGGATATGAGGTGGTGTCATCCAAACCATTATGATCCATTTATTGGAGGTATGATACTCACATTTTATTTATCAAAACAAAAAGTAACTTTTTCATGTTGATTTCTTAGTCTCATTTTTCATCAAGTTTTTAAATCTTGATAGTTTGAAGTATAGGTGTCTACATGGGATGGTGATATATGCATATACATGCATTGATTTATCTTACACATAAAATTTTTTGTCCTTGAAAATATGTTTCATTTCCATGCTATGAACATGGATATTTCTTGGTAGCTATTGACTAGCTTGGACTTGATTCTTTATATATATATATATATATATATATATATATATATATATATATATATATATTGTCATGATATGTATGACATTTATGTTGTGCAATGATACATATTTTTTGGACATGAAATTTCAATACAAGTGTTTCATTTATAAATTGTGTTGGATAAGAATCGTTTCATTTATCTATGATTTAAGTAATGCTTTGGTGGTTAATATTGCATTTAGTGATGTATTACATGAAGGTGCATGGTTAAATGATGCAATGACATTAACATATAGTAGATAAATCATGTTTATATATGATATGTAATTTATTGTGTTCACATGTTTAGCTTATTCTATTTTAAATGTTACAAATGTTAGTGATCAAGTTCACATGTTTGCATGTCACTATGTATATTAACAAGTAACCATGGTGTGATGGAGTACAATATAAAATTTTGCATAGGAATTGTCTATTTTCCCTTCACTAATCTCATTTGTTATCTTACTTTATTCAGGTAACTCACACAACACTTGAGCAAATGTCTATAAAATGTGGTTCAAGAAAGAGGAAGAGGGGTGAGGATGAATGCAACACTATGAAATATCATAACAAACGTGTTGGAGCTATAGATTCATCGTATTCTATGTTGGTTTTTTATGTTTGTAAGTATTTTGGACATCTTAGAGCTTATGTTTTATGGTTTATTATCACACCCAAAAAATATTGATTATATAATTTGAAGCTTGAACTAGTGAAAAAAGTATGAATGTTGTACAAATTCAAGGTTAACATCTAAAACTAATAAATGCAAGAAATGAATAAATAATTCCATGATTGATGCCCAATAATGGACAACCTAGCCTCTATTTTTAACTAACATTTTTTTGAAACAACCCTAAAGTCCTAATGGAACCAACATGAATTAGCAATTATAGATTTTATCTTTAACTAGTTAGAGGTTATGTTGCACATGTCGACTACTCCATAACCCTACATTACATGTGCTGACAAGATAATAACTAGGTGTACAACAAATTACAAGTTTAACAATCTATCTTTTGTTAAAGCATATTTCTAAGATTAACATTTTTGTTCAACTTTTCCTTGATAACACATTCATTGTTATCAAACTCATGACTATACACTATCCAGTTGATAATGAATTGTATTTTATATTTAAATAATTATCTGAATGAATGTTACAAACATTGACCATGGGATGGTGCATACATTATTTTTAACTAATTCCCTATTCTAAAAATTGATATGAAATAATTTTGGTTTCCATTCCATTGTTACAAGCTCTCTTAGAGGTAATTCAATTTATACTAATTTTTAGAGAATATTATTTAACCCTATTTTTACATTGTAGCTAAAATAGATTCTAATGAGTTATGGCTCTATTTTCATATTTCCATAGATTCCAATGAGTTTAAGAGGAAAACTTGTGATTATTTACCCTCTTAATTTTTGAGTAAAATTTAGGATAAGAGTCTTATATTTGCATCTAAGTATGCCATTAAAAGGAATGCATTTTTTAAAAAAAACTTCCAAATAAAATCCCCTAGTAGTAACATTTTTTTATTGAAAGGAAATACCTATGTGGGAAAATTTATTTCAGAAATGGACATGATTTTATGGCTTGCATTAAAGAGGAAACATGTGTTGAGGTTATATTAAAGCTGACATATAAATGGCTTCATGACAAAGATAGAGTTCATTCACCAAGATTTGTGAAACATATTTATAATTTAGATAATTATCCATGGGTGTTAAATAAATTTAGATAATATAATTTGTAAAAGAATTTCATGAGGCCATTTGTTTAATTTTGTTTACATGAAATTGAGATCAGAATCAATAGTCAAATCACTACAAGTCAGCATCATTTTGGGCTATGTTTAAATAATTACATGACAAGTTAGAAATATTTTTTGCATTCCTCCTTATTGGATTATCTATATAAGGTGTAATTAAAATATCCTTACAAATTATATTCCCTTATGATAATTCATGACAAATATGTAAGAGGTTGTTTTAAGGCTTTCTAACTAACTAGAAATAATTTAAGAATATAGGGTTCCCAAAGCTTGAGACCTTTTGTCTTCTTTGATGATTCTACTCAGGGATATCTCAGTAAAAAAGTATTTTTAAATAATCAATATTTCCTACAAAAAAATTAACTTGGTAAAAGAGATCATATATTCCATGGTATTTAAAACAATTTAATACTTAAACTCTTTCAATAGACAATTATGGATGACTAGGGACAATGTACTGAAAATTAGTTTTGTGAGGCCATTTATTTTGTCTTGTTTGCCATTTGAATGAGTGTTAGATGAAAAATAGACTTTGTATTTATTTTAACCTATTTTATCCCATTTGTCTGAAGTATAGGATTTTATTAATGATGAATCTTCTATTATAAATTTTGAATACTCCTAAATTTTAATTAGAAATAAAATATAATAAGTAGTTAAATCTAGAAACTTTCAACAGAACCATTAGTGTTGTTATTACACATTGAGATTCCATCAAATATCATGGCATCAGCCAAAATATTGAAATTTACATTACATAAAAAATTATTAAATAATTCAAATCACTTTTAACATGTGAAAGTGTTAAACAATTTATTGGTTTCATGCTAGTCAATCTGAATGCACATACTATATAAGATTCACCTAGATTTACAATCTTAACTAGTCCATCAAAAACATATATATAGATTCAAATCTCTAAAGGTATGGAAATGTCTACCATAATTACCAAGATTTATCTGGAAAGTATGCTATGGAAATGTCTACCATAATTAGAGAGAAGATGAAAAACAATTTGAATATCAACATTTATAGGGGAATATGTTTACAAAGTTAGTTATGGATGAATTTGTGCTATAAATAACTAAGGAATAAATTCATATTTGGAATTTTCTTATTCATGTTCATTTCATATGTTATAAACTCATTATGTTATCTTCTAGTTATGTTGTTTGTGTTTTGATTGAATGTTTGTATTGACTTAACTATGTATTATTGGAGAGATTTTGACAAATGAAGATCTTAATGCAATTGCCCACATGCCTAAGGAGATGAAAGAAATTATTTCAATAATGAGATATGTTGTACCCTAAAAATGTTCACTCATTTTTTGGGACAACATATGAGCTATTTTGGTCTTCAGGACCAAAACTATCTTTTCCCTTTAAAAAAAATTGTTCTGAGCTTTCAAATTCTTCATTATTTAAGCTTTTTCAATTAAGGGATTAACAGGTTCAACAGTTTCAATAGCTTCAATAATTGAGTTCAATCAAAAGGGGAAAGTTTCCAAAACTCAGACATATTCAGGGCTAGTTCAATGCTTTAGTTCAACTGAAAAAGGGGTTCATCGGCAAGCTTCTAAGCGAAGATTGAACCGTTGAACCTTGAACCACTTTGGTTCAACGGTTCAACAGGTTCAAGGTTCAACATCATTGATAGGCTTAAAAGAGTTAAGAACTTTAGCCAGATTGAATCATTTAGTGGCATTAGTAGGACACTCAACTGCTTTGGTATGTTCAACGGCTTTCCAAAAGACTAAGCTTCAAGGAAGGAATGAACCATTGAACCATTGAACTTTCAACACATTAGTTCAAAGGTTCAAAGGTTCAACGTGGTTAGTTAAAAATGGTTGGTTCAATGCAGTTTAGAAACCATTTCAAATGGTCAAGACTTAGCTGAAACAAAGACATTGAAACAATTGAACCGTTGAACCAAAGTTGGTTCAATCGGTCAGTTCAAGCGACAGGTTCAAAGGAAAAGCCCGAAGCAAAAGTTCCATCGGATGCTGCCAAGTGTCATCTCTCGAGCCCCATTTTATTTTTGTTTTTAATAGCAGCAAAAGACACCATGTGTCCCTGGTGAAACACAGTGGAAACTGCCAAGTGTTGGCATCCACTGTTCCTTCCTTTGTCTTCATTTTTGAGCAAAGACTGTGGTGGGTCCCGGTTCCTATTGCTAAAGTTAGCAGAAGCCTTCACATGTCTGTGTGTACAGTTTATTTTTAGCTTCTCTTAGTGCACATAGAAGGCACCAAGTTGAAATGGTGGAAGGTTTCAATACATTTCTTAGAGTTTAGTGGAAACTGCCATGTGTCATCATCTGTATGAATTTGAATGAGTCCCATTGATCTCTGTAGTGTTTCTCAAAGTTTAGCAAAGGCTACCATGTGTCATCATCCACTTGACTCTCCAAACACAAGCAAAAGCCACCACCTATCCATTTATAACTCAATGGAGAGTGACATGTGTCTGTGTCTGGGTTTCAAACAAGTTTCTAAGCTTCTCCTAAGCATTTCTCAGAGCACAGCGGAGACTGCCACGTGTCATCTTCTGCAGGAAACTAATATGATCCCAAGGACTTTTTGAAGGCAACTAAAGCATGGTGGAAGCCTACAAGTGTCAGCATCTGAGTCAATCTAAAATGAGTCCCAAATGTCTCTATAATTAAGCCAAAGCTCAACAGAGATTGCCACGTGTCCTCTTCTGCGGGACTTTCAAAATTGTTTCTAAAGCTACTATAGACAAGCAGAAGTTGCCTATTTCAAAGTGGAAGCTACAATATGTCCCTGCCTATTTTAAAGTAGAACGTGCCACATGTCAATTAAAAATTCAATAGAAAGTGATCAAAAAGCAAGGAAGTGATTGAACAAGGACCTGATTCAACAGCTAGAAAAGGAGGAACGAGAAAGAAGGGCCAAAAATACTCCATGTATGGGATATGTTTCTAGAAGGTGAAGTAGTCCATCAGGCCAACATTGGGGAATATGAATATTCAATGGCATGACCCAGTTCTCTGCATTGAGAAAAGCAAAAGGGCAACTATGCTCATTTCTAGCGTATCATCTTGATAGAATTTAAAATGCATTGAATGCATCACGATGTGTTACTGCTCCCAAGTCTTTTTTAGAGAGCTATATATTGGACTCTCTTTTATTGTTTTGAGGGGATCTTTTGGTTATCATAAATGATACTCTACCCAAATTGAAAGGCATTACTGAGACTTTGAGCTTAGATTATTAATCATATTTTGTTATTGGAATAAGGAAGCAAGTGATTTTTTAGACTTTGTGCTATAATAACTTGGTTGTCAGGGAAATTGTTCTTATGTCTATTTCCTTAATAAATTTTATGTCCCTTTAATTAAACAAGCAAAATTAGTGAAAGTAGTCAGGAAGATGTCCTGAGATCAATTGTGGAAAGACTTTGTGCCCCCATAATTTCCCTTAGTGTGTCTTTTCTATTCCTGTGTAAAGGATCTTGGGATGACTTTGTGCCCTCATTGTCCTTAGTACTCTGTTTCTATGTAAAAGGACCTTGGGATGAATTTGTGCCCTCATTGTCCTTCATATCTCACTCTTTGGCAGTTGAGGTGGAGACTTTGTGCTACATTTTCATCTTGTTGTGTTACTATGCCCTTGGTTACCTATTGCATTACTTCCAAGAAGATTCTTGTTGTTTGGTGAATAGTATTTTTGAAAGAAGAGGAGTTTTTTTCTGTCTTTACTTTTGAGATTTCTCCCTTGATCCTTGAACATCATCTCTGAAAAAAGAGAGATGGATGGTTTATCCTACCCATGTGTCTTAATTTCTGCTTATATATATAGCATATAACTCTTTTATATTTAATAGGGAACCTCCCCTTGATGAGAGGAGAGATTAGTCCCCTTTTGATGTGGTAAACCTGCACATCAGGCTGACCAATCTCCCTATGTTGTGGTGAACAAAACTATTTTGCCTATCAGTTAGCTGAGTGACAAAACATTCACCCAACAAGATACAAAATAAACATGTCAAATAAATATCATATTGCTTTTAAAATATCTCTAATGATGCTAAAAAAAGAATATCTAACAAGGGAAACGCAGTTTTTGTCCAAGATTATCGAAAGTACAAGGAAAATATTTAAAAAGTGGGAAACCAAACTTTCTAAGAAGAACATAGTAGTTGAGGAGTTGCATGGTATAATTTTTACACTGAGTGGTGAGAAGATGGAACTTGAAAATAAATATGTAAACTTAGATGCTACCTATTCCTACACAAAAATGCTTTGTGACTGCAAGGGAGAGACTATGAAGGCCATGCAAATAAAGCATGAATTTATCATTTCCATATAGATGAGATAAGATTAATCTTGGAAAGTATGACACAAGTCTTCGGGGAGTTAAGATAAATATTATCTATAAGAATCAAGAGGATTGTTCAGTTGCTTCTCAGAGAGATCAATGAAAAGAGGAAAATACAACAATAAGATAGAAAACTAAGAAGGTAGCTAAGGATGTTATCAAAACAACCTAAGGAGGAGAAGAAATAGAAAAAAAGCCTCAAATTTTTAGACTTGATGATTTCTTGTCATGTGTGTATTGAGGAGAAGCCCAAATTGAGGATATAAATATTGGGAGTGTGATGGAAGGAAAGCATGAGCATCATGCTTATATTGAAGATGAAATTAATTTAATATCATTGTATGTAGTTGTAGAAATATGTTACCTTGAGGAAAGGTAAATGCATGGAGAAAGAGATCTTCAAGAAGCACAATACATACAAGAAGTAGAGCATAGAGCTTATATGAGTCTGATGTAAGAACATTAAAACAATTTCACTTCATTGATGTAAATACAATAAATTAAACTTGATCATAGTGTTAAGATGTCTTGGAGGGATTAGATGATCAATAAGGAATTTTTTTAATGCTTTAATTATCATTCAAATATGTCAAATTAGTATGACTTGGATTTTCCCTCCAAAATCTAATTTTGAATATTTAAACTAAATGTAAAAGGATTTTAAGGGTTTGTAAAATTTTATAAAGGTATGAACCTTATAATTGTATACATCTAATTCTATCCAAAACTAGCCTCTGAATGGACTTTAGATTAATTCCTGCCAACCATTACACATTAAGCCTAGGAATTACTTAACATCTCAAATTTGTTAATGCATCATTCATCAATGCTCAAAATCATGTTGAGACATCCCTATTTGGGTAACTAACTTGTACATAATAATAAACTCTCATGAATTCATCCCTAATCACCTCATGACATAAAAACTCTCAATTTGGCCTATAGACCCATTAAGTGGGGTACTTGATCAAGTATTGAAAGAGAAAAAATGATAATAAAAATAAACTAACAAACTAAACAATATTAAATGCTTATTTTAATTATCCATTTGAAATTAATGAATATCTAAAATATAAATTCCAAAAATCAAAATATCAAGCCTTCCATCATTGCCTTTATGAGCTATCAAGTTATTTGATAATATCTCAAAATATCTAATTTGAGATCCATGCCTAGTAATTGAAGATAATAATTATATGAAAAATATTAACTCAATTAGAGTTAGTCTCAACTAACCTAGGGTTATTTTTAACCCATTCCATGTTTTAAACTCAACCTTAACTCACCTTGGATGAGAGTTAATTCTTGAGGCTATAAATACAAGGCCATACCCCTTCATTTTTAAGCATAGATATTGTAGAGTTATTATGCAAGATTTTCTCTATAAGCCTCATACAAGTAATGTTATCATGCCCAAATATTAAGCTAGGAAATCAAAGCCAAGGTGCCAAGGAAAGGTGAAGCCAACTAAACTCCATTGATGAAGATTTCTTGATGCACAAGCTGATCAAGCCATTCAAAAATCTATTTGGAACTCCAATGAAGGTAAAAGAGAGTGTTATTTTATGTTTTGTTGTGTTTTCATATGCTTACTTGGTACTTAAGATCTTCATAGTGTTTAGGCTACATGTGTTAGGATTCTACTATGTTTATTTGAGTTTTCTTTTTTTTTTGGACTAACACAAGACTAACCTCCCCTCTACATATTCCTTGTATACATGTTGGCATGCATGGTAGGACCTGCACCCCATGAAAATTATCCCTTGGTATTTTAAAGCATTCTCCTAAAATTTTTCATGTAAAAATTCAAGTTTTTTTATCAAAACAAATGAAAATTAGAGGCTCAAGGACATTTTTCTAGAAATCATGAAGTTTCTCTATATAATCATGATTTTGCTCCCTAGAATAATGATATTGCACAATATTTCTACTTATACAATCATGATTTTGTAATATTTGTTGCATTTTTATGTCTAACCAATGAGGTTTTTGTCAACTATTTATGCTTGTAAGGAAAATCATGATATTATAATATTGCAACTTTCAAAGTCATGGTATTGTGTGAAAAATCATGCTATTACAATATCGTGACTTTGTAAGTCATGATATCACCATAAGTTATGTAATCTTGTCAAAACGTTTATGATATTGCTTAACCACAAATGGTTGTCTTGCTAACCATTTCATGCTACAGGGTTAAGTTATGGTATTATTTTAAATTCTACATTATTGTCTTTATTTTAGTGGTATTTCCTTAATAATAACAAATTTTCATTAATACTCTATTTTACAAGCAAGTTGTGGTATTATGCTAATTGTTAGGGGTTTTCAAGAATAGTTATTGTATTAATTTATGTTTTTATTATTTTGAACTCTATTTAAAATTTTGGAAACCTTATAGCAAGAATGCAAAAGTCATTTTCCAACTCATATTTTGGTTCTAAGCATAAGGAACCCCTAACATATTTTACAGGACCCAAAGGCCAAGATAAAACACTTTCAAACACTCTAATTTGCAAAAGTCACATTTAAAATTGGTGTTTAAAAAATCTTTGAACTTAAGATTTTTTTTCATTTTGTTTAAATTTTTAATACAATGCCAAGTGGCTCAAACTTCATGACATATTTCATTTTGGTGATATAAAATTGAACTATCACTTTAGTTACACACTCATAAGAGTTTTCATTTTTATGCTTGTTTGTTTAGCAAAATGAGTGTCACGTGTATGCTCTTGCCCGTCCCCTTTAGGGAACATGGGTGATTAAAAAATGCTCAATCTTTTCATTTTTCACTTTGTTCCAAAAGCATGGAAGGTAAGTCATAAAGGCCCTCCCCAAAATCTATATGATTTGGGTATGTGCAAAATAACCCTAAAGTTTTTCCACTTTTTTTTTTAATGTATTTTGTCTTATGGCAGGAGTTCATCACCTCCTTATAAGTTCTCTAGGGAAGCATTGACACAAGAGTTCATCTCTTCACATCATGATGGGGTATATAAATTAAGGGTGACCCACTGAGATGTTTGTTTGAGTGGTTAAACAAGCTCTGTCAATGGTCATCAACATTGGAATGTAGGGGCAACTTAGAAATCACACTACATTGAGTAATTAATGGATGTAGTGATTGTGAAAAAGATAATAACTTTTCACAATAAGCATATTGAGGTAGATCCAAATGACTTGATTGTGACCTAGTGTTTGCCACACATATGAGACCATTTAGAAATGAATAAAAATTGATAGTTTAGACAATCTCACTTACTACAAACATATTGTTGATGATGGGTGTATAGGCTGAGGTTCCATGTAATCATGAGAACTCTTGAGGGAATAGGGGGATTAAAAACCCTACTTGTCATGATTTTTTAATTTTTTGATTAAAATTTTAAAAAACATCTCAAGAGCAAGTATATAGATTAAATGTGACAATATGAGGTTACCTTGTCAGTTTTAGAATTTAAAACATTACACTTAAGTGTTTTTGTCATTTTTATCCTCTTTAATTGCATTGTCTTGTGTCTAAACTATTTATTTATCATACTACATCCAAAAAATGAGTCATGTTTTCACATTAATCTTTTATTTGAAGAGCCATTATGTTGTCCATTTGACACCACATTTTTCTTAGTCTTTTATCAATCTTTTTTATGTGTGTCACTTATTTGAAAAAAGCATCCTTACGCTACCCATTTCATTACAAATATTGTGCCTTGGAGTCTTGAAACAAACTATCTGTCATAACTTAGAGTATGATGGCATTATTACGTTGCTTGACTTGTTTCAAAGACTTGTTTCCTTGTGTCTAAAATTGTAAAATCAAAACCACGCGTGCCTTTTCGATCTATAACTAGTATTGTCATGCCATTAATTCTTGTTTAGCTTGTTGTCTATTTGAGGAACCTAGTCTTCTAAATCAAGTTCAAAATTATCCTTGACAAGTTCAAATCCAAAAATTAATTGGTTTATGCTTATGCCTCACATAATTTTAGCTTAGACCTTAATCTTTCACTTTTGGGTTGTGTAACTTATGTTAATTCCTTGCTCGATTTAAAATAATATTTTTATGTCTAAAATTCAATGTATTTTACCAAATGATCAAGTGTGTGTTTAAATCTAAATGCCTATTTTGTTTCAAAGTGTTTCAAATTTGTTAGATTAAATGTCTTGCCTTCTAGACCTCTTTTTTTTAAGTCTATTGCAAGTTTTCATTGATGTCACATGTTTGTGTATGGTCATTAATGTCAAAATAACTGTGAGGTATGATGATCCAATAAAATGTCTTGTGATGAATAGTAAATTATGGTTAAGTGAGTGGATACATGCATGTGTAGTTATTTGTGGCAATAGTTGAGCATGGCATGAGGTTGCTTGGCTTGAGAGTGAGCTTTAAAGTGAATATATAGTGGCATGAAGGTCTCAAATAGGTATGGTACCTAGTAGGAATGTTTGATGGCCTAGTTCCTAAGCATGCAAATGGATTGTAAAGGCATGGTGGTGATGAAATATTTGTATATGAGCTTTAGCAGTAGTGTAAATAGTGTTTGTAGGTTAGTGAGGACAAAGAATAGGTTTGGAGGCATCCATATATGTCTTGGTGAAGTTTTGGTGTGTCATTTGACCATTTGGAGAGAGAAGAATGATTATTATATATTAAGGACCAGACCATCACATAGGTATGAAATAATTGAGAAGTTTGTTCATTTATTGTAGAAATTTATAAAGTCAAAATTGGTCAAAGGTTTTCGTGGAGATGTTGTCCATAATGCCAAGAAGGTACCCTACAAATTTGGTGTCTTTAAGAGATCCCTAACTCAGGTTATAAGCCTTCAAAGTTTTTATAGTAGACTATTATATTCCAGAGACCATCAAATTTAAGCTTCAAGAAATAGCTACTAAAATTAAAAAAAATGAATGTTGGATTTGAAATGACTGTGTGTGTATTAGACCAGTGATAAAAGAAATCTTGTAGAAGGCATGATATTGGTCAGGTCAAGTTGGTGTAAAATAAAAATTTGTAGTATACCTAATGAAGAATAAATTATAGGTGGTGACATGTCTTAAAAATTCATACAAGTTAATTTATTTTAGGTCAAAGTCAAAAGTTTTGATTATGGTAAAAACCATAAAAACCCATAAGCAAACAAATATATGTAGAGGCCAAAATATTGGTAATTTTATAATGGTATTAAAATAAAAGTTGTATTTTAATCCTTAATGAATAAATTCCAAGTGGAATTTATTCATGATTCATTGTATAAGTGAACTTATTACTTATCAAAGTTGATTGTGTTTTTCAATGGACTGGTAGATTTAAGTGAGCGGTAGATTTAAGTGAGCATCTTACAAAGGTGAGTTTGAGGTGATTTGGATAGATATTAATGATATAATTCACATGATTTTTTTTGTATAGGTATAATAGGTTATTTTTAATGTATTAATATGCATTATAAAATCCTATAAAGGTATCAAAAATTAGAGACTCTTGATTGGGTTTTTAGAGCCTATGTGCAGTTCTGAGTGAGCTTATGAAAGTTATTTATTTGAGCTCCTATGAACTATTTGGTGATGTAAAATGGACTTGGTAATGAAAATTAGATAATTAAGGATAATTTAATTTAATTTTTTCATTATATTAAATGGAAAATTTGGTTTTATGCTTCATCTATTCAAGGCATACTTTTTTTATGTGTGAAGGGCTAATTGCAAGAATACCTAATGGCATGATTCAAGTGGTGAGTTGAACCAAAAGGTGGTATAAAACTATATGAATGTTATAAATTATATATTTGATACATATTTTATGTGTTACATGAATTTTTAGAGGCTCAATATTGTCAAAGGTTGTCTAAGTGTAACATGTGCCTTAAGAAAACCTAATTACATTAGGTCTCTATTAAGACTAATGGGGTTTTAGCCTCTATGAGTGGAGACAAAAACTATATGATGATTTTTTCACCTATGGAAGATGTTTAATGAATAATTTTAAGGGTAATACATGTTTGGAAAGGTTTTTTTCTGACCAAGGTGGGTGCAAATAAGTTTCATGTATAAATACAAGGCAAAATAGGCCTATTTGTGCTAGTTAGAGAATTGAAGATTGAAGCAAAGGATTGAGAGGCTTGATGAGAAGGGAAAGGTAATGAAAAACATAATAATAATATTTTTAATAGTTCATTAATGTCTAATTATAATTATGAAGGTGATGAGAAAGTAACTTGTATCAAGTTAAGGCAATTAGGCATATTTGTCTAGTCATGCTTATGTGAAGGATTTGATTAAATATCAATTAAAAGGAGAATAATAGAGGAGTAATAATGGAAATAAATCCATGAAATGTGTTCATGAGATGATGATACATAATCACATGTTTTTCAATAAGGTTTTTATATGAGTTTCTGTTGAGAAAGGCAAAGTATGATAGGTATGTCTAAGAGAACTTAAGATTGAAGATATGAGTAGAAGAAGGGAAGTGAGTAATGACCTATGAGATTTTAATGATCTTATAAATTATGATTTTTGATGTGTTCCTAATGTGTTTAGATGATATAATTTTTAATAAGTTTTGATATCATCTTGTGTTGATCCATGTTGTAGATTATGAGGGCTAGCTAAGTGAAGAAGAAGAAAGGCAGTTGTGTGCTTATGTGAGAGGCAGATTTGTGTGTGAAATATTTCAAGGTATCCATCATTAGTTGTATAATACAATAATATCAAGGTGTAATTAGAGTGCTTGGATGAATGGGTGCTTAGTCAAGTGGTGGTTGAATTGGTGCTTAGTTACCTAGGGGGTTGTAGCCTCCTTGCAAGTGGGTGCTTGATAAAATCTAGTTGGTGCTAGATAAATTCAAGGGGTTGGCGCTCCTTATTGGGTTGGTGATCAACTAAATTTTTTTCATGGTTTATATGAAATTTTTTCTAAGATATGTTTGAGTGGGTTTTATACCTCATGAGGGTTTCCCACATAGATCTTGTGTTCATATGATGTAATATTATGTTTCATGCTTTGTATGAGTATGATTTCATGATGATGTTGCTAGATCAATTCAATATGTGATTGAATGGTTAAAGAATGATGAATGCAATTGAATGAAAATATTGTACACTAATTCACCCCCCAAAAATGTTACATGTCTAATAATTGGTATCATAACAAGTCCTTTGGAGAAGGCTTGATAGCTTTAATGTGATCATAGAAGCACAAGATGGCTAAGAAACTAAGGAAATAAAATCAGGATTTGAAGTCTGTGATCAAAGCACTTAATCAAAAAATATGTACTTTAAAGGGTGACATGACCAAAGAGGCCAGAAGGGATGAGAAGATCATTAGGGATATTAATAACCATGTAGATTTTTTTTTGAAATCAAAGGAGGATGAATATGATCTATTGAAGACAAAGCTAGGTTCCTTGAAATTTCAGCATGAGAATATCTTATTCAAGGTGAGCAATTTTGGAAATAATAATGAGAAGTTAGACCATGTTAAGAAGGATGAAAATAAGAATGGAAACATGAAGACACCAATCAAACAAACTAATACAATAAGGTATACTAATTATTTTCATGGCCATTTTTTTATTTGTCATCATTTTGGTCATAGGGCAAAGGCTTATATGAGGAGAAGCAATTGGTCAAAAGAAGTTTACAATCTTCATCAATCAAAAGGTATGAGTGATTTTTTTTGTTTTTGTTGTCATAATATTATTCACAATGTTAGATTATATCCAAATGGATTAAGTAGGTTCTCATGTCATGTTAAGAGATATGGAGATTCTATAAGTCATGAGAAATGTCAAACATGGGTATGGAGACCAAATTTAGTAAGGGGAGGTAAGATTGGTCCCAAGAGTGAATATGGATTAGTTGCTACAGTAGATAAATAATCACTTGTTATACTTGATCATGAGACTTTTCAAAGTTTTCTATTTTTAGCTTCTAATGATAATGTTTTCGAAGGTAAGACACTTGCAAGAGTTGAGAAGATGAACAACATCATTGATATTGAGGATAGTGAGCCAAATAAGACTGACAAGCCTAAAAGGATTCTAAATGAAATAAATTAGTTTCATGAATGCAAGATGATCAAGGAGATAAGAAAGGAGATGTGGACATATTTTGAGTTAACTTTATTGTAGCCTCTATGGAATGGAATATCTCTAATAGGCTTCATAGAGACATTTTATTTATCAATGTAAGTGTGTGAATATTCTCAATGATTCTATCTTGATAAGGAGTCATCTTATTGGTTTTGATCATATTTTGGTTGCTTAGTCATAGAATTAAGTTTTAAGATCAATTTGTTAATAATTTTTTAGGCTTAGTCCTTGCATGAGAGACCCAGTGTGAAGTCATGGGCTTGGTAGCTTGTTGAGATGATCAGTGAGAGACTTGCATGAATAAGTTTGTTAGATTGTAATTTTGGTATGATGTTTTATCACATACAGATGAGGTTTTGAGAATAATTCAAGAGGTTTCTAAGTGTATTCAAGGTCTAAATATAACTGATAATTCAAGGCCTAGTGTACAATGAGACCTAGTGTGGCCTAATGAGGTGTCAAGTTGAGTTTCCAAGGTGCTTATAGGTTGATTCAAGCATGTTTATGAATTTTCAAGTCTTGAGGTAAAATAAAAAGCAAGAAAACAAGTTTGAAGGTCTCCTATGTATGCATAATGAAGGTCTCCAAGCTTGAAAAGGAACTTTTGATACGTATTGTCACATGTAAAATTTGAATGGTGTCCTGATATCTTGGGGAGAGATGAAAAAGTGTCCTAGAAATGCTTTACAAACATTAAGATTTTGTTTTAAGGAAAATACTATATAAACAATCGTTAACACCAAAATTGGTTTAAAACCCTCTTAATGAATTGATTGGAAAGATATTTCTGTAAATGGAATAAAATGTATTAGAAGATATATTTTTATGATTTTATGTGGTATAGGACTCCATCAAGCATCTCTAGGTGGTAGTGATTTGTCATGGAACCCATAAAAATCCCTTATTTCTTAGACATTTAGTATAGCAGTAAGGGTTGACCAGGTCAAATATTGAAAATAATTAGAAGAAAATGTTTAATACTTTTAATTCATGCACATGATGATTTATGAATAGGTTAATAAAGCTAAATTTGTTAAAATGGTCATGGAAGTTGGCCTATCGCTAAACTGGGTAATGGTGAAGACAATGAGAAAAAATAATCAGAGTGAGAATGGTGAGTTGGAGGATATTTACAATTATCTGACGCATATCATGGATATTATGTTAATTTAAATACCTAAATTATATATATATATATATATATATATATATATATATATATATATATATATATATATATATATATATATATATATATTCTTGATATAATGTTGAGAATGAGGTTACAAAGTTGAAACATGAAATCCAAAATGGCCTGTCTAGCTGTGTTAGAATAGTGAGGGAGAAGCCTATGAAATTGGTCTATAAGACCAATGGTTGACACTAAAGTTTGAGATATTTATATTATATAATGATATAAATGTTATATATCAAATATAAATTTTAATTATAAGTTTTTAAAGTATCTTCACATGATCTAAAGACAACATGCTTCAAGATTTTGTTTTCAGGGTCATTGACAGTTTTATGTGTGTTAGTGGGAAATGTGTTTCTGAGTTATTTTGCCCAATCTAGACATGTAAAAATAATAAGATGATTTTATAAATATTATATATGATCTAATTAATGAATTTTTTGTATTGTAAAGTGAATATGCAGATGTTGGTGGTCAAAGATTCTTGGTTGTGTTTTGGAGCTTTTTAGGAAAACATAGTGAGCCTTTTGCAGAAGTGTTTTCGAGTGTTTAGAGATTGAATGATGGTGTCTAATGGATTTCATGATGACCCTAAGGTCATAAATTTTCTATCCATATGTGTATTGTACCTTGAAAGTGTTTCTACATGGTGTTTGAGATGTATCTTTGTAGATAGTATTTTTGGGGTAATCAAGCCTAATAGGTCTTTACGGCCTAATGCAGCATTCATGAGGTAAGAAAATGAAGTGTGACTTCTTGAGAATGGAGGAGATCATTTGAGTTTACAAAAAAAATATTGAATAATAATGTATAGGTATATAAGGCTTAAGGTATAGCTGAGATATGCATAATGATAGGGGGAGCTTGTGAGCTTTGTGATTTAAAGGATAAATGTAGATGTGTAAATTTAGTTTACGTGCATGTGTTGTGAAGATCAAGGGGAATATTTATTATTCTATGAAATGATCAAGTATAAATATTAGTGGACTATGTATATATTACCTTTTGGTAGTTTTATATACCCTTTGTCATTAATGTAAAAGGGGGAAATATATCAAATTGATGGAGACATTTTCTGTTGAAAGTATAGTCAAATTGAAGTGGATTTGCCATCAATGTGGTTTGCCATTAATGAAAAAGGGGGAGATTGTTACAAGATGTCATTAATGTCACATGTTTGTTTATAATCATTGATGTCAAAAATAGTGTGAGTTATGGTGATCCAATGGAATGTCTTGTGATCTACAGAAAAGTATGGTGAAGTGAGTTGATGCAGGGATGTGAAGTTGTTTGTGGCAATAGTTAAGCATGGCATGAGGTTTTTTGGATTGATATTGAGATTTAAAGTGCATTTACAGTGGAAATAAGGTCTTGAAGAGGTATAATACCTAGTAGGAATATTTGATGTCCTATTTCTTAAGCATGGAAATGGCTTGTAGAGGCATGATGGTGATTAACTGTTTGTATATGAGCTTTAGTAGTAGCAAAAATAGTGTTTGGTTGTTATTGATGACAAATAAGAGGTTGTGAGGCATGCATAGATGTCTTGGTGAAATTTTGGTGTGTAATTTGATCATTTGGTAAGATAAGAATGCATACTCTATCCTAAGAAGGACTAGACCATCACATACCATCACACAAGTATGAATGAACTAGTCCATTTATTGCAAGTACTCAAAAAGTCAAACTTGGTCAAAGGTTTTTATGGAGATGTTGTATATAGTACCATGAAGGTACCCTAAAAATTTGTTGTATTGAAGATTAGCTCAATTTATAAGCCTTAAAATTTTATATATTAGATTTTTATGTGCTAGAGACCATCAAATTTAATATTCAAGAAATAGCTATTGAAATTCAAAAATATGAACATTGTATTTTGTAATATCCCCTGTTTCCCTTGAACTGTGAAACTGAATATTTTGAATTGCTTTTCTATGTATTCTAATTTTTTGGTGTTTTATGCATGTAATAAGAAAAATTGTGAGTTTTACAAAATAATTCCAGATAAATAAATAAACCACAGTATAATCTCTCAACTGGTAAATCAAAGATCTTATTACTCATCCAGATTATTACAATAAAAGTCCTCTATCATGAAAATAAAGAATATCAAAATATAGTCTTAAAAACTTGATTATCTTCTAGCAATTTGAAAAATACCCTAAATCTATGCAGCTCAGGTTGCTGTGTCAAAAACACAGTCATCGACGTCAGTTATTATGCCATCGTCAGTCGATATACTACCAATGTCAGTCACTATCAGTTAGCTATTCTACCGACGTCGATCTAAAGTCAATCGATGTCGGTCACTTGGATGCCGATGTTAGTCTCTGGGTCCCCTACGGTGCTGTCTGGCATGATAAAAAATGGTACAAATTTGCATGGGTTGGTACAGATTCCGTACAAGAGCAAATACAATCTAGTGTGGCCTGAATGCTGAACCCCTGATTTGAAGAAATATGGCACTAATATAGAAGATGTAATTTGGATAATTACTAAATCAAAAACCTAAATAAAGAAATACTTGTAAACCTCTGTGATAACTTCTGTATGAAGTTATCTCTCAAATTGGCAATAGATTAGCTGATCTCTCATTGCCTCTGAATTGCACACAATGAAGAGTGGACGTTCTCTAATGCAAATGGAATACTGGAACCCTTGGCTCAGTCTTCTCAAAAGAATTCTTAACAATAATCAATAATCATTAATTAATGGATAATTTGCCTCCCTCCAATAAGAAACCCTTATATCCTCCAAAAAGGTGTGCTTGCCCTAATTAGGGTTTCATAATTAAGAATTAGGGTTTCTTAATTAAAAATAGGCCAAATAATTAATATTTAATTAAATCAATAAAATATTAATATCTCCCTCAATATATGTCTGATCCTCGAACCGACTGAAGCTGGTGAATCAGGGAGTGATTTTGCACATGACCATACCAAACTAAGGGTGCTCTACTTCATTTCAAATATCCCTAAATAATAGGAGCTTAGGCAAACATGTTCGAAAGAGCTCGATCAAAAGCCAACTGTAGAAATTCTGCTAATTGAAGCCAAGCCAAGCTCCATCATGACCCTCTATCCATCCTATCAGCCTACAAGGGTCACATAATAGGCTAACCATCAACTCTAATGATGTCCACTAAAAAATGGGACATGACAATCTGCCCCCTGTAATATCCCCTATATCCCTTGAATTTTGAAACTAAATATTTTTTGACTATTTCTCTGTATTCTGATTTTTTTTGTGTTTTATGCATGTAATAAGAAAAATTGCGAGTTTTGCAAAATAATTCTAGATAAATAAATAAACCATAGTATAATCTCTCAACTGGCAAATCAAAGATCTTATTACTCATCTAGATGATTACAATAAAAGTCCTCTGTCATTCAAATAAAGAATATCAAAATATAGTCTTAAAAACCTGATTATCTTCCAGAAATCCTAGATCTGTGTGGCTCGGGTTGCTATGTAAAAAACACAGTGGCCGACGTCAGTTATTATGCTATCATCGATCAATATACTGCTGACATCAGTCGCTATTGGTTGGCTATTCTACCAACGTCAGTCTAAAGTTGATCGATGTCGATCACTTGGATGCTGATGTCGATCTCTGGGTCCCCTGCGGCACTGTCTGGCCTACTACAGAATGGTATGTATTTGCAGGGGTCTGTACGGATTCCATACAAGAGAAAATACAATCTAGTGCAGCCTGAATGTTGAACCCCTAATTTGAAGAAATATGGCACTAATACAGAAGATCTAATCTGGATAATTACTGAATCAAAAACCTAAATAAAGAAATACCTGTAAACCTCTGTGATAACTTCTATATGAATTTATCTCTCAAATTGGCAATAGATCAGCTGATCTCTCATAGCCTCTGAATTACACACAATGAAGAGTGGACATTCTCCAATGCAAATGGAATAATGGAACCCTTGGCTCAGTCTTCTCAAAAGAATTCTTAGCAATAATCAATAATCATTAATCAATGCATAATTTGCCTCCCTCCAATAAGAAACCCTTATATCCTCCAAAAAGGTTTACTTGCCCTAATTAGGGTTTCATAATTAATAATTAGGGTTTCTTAATTAAAAATAGGCCAAATAATTAATATTTAATTAAATCAATCAAATATTAATATCTCTCTCAATATATGTCCGATCCTTGAACCGACTGAAGCTGGTGAATCAGGGAGTGATTATGCACATGACCATACCAAAACAAGGGCACTCCATTGCATGTCAAATATCCTTAAATAATACGAGCTCAGGCAAACATGTTTGAAAGAGCCCAAATGAAAGCCAACTATAGAAATTCTGCTAATCAAAGCCAATCCAAGCTCCATCATGACCCTCTATCCATCCTATCAGCCTACGAGGGTCACATAATAGGCTAACCATCAACTTTGATGATGTCCACTAAAAAAGGGGACATGACAATCTGCCCCTCCTGAAATTGCTTATCCCCAAGCAATCTCGAAACAACAAATCAATCAATCCACCTGGATCCCAAATATAGTAATGATCTACACTGTTGTCAATCAACGTAAGCTCCTACAATATCCTCTGAAATATAACCTAGAGGAATCCACAATCAAACTGGTGAATGCAACTCAACCAATCTCTAAAATCACAACTGCCCTGGATGTGTCGATATTACAGGCAGTGTAAATTGCAACTACATATTCCATTTACAAAAGATGGTGCCAATCCATCCCATAATGGATGGTAAGAAATTGGAGCCGATCTGCACCTGTGTGAAATCAAATCTTCTATCTCTGGGTCAAAAGAAAAATAATGAGCATACCCCACCATATAATGCTGGTAGGAACCCCTAAACTCCACCACTGGCTCATTATCACCAAATTGGGAATCAATAGATGGCTCCAACCTCTAACTCTAAGTAGCTATAGGCTAGATAGGACCCTGTGCAACCCACTCAATAAACCCCTCCTCAAAATCCCTGGGAGGTAGCATAGTAGAAAGGATCACTATAATCTCCCCACCCAATTTGCTAATAGCACTAGTACCTCGGATGAGAACCTCTTCTATCACTTTATGCGAGTCTAGACGAACACCTACACTATCCAACAAATACTCCATGAATTATTCAGTGCAATAAAAATTATACGTGGAAGCATCAACATACTCCCCCGCACACCACAACTGATCCCTCTATAAAGGTGGCACAACCAACTGTACCACACTGTAATCTGTGTGAGAAGAATCAATCTGGAGACTCGACTCCACTGGTATCCCAAACACATTAGGACCAAGTACTCCCAAATCTTGAACATGTGTGTCAACCCCAACAACATGTTCCTCAGCAACATACTCACCACCAACCACCTCAATATACAAATGAACTGGGTCTAGGGCTGGTAAAGCCTTGAAACGCTCTAACTGCATGGTCGCCTTAGCCAAATGAAACTGTGACTCCTCATAAGCCCACTGTGTACTCACAAGAATCTTAGAAGTCACCTCAAGCTACTGAGTAAGCTCACTCACCTTATCTTCCTTGGCCAATAATGCATCATACGTTGTGCTGCCCCACTCCATAAGATAATCTCTGTCGGCTACCAACTGCATATAATCTTGTCTCAAAATTTGGATAGCCTCCCATAACGAGTGGATCTCTGTCAAGGAAAAATAACTGCCTCCTTGCTCATCGTAAGTAGGAGAACCCCATCCATAAACTGCTAACAACTGACGAGCAGCATCGAAATGCTCACAAGTGATAGCAATGTCTCGCTCACTAACTCTCAGCTGACTAGACACATGATGGCATTGGCTAGATTGTCTCCTACAATCTTCCTCTGATGCATGGTCTAAAAGAGTAGACTCAAAATCACTGACCTCTAGAGTACTACCATCCATACTCTACGAATCAACTCCAAAGCTCATATCAACATACAGAGTATCAAAAACTGTAGCATCGCTATCCAACTCCTCCATACCGAAAGAAACTACCAGTGAAACTAAGTCCTCAAAACTTTCCACTACATTCTCTTGGGTGTCATCTGTAATAATCAGATCTTGGGAATCTTCTATAGACTTTGCCATATCTGAGAGATCATCAACTCTTAGTGTACTAACATTTGAGTACACCTCCACACTTTGAATGCAAGCATCAGACTCATCCTCATCTAACTCTGAAGAAGCTATGGCTGAAACCATCTCATGAGAATCATGGGACATGATACTATCCTCAAACAAATCAGTAACGATATCCTGTGGTTGTAAAATGTCTCCATCATGTGTAGTCACAACACTAGTGGCTGCTCCACTAAGTAAATGATTAACTTCACCTATAGAGACCTCTTGTTTCTCCATCTTTTTGTGTTGTGATGTGGACCCTCTCAAAATGGATGTCATACACCGTACTAATTTGGCTTCTATTGTAGGGTCAGAAAGAAATTCATTCATTCTCCTCTGGTGTTCAACCAACTTGTTCAAACCTTGTTTAAACATCTCCATATCCTTGTCCCACTATTTTTGAGTCCTTGAAGTAATCATGGTTACTTAGCTGATTCAATGTCCAATGCTCTAACACCACTGTAATAGTGGTATCAATGTACAGACCAATATACCCAAACTACCCAACAAGATGGTAGAACAAAAGCTCTGATACCACTATAATATCCCCTGTTTCCCTTGAATTTTGAAACTAAATATTTTTTTGACTATTTATCTGTAATCTAATATTTTTGGTGTTTTATGCATGTAATAAGAAAAATTGGGAGTTTTGCAAAATAATTCTGGATAAATAAATAAACCATAGTATAATCTCTCAACTAGCAAATCAAAGATCTTATTACTCATCCAAATGATTACAATAAAAGTCCTTTGTCATGCAAATAAAGAATATCAAAATATAGTCTTAAAAACCTGATTATCTTCCAGCAATTTGAAAAATACCCTAGATCTATGCGGCTTAGGTTGCTATGTCAAAAACACAGTCACCAATGTCAGTTATTATGCCATTGTCGGTCGATATACTGTCGATGTCAGTCACTATCGGTCAGCTATTCTAGCGACGTCGATCTAAAGTCGGTCGATGTCGGTCACTTGGATGCTGATGTTGGTCTCTGGGTCCCCTGCAGCACTGTTCAGCCTACTTTAGAATGGTGTGGATTTGCATGGGTCTGTACGGATTCCATATAATAGCAAATACAATCTAGTGCAGCCTGAATGCTGAACCCTTGATCTGAAGAAATATGGCACTAATACAGAAGATCTAATCTGGATAATTACTGAATCAAAAATCTAAATAAAGAAATACCTATAAACCTCTATGATAACTTCTATATGAGTTATCTCTCAAATTGGTAATAAATCATCTAATCTCTCATAGCTTCTGAATTGCACACAATGAAGAGTGGACGTTCTCCAATGCAAATGGAATACTGGAACCCTTGGCTCAGTCGTTTCAGAAGAATTCTTAGCAATAATCAATAATCATTAATCAATGGATAATTTGCCTCCCTCCAATAAGAAATCCTTATATCCTCCAAAAAGATGTGCTTTCCCTAATTAGGGTTTCATAATTAAGAATTAGGGTTTCTTAATTAAAAATAGGCCAAATAATTAATATTTAATTAAATCAATCAAATATTAATATCTCCCTCAATATATGTCTGATCCTTGAACTAACTAAAGCTGGTGAATCAGGGAGTGATTTCTCACATGACCATACCAAAACAAGGGTGCTCCACTGCATGTCAAATATCCCTAAATAATAAGAGCTCAGGCAAACATGTCTAAAAGACCCTGAACGAAAGCCAACTGTAGAAATTCTGCTAATCGAAGCCAAGCCAAGCTCCATCATGACCCTCTATCCATCCTATCAGCCTACGAGCATCACATAATAGGCTAACCATCAACTCTGATGATGTCCACTAAAAAAGGGGACATGACATATTTCAAATGACTACGTGCGCATTAAACTAGTGAGAGAATAAATGTTTGTATAAGGTAGGATATTGGTTAGATAAATTTGGTGGAAAATCAAAAGTTGTATCATAATAAATGAATAATAATATACAGGTGGTGGCATGTATTAACTATCCATACAAGTTCATTTATTTCAAGTCAAAGTCAAAGGTTCTGATTATAGTAAAAACAAAAAAAACTAGTGATCAAAGAAATGTATGTAGAGACCAAAATATTGAGAATTTTAGATTGGTATAAAAATTAAATTTAAATTATTATCCTTAATGAACAACCTTAAATTTCAATTTATTCATGAAATTTCATAAAATTAAAATTATTTCTTTTCAAATTTGACTATGTTTTTTTGCAGACTGGCAAATTTGAGTGAGCATCCTGCAGAAGTGAGTTTGAGGTGATTTCGATAGATTTTAATGATATAATTCACATTAATATATTTTATATATCTCATATATTATTTTTATTGTATTAATATGAATTATAAACTCTTATAAATGTGTTAAAATTCAAAGAATCTAGACTAGGTTTTTGGAGCTTATGTGCAGTTCTGAGTTAGCTTATGAAAGTTATTTATTTGAGGTCCTATTCATTATTTGTTGATGTTAAAAAGACTTGGTGATGACCATGATGTCATTAAGGATATATTAATGTAATTTTTTATTATTTTATTTGGAAAATTTGGTTGTATGCTTCATATATTCAAGGCAAACATTTTATGTGTGTGACAGGTTAATGGTAACAAGACCTAATGGCGTGATTCAAGTGGTGAATTGAAAAAAAAGGTGGTATATAAATATATGAATGTTATAAATGGTATATTAGATACATATTTGATGTGTTAAATTATTTTTTAGAGTCTAAAAATGGTCCAAGGTGGTCTAAGTGTAACATGTGCCTTAAGAAGACCTAATTGCATTAGGTCTCTATTAGGCCTAATGGGATTTTAGCCTCAATGAGTGGTGGAAGATCTATATGGTGACTGTTTCACCTATGAAACATGTTTTATAACTAATTATAAGGGTAATAAAAGTGTGTAAAGGTGTTTTCCTGACCAAGGTGGTTGAAATTAAGTTTTAATTATAAATACAAGGCAAAATAGGCCTATTTGTGGTAGTTAAAGAATTGAAGGTTTAAGCGAAGGATTGAGAGGCTTGATGAGAAGGGAAAGGTAATTAATAAAATAATAATATTATTTTAAATATTTCATTAAGGTATAATATTAATTTTAAGGTGATGAGCAAGTAGCTTGTATTAAGTCAAGGCAATTAGGCCTATTTGTCTAGTCATGCTTGTGAGAAGGATTTAATTAAATGTCATTCAAAAGGAGAAGAATAGAGGAGTAAGGATGTAAATAAAGCCATGAAATGTGTTCATGAGATGATGAGACATAATTATAGGGTCTTAAATTAGGTCTATATCTGATTTTTTATTGAGAAAAGGAAAGTGTGAGAGGTATGTCTAAGAGAACTTAAGATTGAAAACATGAGTAGGAGAAGTGTAGTGAGTAGTGACCTATGAGAGCTTCATGATATTATAAAATATGATCAATGATGTGTTATTGATTTCTTAAATGTATTAAATTTATAATAAGTTTTAATATCATGTTGTGTTGATCCATGTTCTAAATTATGAGGGCTAGTTGAGTGAAGAAGAAGAAGGGCAGTTATGTGCTTATGTGAGAGGCAGATTTGTGTGTGAAATATTTCAAGGTGTCCATAATAAGTTGTAAAAGACAAAAAGATCAAGGTGGAAGTAGATTAATTATCTAATTGGGTGCTTAGTCAAGATGTGGGTGAGTTGGTTCTTGGTTACCTAGGGTGTTGTATCCTCTTTGGAAGTGGATACTTGCTAAAGTCTAGTTGGTGCTAGATAAATTCTAGGGGTTGGTGCTCCTTGTTGGGTTAGTTCTAAAATAAAACTATTTCATGGTTTATAGGGCAAGTTTTATAAGTTATGTTTTAGTGGGTTTTATCCCACATGAGGGTTTCCAACATAGATCTTGTGTTCATATGATGTGTTCTTATGTTTCATGTTTTGTATGAGCATGCTTTCATGATGATGTTGATAGATCAAGTTGATATGTGATTGAATGGTTAAATAATTATGAATATAATTAAATGAAAATATTGTACACTGATTCACCCTCCCCCCTCTTAGTTATTGTATTTCTAACAAATTATAGATTGTGTGCCTTGTTCCCAAAATACCTAGCAATTCTTATTTTGAGCCTAGCTTTTGTGCCTCGTTACCAAAAGACCTAAAAACCTTTATTTATTTAAACCTAGCTTAGAATTGTTTGAAACACTTTTTACCTAAGTTTTAATTACATATTTTATTCATCCTCTTGACCTTTTTGTGTTAGACATTTGATATTAGACTATTTTAGACCAAGTTTTAGCATAAGCCTTTTTGGAGATATAGTTCCTTTCCTTGGACCAAGTTAAACTATGTTTGGACCATTGGTAATTTGTAACTTGTTTTTTAGATTTTGTATAACTCTAGGTCTTCTTGTGAAATTTTTATCATTGATTT
This sequence comes from Torreya grandis, assembly GCA_037957365.1. NCBI lineage: Eukaryota > Viridiplantae > Streptophyta > Pinopsida > Cupressales > Taxaceae > Torreya > Torreya grandis. The sequence continues at coordinate 1,190,156 of JARHVA010004937.1, forward strand.
GGATATGTCTCATTATAATCACAGTGAAGCCATATACAATATACACTATAATAACATGGTTGCATAAGATGACTTTATTCAAGACCCCCATGGTGATGATGTAGTTTGTGATATGGATTATATCCTTCATAAAATACTCGATATGGAGAAAATATCCAAGATCCCCAAGTATAGCATTTGGTGATACCTTCTTTGGGTTGATTAACATACCAAGTTATCCCTTTCCATGCTAATGGTACACAATCCCCTACCTATACCATTAACCCTCATTTAGTATAAATAAGCCACCAAGATCCATATAATCTAAGGATTAACATCTTAGGTCCTTTTTCTTTGGCTTGCTACAACAACCAAAATTTTTAATGCCCAAGGATTACTATACTAGGACCTCATCCTTTGGCTCACAATAACAACCTAGATTTCCCATACACTACCATTACCATTTAAAAACCTCATCCTTTGGCTCATGATAAAAATAAGCCTTAAAATACCCTTCCATTACTATTACATGACCTTCCAAGTATGTTATGTCATTATCCTAACAAGGTTATGCAATTACGACTAGATGGTCATAGTTACTGTCCCAGACTAGTAACAAGTCTTTGTTAAGCCCATATTAGATGAACCTATTTATAAAGAGGACATTATGCAACCATATATCATAATTCATCTATTTTCAACCTTCCGCCACTTTATAAATCCCATGTTAATCATCAAACCACAATAGAGCCAATCAGCACTTCTCTAATAGAGACAATCATTTGAAGACCAAGATGTGTTCAAAACCAATTTTTTTAAAACTAATTACAAACCAAGGCCAAGAGAGCCAACCAATATGTGATGTTTTTTGAAACAATTATTTATGATGATTCAACCTATGATGAATCACCTTTTGACATTATCCCTATTATTGACCAGTCTCACTATGACAAGCTAGTCTTTGCTATGTCACTTCTTAATGATTATAACTTCCTTTATAAAAATCATTATCTAGACCATTATCCTATTTTTAAAGAGCCTCCCTTTGTAAAGCCAATATTTGTGGAGCTGTCTATTGACCTTTTTGCCCTTGATGAGGAGTCTCACTTTGACAAACTAGTGTGTATGGAGCCCATTATACCATCATAGGACATCACTTATCTAATACCAAATGTTCAACAAGACATAATTGTAGTTGCATCCATACCAGATGAAGAATCAACATTGATTTTATGTTCTATTTTTGAACCAACATTATATTTAGCATCAGAAGTAGAATAAATGTCAGTATCAATAATGGATTTAGAGTCTCTTGGGTCAGACTTAGCTTTAGAATCAAAATATGTTCATGGTTGTTACAACATTGGTTACACATGCCTTATAGATTAATTTGAATATATTTGTGATCCTTTCATGGTTTTTGAGGATGATTAATTCATATTCAACACAAGTTCTCCTAGTATATTCTATGAAGATTGTGTTGCCTCTTTCCATTTCATTACCGTTGTACATGCCATTATCAACATCTAACCTATCCATTATATTGACATTCCACCTCCCATAAGTGTTGATTAGGATCAAAATAATAACACCTTGATTAATTGCATCCATGGAGACATATCAATTGTATAATATAAGGGGGACCAGGAACACATTCATGTAGAAGATGAACAATCTCCTAGTGAAACCTTTTTGAAGGTGCTAGGGGGCAATCAAAGTCCAAACTCAACATCTTCTAGTGAAAAATTATTTACGTCACTATAATATAATCAAATTCAAAAGTAAACATTCCTTAGTGAAATATTCTTAGAGGTGATATGGGAAAATTAAGATAACTTTATTGGTGAAAACCTCTTCGAAGCACTAATAGTTAAGCACAATAGTTCTTTACTACTTGATGAAAACATTGTTAAAGATGACATCAAGACAACTTATAATATATTACATAATTAGATGGTAGCTATTTTTAGGCTAAAACAACATAAAAATTTGATGGTCCTATCGAGAACATATTCAAAACTCTTTGGACTCACCATAACAAAAGTTATGTCAAATCTAGAATTAAAAACATTATGTGTGCCTAAAAATCCCTATCTTCAATTATTTCCCAACCATTATACCTACTAGTATAATCCATTTATTCATTCCAAACCTAGATTACATAGACAAATAAGACCTATCAGCTAATATTTATGCATATTTACAATCCCTACCCACACTTTCCTTTATAGAAACTATAAAGACATCTTGTCTCAATTTTTGAAGAAAATAGATTCAACAACTAACTAGGATAATAACAACATCATTGGAGTCCAAATCTATAAAAAATTCTTGATAGAGAATCTATTTTGAAAAGGTGTGGGATAACAACTTGAATGATTGACTATTCTAGTTCTATCATACGCTGATTAGGATGTGCATCTCAACATCAACAAGAATAACATAAACATTTCCCTTGACATATCTATTTACCTCACCTTTTCCATTTTCCATTCACCTTGTTGTTGTTTCATACCCTATCATTTACCTTATTTTATCACTTTGGGTCAACCCTATTATGATTATATCTAGTTATAATAACATCACCATCCTTAAACAATGCCATATCATACGTCATCCTACCATACCTTAACTATTGTCTGAAGTTGTGTTTACTTGATTTATGTAACCCTTTTTACCTTGGTTCAATTAGATCCTTAGACACCTTTTGTGGGGGGATTCAAATCAAGTTGTAGTAGTTAATTCAGTATTTTATAAAGATGAAGTATTTTGGAGTAGTATGACAATGGTTGGGTAGTTGCATCCTTCATTTCTTATTTCATTTCATGTCAAGTGTTCTTGATTATAACCATCTTTGGGAAAATTAGTGTTTCACTATGAGATACTAATTATAACTACCTATGGGAAAATAAGGAACAACACCTTTATCTTGTTTTGAAGTCCCACCTTCCCATTCCTATGCCATACTATGACATTTGCTTAATTTGAGAACCTGATGCTACCTAGTTCAATTCTTTAACTGTAAGGTAGAACTATAGTGACTTAAGGTCCCATCTTAGGACTATGTAGGTAGTGCTTGATTCACATAGAGGTTATCTCAATCACTAATTTTCACACTCTCACCTTTTTGAAAAAAATTTCAAGTTTCAATGCTCTCATCATTTTATGAGTTGGACCATTTAGTATATCATAATTCTCGATCAAGTTGAGATACTTCAAAAATTCCAAAAACATTGGAAAATTATCTAGAAAACCCTAAAATATCACCACATTGATCACTTATTTTACTTAGGTATTTTATGACCCCTATCTATTTCATAATAAACCACTTGTTCTTTAATTTACCCATCCTTATTTATCCCAAGCCTTATGATCTTACAATTTTATGAGCAATCTTTTTCTCACACTCTCACTATTTTGTGAGACCCTTCACATATTCCTCTACATAAAAATCATGTTTTTCTCGATCATCATTTTCTTCTATCCCATATCTTAAGAGAATTACATTTGGCCTAAAGTTTATGCTGGACCTTACATCCATGAAACTATATAGGTAATGTCCACTTGTCAAGTACATCTGGAGTTAGCTCGATTACCCCCTTCCTTTAATTCTATCCCCCTAGTTCATATATTTGTTTCATTTCCTCCTATAGCCTAGGGGAAATGTTATTAATCTTGTTTATGTCATTGTTTCCCTATAGTCTAGGGATGACCATCCATTTTTTGGTTTTGTCTTATGTTTATGCTAACCTTATGATCACACATTGGTTGTGTTTATTTCATTTTTTTCTCATTATTATTTTTTGTTCTTTCTTTTTTCTTTTGATTTATGTTTTTTTAATTTGTTTGTTTGATTTCATTTGGTTTGCCTTGACTTAGTATATTTGCATTCATTGGGTGATTCCTTGCACATTAAACTTAAGTCCATCCATATTCATACGTCAACATTGTCATCATGGTTTTTATCATTGGTGCATTATTTTCACTTATATATTGGATCATGTGTTAGTACTTATGCATATTTTAGTTATATTTTCATGGTGTTTTCTATCATGATGCATACCATCATGTGATACAATAAAAATTAGATCAGGAAATCTTATAAGTGATAAGGCTACAGTACTTCTCCTGAGTTACCTAAAACCTTCTCGATCTAATCCAAATAATTTCCCAAATATATATTGAATAAATAATGAATGAATTTTAATCCTTGATAGTTAAGATGTGCATCTACATTCTAGCAGGTTACCCAAATTCATATTTATCCTTTGTACTATCTTGTTTTTACTTCATGAGTATAGATTTAGTATGTAATCCACCTTTTCCAATTTTCCATATAACCACTTAACATTGTGCTAATGATTATAACCACCTTTAGTAAAATCAATATCTCTATCTTCTCAATAAGGGCATGTTTACATTCTACCAATGATTCTAGTCGCCTTTAGACAAATCATTGTTTTCATCTTGCCAATGATTATAACTATAAATGGGAAAATCATGGTTTTAATCTTAATGATTATAACCACCTATGGTAAAATCATTCTCTTAGTAATTTATCCTTTGAATAATGATTATAACCACCTCTGGGCAAACAATTATCTATGAACCTTTCTATGAAAATGATTATAACTACCTTTAGGAAAATCATCCTTTTTATTTTCTCAATTGAGATAGCTCACTATGCCACTAATTATAACCCTATGTGTGTAAAAAATATTTTCAACCCCTTTTAATTTTTGATCCCATCATTTTCCTTCTTTTGAGTGACAGATCACCAACCTTCTTTATTGACTACTCCCTCGAGGGGGCATCTAGATCTCATTCATTTCCATTGAAGCATTAGGTATACATGACCTTTTCATTATCTGAGAAGATGTTACTATGCCTATATCTTGCAATGCTTTCACAAATAGGGAAAAACTCTAAACATCAAATTCTGGCCACAACTAGCCTCATACTAGACTTAAGATTAATTCCTACCAACCATTTCAAATTAAGCCTAGGATTCATTAAACATCCTAAATTTCTTCATGCATCATTCATTAATGCTCATAATCATGTTGATGTATCCTTATTTGGGATAATATATTGTGTCTAATAATAACCTCTCACATATTCATATGTAATCACCTTGCAGCATAACGACTGTCAATTTGGCCTATGGACCCATTAAGTGGGGCACTTGATCAAATATTGAAAGAGCAAAAATGCTAATAAAAATCAATAAAACAATTAAACAAGATTAAATGCTTAGTTGAATTATCCATTTGCAATTAATGAATATCTAAAAATGTAAATTTGAAAAATCTAAATATCATGCTCTTTAAAAATATCTCAAAATATCTAATTTGAGAGCCATGCTTAGTAATTGAAAATCATAATTACATGAAGATTATTAACTCAACTGAAGTTAGTCTCAACTCACCTAGGGTTAGTTTGATCCCATTCCATGTTTAAACTCAACATTAACTCACCTTGGGTGAGAGTTAATTATTGATGCTATAAATATAAGGCCATACACCTTCATTTCTAAGATTGGATATTGTAAAGTTATTATGAAAGATTTGCTCCATAATGCTCATGAAAGTAATGTTTCCATACCTAAATCTTAAACTAAGTAATCAAAGATAAGGATCCAAGGAAAGGTGAAGCTAACAAAGATCCATTGATGAATATTTCTTGATACACAAGCTGAGTAAGCCATTCAAAAATCCATTTGGAGATCCAATGAAGGTAAAATAGAGTGTTATTTTATGGTTTTTTGTGTTTTACTATGCTTACTTGTTACTTAAGTTCTTCCTAGTGTCTAGGCTAAATGTGTTAGGATTTGAGTGTGTTTATTTAAATTTTATTTCTTGGACTAAAACAAGACTAACCTCCTCTCTGCATATTCCTTGTCCACAGTAATATGGTCTTAGAAGGACTATTGACATATTGTAAATATATTTTAACCTCATGTACATGTAAATTTATCCCTAGAGTGATCTATAAACTCCTCATACATTGAAGAAGATAAAATACTATATGGTTGAGAGGATTTTGGTCTTCTTCATAAACCAAAACAAGTTTAGACTAAGAGATAGAGATCATACCATCTTGGGAGGATACTAATAAAAATAAATAAAATAAGTATAAAAATATGAAATCATACTATTTACACATGAGGTGAGGTGGAAAGAGTAAGGCCTTTAGGCCTATATGTATGTATTTGTGATAGTCTATAGGACTCTCTCTCTCTCTCTCTCTCTCTCTCTCTCTCTCTCTCTCTCTCTCTCTCTCTCTCTCTCTCTCTCTCTCTCTCTCTCTCTCTCTCTCTCTCTCTCTCTCTCTCTCTCTCTCTCTCTCTGTGTGTGTGTGTGTGTGTGTGTGTGTGTGTGTGCGCGCGCGCGCGCACACACGCATGTGTGTGCGTATGCATGGGTGTGTGGGTGCATGGATGTGTGTGTGTGTGGGTGTTTGAAGATTGATCAACAAAAGGGAGAATAATGTGTTTCAAGAAGATCCTTATATTTTATAAATGAGCAAGATATTATTATTTTTTTTCATCCATTCTATTTGAATATTTATAACAATTTATGATTAGGAAGCTTAAGAAACAAGACTTTAGAACTGAGTATGATAGTCTGCCATTAAATGTATAAAGGTTTGTGTGTTTCAAGTGAATTTTATTATAATAATGTAAAGATTTTATAGTTCAATCACATGTATTTATATACTTATGAGTAAAATCTTAGTTTAGGCTAAAAGAATGACATTACTTGTGATGTTGTACCTATAATTTTTGAAGTCTTTGCTTTACATATAGACAATTCGACACAATCAACTTATTTTATATGTGAACAAAGATATGGAACTATTTTTAAGTTTTTTAAAGTATAATAAGGTTTTAAATATTATCTCATAGGTATTATAAAAGTTATAAAAGATTTTTTATTTTATGAATAAATAATTCAAATCTTTTCAGGTTCAATAGTGAAGGATTTCTGAATACACAGTTAAGAAAGTCATTATTTATATGTAAATTTACATTTATGAGATTGGTTACAAGTTTTGTAAGGAAAGATTAGGTTATTAAGTATTTAATATATGTGTTATTTCAATCTAAAATGAAAATACATTTATCAATAGTCATTATTTAGCTCTTGGACATAGTCTGTCTTGTGTAAAATCAGAAATAGGGCACCCTTGGAAAAATGATTATATCTTGGAATTGAACAAATAGAAAATTATGAAATTTTGTGTGTCGCTGTGAATTTAATAATTAATCCAATTATTATAATTATATATATATATTTTTTTGATATTGAAGGATATATCTCCATAATAAAGTGGGCTACTGAGAATAATTAAAATTAAAAAAACCCTACAGAACTATGCTTCTTGAACTATGTTGAAGAAATTGATTAGTATAAAATATTATGATTGATATATAGTGATTTAAACAAGTTGTAAGTAAATAATTTCTGGGTTATTGAGAAAACTATATAGTTTAAATGTAATAAAGAAATGAATTGTTGAATATTGTACATTAATGATAAAAAAGTTAAGACATTCACTTGGAATGTAGTTTTTTTAAGGATGGAGGACACAAAATGGTATGTGATGACTTGTTAGATGATATGATAATAGATAATATTAGGAGATATTTAGAGTGGATTAATTATATAGTCTAATTATAAAATCAAGTGGGAGAGTCCTTGTGTAATATTTTATGAGAAGCCTATGAACCTTGTATGATTACTTTTATATGATAATGAATGTCTTATTATAATATTTATATATGAGTGACAAAAAATGAAATTAGTGAATACCTTGAAGAATCCTTGGTATTTTAAGACCCATATAAAAAGGATAAGGCTTTTGAATCAATATTAGTGAGCACATACCTATATTACAAGATAGTAGACCTATAATGGAAAATTGAGAATCATACATCAAAGGTAAGCCTAGTAAAGGTTTAATGAATTAAGATTGGATGTAGTGGAAGAATAAATCAATGTTAAATATAATGGAAGATAGTACAAGAGATCTATAATATAAAATCAATTAAATCAAAGTGTATGATTGAATGTGAGTATTAAGAAATGTTTAAGAATCCTAGAATGAATGGCAAGGTTGTTGTAGATTTCTATCACATGGTAGCTTCATTATATTAACAACTCAAATTTCTTGAGTGAAGTGACTAAAAATTATGGTTTGGATATTGAGTTTGAATATGGGGAAGAGAGTTATGTTGGGTGGGGATAAGGATATAATTCAACCCATCTATTAAACTATATCAAAAGATAATCCCAAAGTATGGTGTAGATTAGAAGAGGGTAGTATAGTTGAGTTTATGACCAGAATAATTTTTTATGATGAGGTGTTGAAGGATTTCACCCTAGGACATAATAATATAAAAGTGTGAATGATAGGATTCAAAATGAAAATATTAGAAGAGTTGATTGGGGAAGTGAATGGGATGAGTTTTTATGGTACCAAAGCATTTAAGGATAAACACAAAAAGTATGAAGTCTTAAATAAGTTATTTAATTCTTATGTAGACATCACATCTACAAGGAAAGGCTTGCCAAGGATGAACATAATGAAGTAATATCCAAAAATTTTCCTATAAATAATGAAATACATAACGTTAGAAAGTAAATACCATGTCATCTTCTCTCAACACTTTATGCTCTTAAAACACTTTAAACGTGACATAATTAATCCACCTTATTTCCTATTCAAATCACTCAAGATCACATTAAATACTATAAAAGAAAACACTACAAGTTACATCATCCACAAAGGTCTATTTTTTCTCATAGCAAAGAAGGGGAAGGGATTATATCTGAATGATAAATTTTTTTGGAGGATTATGAGGAGGGCCCTTAGAAGTCTGAGGATATTATGGAGGAAATTCATGATTCTTCTAAAACATCTTGGGATGAAGTCCATTATGAAATTTACAACTAAATGGAAATCATACCTAAGGTCAAATATGTAAAACACAAAGCCCAAACTTCTAAGAACCCCAAAGAAAAAAGGGTTAATAAGATAGAGGAAGACTAAATCAAGACTTCTCAATCTCCCCTGAAGGACCATAAGTAGAAGAATAAGAGGAAATAACCTCAACTATTCATTTAAATTTAAATTTGAAACTGATGGAACTAGAGGATAAGTTAGAACACTAGGGACAACTTTTCATAAAATAGATGGAAGAATGGAACACACTAAACGGTGAGGGTGAAAATTATAGAAAGGACTAGGAGAATAATATAAATATGGGGGTCAATCCATATATTAATGGGAAAAAACCTAGACCTTATAAAAATGAGAAAGGAGTGATGGTGACATTCATGCCATCCAATACAACCCTTAAAGACTTAAACAAAATGGAACGCAAAATAGAGAGTATGAAGGACAAAAAGTACTTCAGCACAATGTTGAAAAAACCTATCCATATGTGTATTGTACCTTGAAAGTGTTTCTACATGGTTTTTGAGATGTATCTTTGTAGACATTGTTTTTGGGGTAATCAAGCTTAATAGGTCTTTAAGGCCTAATGGAGCATTCATGAGGTAAGCAAATGAAGTGTGACTTATTGAGCATGGAGGAGATCATTTGAGGTTACAAAAAAATTATTGAAGAATAATGTATAGGTATATAAGGCTTAAGGTATAGCTGAGATATGCATAATGATAGGGGGAGCTTGTGGGATTTGTGATTTAAAGGATAAATGTAGATGTGTAAATTTAGTTTAGGTGCACATGTTTTGAAGATCAAGGGGAAGCTTGCTTGTTATGTGAAATGATCAAGTAAAAATATTAGTGGACTATGTATATATTACCGTGTGGTAGTTTTATATACCCTTTGTCATTAATGTAAAAGGGGGAAAGAGATCAAATTGATGGAGACATTTTCTATTGAAAGTATAGTCAACTTGAAGTGGATTTGCCATCAATGTGGTTTGCCATTTATGAAAAAATGGAAGATTTTTACAAGATGTCATTAGTGTCACATGTTTTTGTATGGTCATTGATGTCAAAATAAGTGTGAGTTATGGTGATCCAATGGAATGTTTTGTGATGTATAGAAAAGTATGGTGAAGTGAGTCGATGCAGGCATGTGAACTTGTTTGTGGTAATAGTTAAGCATGGCATGAGGTTGTTTGGATTGATATTGAGATTTAAAGTGAATCTATAGTGGAAAGAAGGTCTCAAAGAGGTATAATACCTAGTAGGACTATTTTATGTCCTACTTCCTAAGCATGGAAATGGCTTGTAGAGGCATGATGGTGATGAAATATTTGTATATGAGCTTTGGTAGTAGTGCAAAGAGTGTTTGGTTGTTATTGATGACAAATAAGAGTTTGTGAGGCATGCATAGACGTCTTGGTAAAGTTTTGGTGTGTCATTTGACCATTTGGTAAGAGAAGAATGCATCCTCTATCCTAAGAAGGACCAGACCATCACATACCATCACACAAGTATGAATGAAATAGTCCATTTATTGTAGGTACTCAAAAAGTCAAACTTGGTCAAAGATTTTTATGGAGACGTTGTATATAGTACCATCAAGGTACCCTAAAAATTTGTTTCCTTGCAGAGTAGCTCAAGTTATAAGCCTTCAAATTTGATATAGTAGATTGTTATGTGCCAGAGACCATAAAATTTAATCTTCAGGAAATAACTATTGAAATTCAAAAATATGAACATTGGATTTTAAATGACTGTGTGCGCATTAAACTAGTGAGAGAATAAATGCTTGTATAAGGTAGGATATTGGTTAGACAAAGTTGGTGGAAAATCTAAAGTTATATCAAACTCCATGAATAATAATATCTACGTGGTGGCATGTATTAACTATCCATACAAGTGCATTTATTTCAAGTCAAAGTCAAAGGTTTTGACTATAGTAAAAACTAGAAAAAGATAGAAGGGGTTAGTATATAAAGGACACATTGGATTCGCTTCACACCCTATGTGTGGGCATGCTACTTACATGCCAATACTCCAAAGAGGGATCAAGCTAATGTAGTTCTCCTATTTGAAGTTTTTAGTGCAATTATCTGATGTATGTAACTATATGTGAAACTAAAATGTACTTTGGATGACTAGGGACTAGTATGAATGCTTGAATAGGCTTGCAATTCTCTTGGAAATTTGTATGCAGAGAATAGGGAAGAGTGCTGGAGTGTACTTGCTTTTATTCTTGTTTTTTTCCTATAAATGAGTCCAAACCCTTCTAAATGGACATTGAATATCCTTATATAGGGAAATTGATGATCGTGGGTTAGATGAGCTTATATTACACTGATAGGGGAAAAGATAATGAATCAAGAAAATTTGAGTATTTGAGGCTAAAGTGAACTTGGACAACAACATCAAAAATAGGACACCCATAAATTTTGATGCTTATATATAAGTTGGGCACTATTATCCTAGGAGGATTAGACTTGGGGGATGGTTCTAGTTTTGAGAGTGTTGCCTAGGTCTCAAAAAGCTAAGTCTAAGAAGTTACAGGTAATTAGGAATTAGTGAAAGTCTAGCCGAGAAGGGTTGAGTGAGAAAGAAAGAGGACCTATAGGTTAGGTACTATTATCCATACCTAAGTCATCAAATTTTGCATTTTATATTATTACATTTCCCCCTTTTTATTTTAGAGATGCAACAAAGTGAAATACTAGAATAAAGGAAAATATAAAGGATACTTGAACTTACCTATAAGGGAAAATCTCATGAAGCTATGTGATGTTGGATGTGCATAGAGAGAGCACATTGTGATGTGTGAATTTGTAAATAAGAACATGGAGTAGATCAGTTATTACTAGATACACTATATCTAAAATAAGAACATACAAAATCTAATTAAAGGAAGAGAGAGGAATGAATACACCTCATGAAGTATGTGAACCAATACCAAACCTATTGTGGTGTTGGATTATGCTAAGTATGTGTTGAATCAGAGTAATATCATGAATGGAGTTGATTGCTCAATTCCTCAAAATGTGGCTCAAGAAATAAAAGGCTATCCCTTTTTCTCCATCATCACCATCTATGTGAAGTTAATGAAACATGCATGTTCTAATCAATATCTAGATTATATGTTCAATCCCTCTGAATAGCTAGCTCAAGAATGCAAATGCTCACCCTTTAGCTCTATCATTACCCTATGAAGTGAATCTATGAAGTGATATTGATATAGGATAGGTTTCATATGAGATGGATCATCAAGCCCTTGAATGTGCTATAAATTTGACATTGTGTTATGGATAGCTAAATGTGTGATAAAAACTAGGCCACTCTTGGTCATTTTGAAAGATGGAGATTAGGCTTGTATGAAAGCCACTCTGAAATTGATGTACTAGACTTATATGAAATATGAATCAAGAACTTGGGTACTTGAAAATATAAAAATTTATGATAGTTTAACTTGAATGTGATTCCAACCACCTACAGATGGATTAAGGCACGTAACTACTGAGAATGCCTGAAATAAATTAAACTAAAAAAAGAAGATCAATGTGCTGCACATATTACCCCTAATCATTGATGTCTAAAATATGGATTCTAATCTAGAAGTCATGCCAACTACCCAATCTAAACTAAAAGTGAGAATCATCATGTCATGCAAGATAATCCCCTGTATCTGATAAAATTTTGTTGAAAGTGCTAACTCTAAAGGATCTAGAAGTGCAAAAATTGCCCTTGAACTAAAATTTTTGCCTATTTTAGGAAACCTTCAGTGTTTTCTTACTTGGATATGAGTGACAAAATATGGACACCCTGTATTTATGGTATTACTAACCATTTCTATCTCTACTATCCATTTCTAGTGCTACTACCTGGTGTTAAAACTGACTACTAATCTGAGACTACTCCATTTTTCTACTTTTTTATGATCGGTTTGACCTCTAGATTCTATGTTGATTGTTCTGAAAGTTGTTATTTTGATTAATATGAGGTTTTATCTCTATGACAAAGCCCTTGTTTGATGTCCCCTCTTCTGAGGGTAGGAATGAGAAACCTATAATGATTGCCCTCAAAATAAAAGAGTCTTGAAAGTGTGTTATATATATATATATATATATATGACATAACATTTGATATTTGATAATATGTTTAAAGATATAGTAATGTTTTTATTGATAGATATTATTATATCAATAGAGGTATGCCTAGATAGATATAAATATGTGAAATCATGTGTAAAGTACTAAACTAGAATAAGAAATGTTAATTGTTAATTAGAGGGTTGGAGAATGATGTCCATCATGGCATCTAAGAAAGCAAAGAAAATGCATGATATGGATCATGGCATTGCACACATGAGAAGTAAACAAATGTATGAAGCACGAAACATACAAGGATGTCTAAGGGGCCATGTAAACAAGGGACATGAGAACATGTCACTCAAACTAAAAAAGAGCATGGAAGGTATGTTCAAATTCTACATACATATACAAGTGAGATAAGCAAAGTTAGCACACAAGCCACAGGCATATAAAGGAGTACAAACAAATGACATTGGCAAATGTCCTAAGGCACACCCATGAAAAAGAAGCAAAGGACATTGGGAAATGTCTTAAGGCACAAGCATGAGTCAAATAGGGACTGGAAAATGCAATCACATAAGCTATGCTAAGCAACTAGAGAAAGCATGTAATAGCTATAAGGATACAATCACATCTAACTAATCAAACAAAATGTGAAAGTATGCAAAACATATGTAGTACAAGACTAGGTATATTCTAGGAAATACACTAGTACTAAATACTAGTGAAATGTTGATATAATATTCTATGTAAGGTATAAAGTAATATACATCAGCATGATAACTCAGAGTGTGTAGTGTAGGAATGACATAACCTCGATGATATATTCATTAGGAAGATGCCCCCAGTGGGTATGTATAAAAATGTATGTCTCAAATGTAGAATTAGGAATGCCCCCTCTATGGGTCGAATGAAGCAATCAAATAGTTGAATGTCACTGCACCACTCAAAAAAGATCAAGTGAAGCATGATAATGTAGAAATTTGGCATACAATAGCATGAAACAATAAATGTAAGTCCTAGCATGATAGTAGTGATGTAAAGAATATAATCAAAGTTGTTTTAGAATTTTAGAATGTTTTTATATTATTTATTCTTTAAAAATATTTGAACTATGTACATGAAGGACTAAGAAGAAATGATACTAATCGATGAGTCTCGAGTGAGACTCCCTGTCCTGGTGTCCTGTGTCAAACAACTAAATCATTGATAATTAAGAGGCACAAGTTTATGACTGAGATTATGAAGCTAAAATGTGTGTACATTATAACTTCTCTAAAATATCTAAAGAGGCAACTGAATGTTGGGTCCCCCTATGACTTTGATAAGTGTATACAATTGTAGGGCTCTTAGGGACCCATATGAAAGTAGGAAAATAAGCTCTATGAATATGTGCTCTCTATGTAGCTATATGAGGTCTCAGTGTAACTAATCTAGGTGTGAATACTATCACTAAAAGCCATCTAGAATCTGGAAGCTATTGGGGTGTATGAACCCTCTGTACTAGTGATAGATATTGTGACTATGGTAAAACCTAAAGGAGAAGCTAAAATTAGTGGAAAAATTAGATATGGTGATTAGAAGCTAGTAGATATCTCTAAAGTGGGGAGTGGTGACTCATAAGAAACTCCACTGACTGTAATACCCTAATGATCATAAATGAAATTCACACATCTATGAACTATATAAGGTATTACCTTGAGTTTTTGAATCCATAGTTGACAAAGTAGTATGTCAAAAAAATCCTACATTGGGAACTACAATGAATGGTATGGCCACATATATAGGACCAACCTTTATTGGAAGTACTATCTCACCTAATGAACTATGAATATGCCCACTAAAACCACTGATAAATGTATCAATCAGAGTGATATCCTACTCTAAATAACCCAAATTCTGTAGTAGTGTGAAGGTCCACATATTAAGACGGGAACCATTATCAATGAGTACACTATGGATAGGTTGATTATGGAGATGTGATTTGATAAAAAGCGCATTATAACCTATATCATCCTCCATAATCTCTTTATTTGAAAAAGATATCAATGTCTTGGCTAGAACCTGGACTTATACACACCTATCATACCTCTCAAAAGATGTGCCTCAATAGAAGATGCTTGCTATGTAACTAGTAGAGGATGTGTATGGTATGTATGATGAAAACCTGATGTGTCCTTTTTCTCTTATTTTGAATTATATGGAAATGGATCTAAAAATATTTTCAAATCTTTATCTTGTGTTGGCTTTGTCTTTCGAGGCTCAATTGAAGTGCCCAAATCAAGTAGATTATCATCTATCAAGTCATGTATCTTATGTCATAAACTTATGCATCTATTTTTAGTGTGGCTTGGTGAATTATGAAAATCATAAAATGTATGTTGATCATATCCCCATGGAGGAGGATTTATTGGATCTAGTTCCTGAATAGGTGGGAGAGTGATGATATTGCATTCCAATAAATTTTGTAGAACTCTGGCTGGAGAAATTGGTAAATTCATGTCAAGGAGGTGTTGATAAAACCACACATTGAGGGGTAAGTTTCCTCTAGAAGGAGTGTTTACATGCTCACTACACCATTGTTAGCAGAGGTTCTTGATATAACAAAACATTCTAAGGATGAGGATAGATAAGTTTTATTATACTGCATAGGATAGTGCATAGAATTTATATTTATTAGAGGCATTTTAAAAATAAATTACCATGTGATAGATAAAAATTAAGATTAACTAGAGTTTTCTTAGCATTTTTAGAGAACTTGGATTAATTTAAATAAGATTAAATAAAACATTAAACATAGTAACACATACAAGGAATAACATAATAAATACAATAGGTAATCATAACCAGATAGTCTATATTGATCTCAACAAAGGTTCATCAACTTCTTCATACAATCAGACATATTTATAGTCATTTGTAGTTCCTGACTATTCACATTCTTCTCTTACATTGGTTCCAAAAAGAGAAGATTATTCATCTTCTATCCTTTTACAAGTTGTGAAGGACAAAATAACATAGCCAACAATTTCATACTTAATGCACAAATATCCTTTACAAATTTACTTATCCTTTTTTCTCCCAACAAGGGCCTAGAGGGTATGCATCACACGTTGAAGCCCCTGGAGCCCTGATATTCTTCCATGTGTAAATATATTAATCACTTATGGGCCTAGAGGAGACTGGGTACTCACAAAATTCCTAAATCCTTGAGATATTTGCATGTGAAAACAACATGGGAACACATAGCCTAGAGGAAAATAAACACTTATAGAATCCCCATAACTATAAGATTATTCCATGTGGAAACATCCCAGGTAATCAGGAACATGGAGGTGACCAAGCACTCAAAAATATTAGATCTTTGAGATGCCACCATATGGTAACATCCCAAACACTTAGGGAATATACGGGACTCGACACTCATCAAAGTCTCCAAACCCTAAGATGTAGCCATGTAAAAGTGTCTTAGGCATAAAGGGGCCTAGAAGAGCTATGCACTCACCAAAGTCCTAGAGCCCCAAAGTGTTGCCATGTCATAGCATCCCCATCACCCTAGGGCTTGGAGTGGACTAGGCACTTACAAGAATCCCTAGAGCCCTTAGATGCTTCCACATGGTAGTATCCTGGTAACTCAGGGGACTAGAGAGGATTAGCCACTTGAAAAAGTCTTAGGGACCCAATATGTTTCCACTTGGTAGGATCTGAAACACCTAAGGGCATGGAGATATCTGTGTAATCAACTTGATCTCTACTATTTTATACCCCTAAGATATCACCATGTGGCACAATCTCATGGTTATAGAGGCTATAGGATAAGGCCTTGTATTATATTTTGAATATCATGCCATGTTTCACTATCATGACCTTACACATGTAATGTTGATAACATCACAAGGACGTGGAGCATTTAAAACTACTCTGGCCTTTTACCTCTATTATCAAGAGTAATCATTCATAAAGCAAAAAAATTAGCACTATCCAAATATATGCAAACATATTTTATAATATTTGTATATTGCAACTTGTACATCAAATTCATTTTTCTCTTATGAATCAATATATTTATAGCATCATCAATCCATAAATTATTGTAATCTATTCTATTTCATTTAATTGTGACTGCATAACTGCATAAATTTTTATGGAATGTTCTTAAATAAGGCCCAAAGAAATATGCCAATATGTATTTCCAAACTTTAACCAAAATTTTATAGTATTATTTTAATATGTATTTCAAGCTCTCTGATTGGTTGATAGATAAGTAGGCAATTGAAAAGTGGTTCCATTAATCTCTTGCCTTGGCAAGGACTAATAGTTAAGTTAAAAAAATATATTTATAAAGCGGGACTAGCAAATTCCAAGTAAATAGTAAAATAAAACTTAAAATTTTTAGAAACTTGATGTAACCATAAAGGTAAACAATGAAATATTATGTTCATTTCTTTGTGTCTTTTATATTTTATTATTATTTTAAATATACATATTATATTTCTCAACATAAGTTGGTAGTCATGTAGTGACATCGACTTCATTATCTTGATCTAAGTGGATTCGAATATTTATAAATGTCTAATCATTTTCAATCAATATAAGTCAATACTTTCATTTTTTTTAAATGATTGGTAAGCACTTTTTAAGAACTGAAAGCTATAAACTAGAACACTTTTGACTAGAGCTATGAACTAGTCTAGGACACAAATGGGAGGCCCAAGTCCCCCTTATAAACATCACAATATCCATAAATAGCCCTATAAACATCACCATGTCCACCATAGACCCTAAGGACATTACTATAGCCACAATAAATCCTACAAATATCTCTATCAACCACAACCAACCTAGCATACTATTCAAATTTAAACCTAAATAAGCTAGACACAACCAAATAACTTTAACTGATTCACCTACATACATACATACATACATACATACATACATACATACATACATACATACATACATACATACATACATACATACATATATGACAATGTTTAAATTAGGTACCATCAATAATATAATTTAAAATAGTCAAAATTTTAATATTCGTAAATTTTAATTTTTTATTTTGAAAACAATAAATTTTAAAAATATTGTTTATATTATAATTTATTAATAAAATATATGAAACAAATCAAAATTCTTATAAGCTTCTTATTTTAATATATATTAGAAATTTATATTTATTATATAGTTTTAAAAAATTATATTAAAAATTTATATGTATATTACATTTATTTTATATTTGAAATATGTAAAAATATTTTAATTTTAATTTTTTTAATTAAATTTGAAATATAATAATAATATAGTCTTATATAATCTTATACATATTTTATATCTATTTCATATAAAAATATTTTCACTTTAAACAATACCAATAATAAAATATAAATCGATTTATATAATAATAATGTGTCATTTTTAGATTGAATTAGATGCACAATAGTGACAAATGAGATAAAATTTAACTTATGTACACATAACCTTACATTTATCCTATATCTACATTATCCTTAAAATATAAGGATATTTTCACACTATTTATTTATTTTTATATATTTAAATTTATTTTACTTTTTTACATTGCATTTGGCACAAAATAGTGGTAGAAAAGCACAAGACAAATAAGACGCAAGTTGGTCCATATATATAATTTGTTTGCATATGTTACTTTCTTCACAATTTTACATTATTGGTGCTCAAAAGTATTATATCTAATATAGTATAATGGATTTTATAATTTAGTATCTCTATCATTTAATTAAGTGATTGGTTGAATAGGGTATTTAATTAAAATAAATTAGAATTCAAATCGCATTAAATTAATATAATTAGATTTATAAGTTTTTTTGAATATCTTATTTATTTAATTATTTAATTAATTGAATGAAACATTTAATTAGAAAAACATGATCCCTAAATCAACAAATTAAATTATTGGTTGAATGGAACACTCATCTAGACAAGTTCATATCCCAAATCATATTAAGTTATCATAATTATATTTACAAAGTTCATTTTTTTTAATTGAGTACACAATCAACCATTCAAACGATTTGATGAATGAGGAATGCAATTAAGACTGTTGGCTATGCTTCCAATAAAATTTAAACAAATCTTACATGTTTTTTGTATTAAGATTCCCTTTTAACTTTGAAAAGATAGATACTATGTTATTTTTTCATAAAAAATATTTAAACATAATTTTATCTATGATTAACATCATTACCACTTTATATAATGCCATGCTACATATCCAAATATGAGCGAAGAAAGTGGCATTGGAGGTGGATCACCTCTACACCCTGATTGGTTATTGGAGGTATGCCCCTTACACTATTAGTAGAGTGCCCCTTGATTCTCTTATACAAAATTCTCTAGAGTGAGACAAAGGGAAGAGGGAATGAAGTAGAGGGAAATGTAGATCAAAAAATATCTTTTATTTTTTTATGCCTACACCTCTCTAGAGGCTCTCTTCCTTTGGAGGGCATGTAAGGTCATTGTCAACTCATGTTGGTTGTGAACTTACAAATTGGGGCCATACAAAAAAAGAGATTGAAGAATAAATTACATAAAATGATGGTTGGGATTTCATATTGAATATTGCATACTTAATAATAACTATTAAAAAGATAACTCTAATAGTAAGATGCCACCTCTTATTTTCTTGGAGGGGATAGTAGCATCAATTACTTTAAAATATATTTTATGATTATATTGACTATAATTTTTTTTATGATCATTATGACGCATACCTTTATAATCATTTAATTTTATTTATAATTAACTTTCAATCTTGATAATTTTCAATTTATATTCAAAATGTAATTTTATATTATCTACATTTTTAATTAAACATATATTATAATTTTCTTAAAAAAAAAAAAAAAACTATTATATACTTCAAAAAAATATTTAAAATAAAATAAAATAAAAAACTAAAAAAAAACAAACACCCACCACACATACCAACCAATACCTTACATGCTTTGAAGGAATATTTGGAATAAAAATAAAATAAAATAAACAAATATACACCACACATACTAACAAATGCCCGCTTTATCTATGTAAGTGGCAATCATAATCATTATATGTGCCATAGTGCAGGTCAAGTCCCTTGTTTTTTCTTTTGGATGTTTTCACACCTCACCTCTGCTGCGTTAAGAGTTGTTGCATTTGTCCATGATTGTGGCTCCTTTGTTCCATGTCGGTGATGGTGATGCTTGTAATTTAGTTGTCCTGACTGCACATTAGTTAATTATTCCCAATTTACGATTAATTTGTTTAAAAATATTTTAATTGTCACAATTTATTAGATTAAATTTATTCTTAATATTTATTGTATAAATATATTTGAAAAAAAATTATATTAAAAATTAAATTAAGTATAAATATTTAAAAAATAAAATAAAAATATGTTACTAAAATAGAAGAACAAATTGAAGAGACATGACGTTAACAATTGTTTGCAGTGCAAAATTAGTTATTTGGAACAAACCGTGTGACAAATACACGTAGTCTCTCTCTTCACTTTTTATTCACCTCATTTTTAAATTTTTTTCGGTTTCTTTCTAAGAGAAATAAAAATACTAATAATGGACAGACATCCATCATCCTTGTTCTTTTAAGTTATATTAAAAAATTCTCAACAGGTTAAAATGAAAATATACGTTATGACTTTTTAGAGATTATATAGTTTTTAATTTTTTTTAAATTATAAACTATAAAATATGATTCGAAATGTTTATCATTTTTTTTTGGGTTGGTGGTATGTAATGCATTCAAAAAAATTCTACCCCAAAATAATGCAGAGGATGTATTTTGACATTTCTATAAAAAAATTTAGATAATATCTATCAGAAAGAATCTTCTTAATTAAGAAATATAATGTGAAACTTGAATACAAAATTCTCACAAATAGATCCAGATTTCTTTTCATACATTATGATTTTTTAAATTTATTTTTAAGTCGAATAGATTTTTTTTCAACATCATCAATTAGGATAAAAATTTCACAGGATTCCATTAAATCGGGTTTGTAGATTAACTAACACTTGGGTTTCCCCATTTCCTCAATTCCAGAAGTTCTAAAACAGTCAACCGGAGGCCTGTACAGAAGTAAGGACTTGTTAGCAGAAAAAAACCGAAAACATTGACATACGCTTACTCATATACAATTAAAATTACTTTCGTCACATTCATAACTATATAGAAATCCACCACCATCCTCACCATAATAATCATAATCATAACATGGCTCGTGAGTATTTAAGCTCTTAGCATATTTATTCTCAAGCATCCACTATACAACTATAGAACAAGCCTATTCGGCCCATGAAATCACTACACCCAATATACAGTGACCTTACAACCAGCAAAGAGAAGTCTTATGTTCGAAACCCAGGCAGTCTGTATTTTCATCTTAGGGTTGCACGCAGCGAGAAAACTCCAAACAAGGGGCCATGGGGCTACCCTTCATACAGCAGCAGCCATTCCTCCAACTAAGGAAGCAAATATTTCCTTTCTAATTTTCCCACGCTTCGGTGGAAGTGGTATCGCCTTCTTCGTGATGTGCCCCTCCTCCATTTTCAAAATCCACAAAAACCAACAGTAACAATGGAGGCTGAATTCCTTTAGGCTCGTGGAATGGGGAACAGAAATCTACAAAGCCTGTTTATATAGAAATCGTAAACCGTCTAAAACGCGTCTGATTTTTTGTCTACAGAGCTGACGTAAGGAAAACGCGTCAGTTTCTTAACGTAAATCAAATATTTACCACTGTTTACTGCGCAATTTTTATTACTGTGTTTTATTCATCGGAGAATGTTAGATCATATCACTGCTGGTTAACAACTCCTCAATCAATTTTTGTTACCGATTCTTTTCGGGTAATTTCGAAATGATCTTAGAAGTTGCGTGCCCTAATGTTAAAGGTAGCATCTGAATGAAACTAGATTAATATTTATAATTTATTTTAAATATTCATATTAATATATTTTATCAATAGATTCATTTTAATAATATATTTTTTAAATAATTAATATGAGCAACTTTCGGTACTTTTCCTGTGAAATAATACCAACCTTAAAAAGAATTCGGCAGACAAATAAAAAACAAATAAGACAGACATAGTCGTAGACAAGCACAAGACAGATAAGACGCAAGTTGGTCAGTATTTATTGGAAGGTTAATAAGACAAAAACATTGTTCTAGATATATAATTGATTTGACTTATATCACCTTCCTCAAATTTGGATGAGTATTTTTTGGCCCGTACAAGACAAATATGCATGTTGGTCACTATATATTGGACGCAAAAATTTCATATATATAATTGGTTTGACTTTTGTATCACTTTTCCGTATTTTTAGTGTCATTTAGCACAATTAATAATAATATGATTCATGAAATATTTATTAGCAAATAATTTGTACAAGATAAAAATATAAAATAAAAAAGTAATAGGAAATATATGTGTGGATAAATAAACACCACTATATCTCTGTTCTTATGGTTGAAAAAAGAGTAACAAATTTTCAAGATAATTGACAACTGTGACACTTTTAATATTCTATAAATTATTTTTTGTTTAAAGTAAGTAAAAGGAGAAAATTTAGGAAAATATTTTGACACATATTAGAGAAGGTTTGATTCAAATATTTTTCATGTGAAAAAGAAAATAAAGAGATAATTTTTTGAAGAAAATATGATGAAAAAGTAAAATGAATCCACCTAATAAAAAATTGTATTGTATTTAAGATTGATGTTGTATTGTGTTCATTTTTTTTTAATGTGATGGAGGGGTGGGTGGTTCAGTGAGTGGCATTAACTTGTCCTATCATAAAGAATTTTCATGATTAAAATTATTATAGGAAAATACTATCTATTATCTGCACTCAACTTTATTGTTTCGATTTTCATCAAATTAATCACATGGCTATACTTTGTATTAAAGATCTCAAATTTTAAATTTTTTAATCTATTTTTGGATTGAGAAATACCCTAATTTCTCCAAGAAAATAGTCCCACCAATGTACTTCATCAATTGTTTATTTCTTGAATAATATTTTTCTAATTTTTAAAAATAATACATACACCAGACAATTTTGTTAAAAATTCATAATATGGAAAAATATTTCACTTATACATTCTCTAATGAAAAATAATAGGTGAAATAATTATTAACTTTAACTATATAACATATACTAATAACATTGATTTCAATTGCCTCTATGTCTATCCCCTCTCCTCCAAAGAAAAGAATGAGTGAAGAGTAACAGGGAATGCTACAAATAAACTATTATATAATTATGAGAAGGACAAGTGAAACCACAACCCATTAAAAATAACTTCAGGATGTAATTCCTAAGAATCTCTTAAAGTCACCATTGTATGAGTGTAGACACTTAAAAATGGTCTACCATTTTTCAATTAATGTTATTTTATGAGTGTTGGTATATTTATTTATGAATAAGTGATTTAGTTTAAATTAGGGGCCATTAATTAAGTTTTTCAGCTTCTATGACTTGTAAAAAGATAATTATTAATTCAAAGTTAATCTTTTATGAGTTATTTATGAATTTCATCATCTCATATTGGGACTATTCATATTGTATTGACATATATTTGCAGTGTTTTTAATATTATCACATTTTACGAATGTGTGTTTGATCCATTCACTTTGATTTTGACTTTGCTTTTAGCAAGATGGCCTCGTCAACCCTTTTTCACCATATTTCTATCCATTAAATGTTGGTATCTATGTGAATATCACTTGTATTTGAATTTAAATCATCTATAAATAAACAAGTGATTAAAATCACTTAGAAATCAACGCTAATCAAGTACACAAGTAAAAAAATAAAAAATCACTCTAAATAATGTTTAATTTTATATCTAGCATTATATTCACTTTATAAAACTTTTAATGCATGATTCATAATTATTTTAGTTATTTAATATCTATTTATTAACATTTATGTTCAAATCAAATGGGTAGAACTATTACATGGATAGTTAATTAACACTAGCACCCATAACCCTAATGTAGAGCCCCAATTTATTTCCCTCAAAATTATAAGTTAGGGAGACTTAAAGTATCATATAAAATCAAGCGTCTCATTGCGTAAATTTAGTAAAAGCAAGTAAAAGTGAACAAGTATGATTTTTTTTCTAGAAGATCATATTTAAGGTGGAATTTGTTACATAAAACATTTGTACGACCCTAACATCTTATTCTATTTACATCCATATTTTAGTGTGACATGTTTGAACTTTGTGTGCACGTTTTTAAGTCCAAATTATGGTGATAAATTTATGCCAATACATTAAAAAAATGATAAAATACTTCTATTTATCCTATATTCATACCAATTTAATTAAACATTATTTTTATGTTTTTAGATGTTATACTATATTTAATTAAAGAAAGGTTAATTTTTATACTACATTTTGTGGAACGCCAACCATTTTAAACCTCCTAAGATTTCATTTTATGGTGAGTATTATACCTCCTAAAACTTAATTATCATGCATACTCCTAAATATAAAGAATTTTATTTATTTTTAAATGTATGTGATCCTAAACCATAAGTGATTGCTATTTTATGAAAATATTGAAACCCGAGAGCGTTTGGTATTGCATGGTATATGTGCTTTCATTTTTATTTTCATTTTGTACTACCCAAATTGGAAAAAAAGTGATTTAATTTCAAATAAGAACCAGGCTCAGCAAGAAAGAAATATAACTTTTCAAATTTAATATAGTTAAAAGATAAGATAGCTTTAGAAAATAAAATAGAATCAGAAAATCTGAATGAGTCTTTATAAAATAATAGTGTGTTTCATTTGACGAAGAATAGGCGTGCCTACATAAAATTTTATAGCTTCTTTTCTAATATTGAATGATAACAATATATTTCTAAATCATAATTTGTTTCATTTTTTTTAAAATTTTTGTGTATTGATAATTTAGAATATGATTTTGATCACGTGGAACTATGATACATTTTCGAGTGGAATAAAAAAGTGCACAACACATGTAATTAAGTATATATATGAAAATAATTTTCTTTTTAAAAATTTATGCTAAAGAATAATATGTTGTGACATGTGTATTTTTAAATTTTTTTGAGAAATTTTATTATCTATTCTTTATATTGTATGTATTTAATTTTTTATTTCATCCTAAAGTGTGATAAATTTACATGCTTTCAAAATATGTTGGACATTTAAATGTTCAAGAAAATAGCAATATTGATAATAATGAAAATAATTTTTAATCCATTAATGAATCAATAGAATCCCATAACAACCATTTTAAAAAGTGTCGCTTATACAATCCATAAGAAATTAAAAGTCTGATGAATATAATAAAATAAATTATATGTCAAAGTCATAATATTGTGCTCATTTCCTAATTACATCTTAATATTTACATTTCTCAACTTCTAATCCACTTATTTCATAGTCATTGTTTATTACTATTATTGCATAATTATTTTATATACTTTCTATTTTCCAATCATCTCTTACTCCTATTACTAAAAATATTTTCTTTACAATTTCAATTGTTAGATTTCATCCCACCTATATCTACTATGACTTATCACACCTCCAACTACAAAAAATATGGTAATTACTTACATAAATATATTTCCACATTTTAATTCTTCTCACCAAGCCACTTACTTTCAATTATTCTAATCGTTTCAATTTTCTTGCCTAAAATACTTCTTTCATGGCAGGGAAGCCTTCACTATGTTTGACCTCAACCTTTGTTCAGAAATAGGGGATGTGAATGTAATGGCAGGACCTCCATCCTAGAGTCCTTTTCTATATGTCTCTACTTAGGGAGTGTAGGAAGAATTTTGGCAATAGATTGATGAGAACATAAACACTTTCTCTAGTAAACTGGAGAAGTTGATCGAAGGTAGTGGGTTAGAGGACGTGGAAGATGTCCTTAATTATGTAAGATATAATAATATGAAAGGAATTTTGGACAAATTTGATCGTTACCCTACCAAGTTGATCCTAGGACATAAGATGATTGGAAATGTTAGTGATAGAAGCTCCTTAGAGGGACACACCTCAACTGGTTTGGATGTCAATGGTGATGGGCAAGGTGCTGCTTGCAGTAGGGTGTTGGACCTGTATATGTGATCCTACCACCTTTTGGGTGGCCTCTATTTATTTTGTGTTTATTTCCATTAAACTGATATGATTGGTCTTGATTCTGCATTGGCTGCCTGATTCGCACAGTTATTTGCTGAAACTATTGGTTTTTTCATTAGCTACTTGGTTGGTGCCATTTACTTTGATACTATTCATCTTTTTTTGGGGGGCTATCTATTTATATCTATTTTTATATTAAAATATTGATTATTAAGACAGTGGGTGGGGAATACCCCACCAATAATTTTTGTTTTTACTTGATGTTGTGTATATTTTTGGCATTTAGAATGCATATATTAATAATCGATCTTCAATATAAAAAAATACATCTTTCTAACCCTCTTTTATCCAAAATCCTAATATAAATATATGATATACACTCTTCAAAGAATTTAATATCAAATAAAATCCATCACTCAAAGAATGAATGAAAAACTCATATTAAAATGTCATTTTTAATGACATTATTAATAATATTTTATTTTATAGTTTTGTTTTAGTTAAGTTTTTAGATATAAAATTTTATTTATTTGAAATAAAATGAGATCCTTACATAATAGTAGAGCCTTTTATGTTTCTTTAAAAAAAAATCATGATGATAAATTATTAATTTTGATATTTTAAAATTTGGTCAAAGATAAAATAATTACAAATTACAAGAAGGTAACATTGTGATACACAACACTATCTTATTCAATTCTTGAATGGGTACTTATATTAAATAATTGATCATTTTCTCTATCAATTAAGTCTTATCAACTATGCTCTTCCTTCAACCTCACACTCATCTACATGAAAGACTTAAAAGGAACTCCCTATAATAGAGTAGCCCTTAACAACCTATTATATTAATTTATTAATTTGGTTTATATAATCAAACTATAATACATTAATTTTTTTTATAAAATATCCTATAATAACGTAAATTATGAACATTGACTTATATTAAAATATAGTCTAAATAATGGGAGAGAATATAATTTCCTTGTGAACTTGAACAAAATCATAGATCCACATACTTGTAAACAACTTAGTGAGAATGGACTCATTACACCTCCTCAAAAAGATAAACATCACTAAATATTACACATGACTAGGGACATACTCTACCATTTGCAAAACATAATAGTGGGAATTGACTTCACAACACTTAAATGAACAAAGAACACTCAACTTTCCATTATAAAACAACAAGAAAATAAGAAAATGCTAAACTATTCATCCCAAAAATAAAATTTGGTCTAATATTAACAACAATAATAATAGTGATAATTTTATACAATATCTTATTAGGTGTAAATGAGCCTTGCCTTAACTACTTCTTAGGTAGGATTGGGACTAACCTGAGTAAAATTATTTTCATCTCGTGTTTATCAAGAGTATAATATTTATCTTCACCTTCACTATTGATCATCATGTTTAACAATATGATATTTTTCCTAATAGTTTTCCATTAAATAAGTCAACAACTATTAGAAAAATATATATTGGTAGTTAACCTCCTTGAATCTATACACCTCCATCCTCATTTGAAACTTGACCCTCTTAATTAGGATGATCTTGATGGTCTTGTGGACCAAAAATTACTACACAAACCTCTCTAAAAAGTATTCCCCCCCTCCCTTTGCACTTTTGCTTCTCAATGGGAATAAACTACCCACTCCTCCTCAAATTTCCATAATAACACAATATTCAAATATAGACACACTCAATTATTATCCTATAAATAATAGTGAAACTAAGCTTCATTATAATTTCTTAGTGGAATTTGACCTTAATAACCAAAATCAACATCAATAGTAATAATTTGATACACTGTATTATTAGGTGGAACGAAGCCTCACTTAACTTCTCTTCAAGTTGGATTGAGACTCCCTAGATTAAAACTATTCTCATCTCATGTGTAATAGAATTATGGTTTTTATCTTCACCTTCACTACTAATCATTATCTTTGGATTTATGATTTTTATTTTTTATTTTTTTTCACTAAATAGATAACATAATATCTGAGCTAGTAGCGAACTCTAGATTGGTAGCTATTCTCCATCCTCATTTGAAACTCAAATATCTTAACTATGTTTATCTTGATGGTAATGTGGACCACAGAATACTATATGAAGATATCTAATGGTTCTAAAATTGCTTTTCTTAGTGCTTGTCTCATCCATTAGAATATACTCCCACTTAATCGAAAAACTTGTAGGGGTGTCAAGTGCTATTGATAATGCATCCATATAAAAAACATTGTAACTTAAGGGTTTAGACCAATAATATTTAATTATCTCTTTTCATAAAATAATTAAATATTAAAAAACATAAGACCTAAAGTAAACCCTTTTTCTAAAAGGTCTAGAGTAGATTTTTACTAAAAATGGAATTTTTTGGTTAGAATCCACCTCTTGGATAAAAATTAAAATTTTAATAATGGTTTTATTTGCAGATAAAAAAATACTTAACAACACTATAAGAGGAGAAAATAATTAATTATAAAAACGTATAGGAACTAGAGTAGTATTATTTTATGAAATGTTGAAACAATGACAAAATTTCAAGGAATGACTTTACATGGAACTATAACATTTAAACCATAGGAATAACCTTCTAAATTCATATTTAAGTCACCTTAAAGTTACATTTATTGAAATTATATCCCATAAGTAATATTTAGTGTTGTATGTGAGAGGCATCTCTAGAGGGTGGTGTTAGGGTGTCCTTAGAATCCTTTACTTTATTAGGTGGTGCCAATAGAAATTAATTTAAAATTAATTTAGAATTAACATTAGGGTCTATTTAAGAAGTGGATTTAGGGTGATTTTATAGTTTAATTTAGGATGAATATAGACATGTCTTTAGTAGGTTATATTTGGATGATATTGATGGTAAATTTATAATGACTTTAGAAGTGAAATTATGGTGTCTTTAGTAGGTGATGCATTGGTGATTTTGAGGTGACTTCAAGGTTAATTTAGAGGTGAAGTTATGAAATATTTAGTAGGTGATATTAGGGTGAATTAATGAGGGTATCTTAAAAGGTTTCTTTTTTGACATATTTAATGAGACTTTAATAGTTCCTTGATTAGCTATATCGGGGACTAAATTAGGGATAATCAAGGCCCCTAAAGCTAATTATGACAACATATTTTAATTTAGGGCTTGATTTTCTCTAAATGAGTTATCCATTGAACTAATTACTTAATTATATAAATGAAGGAATAAATTGAGAAAAAACAAACCATATATGCCTAATTTCAATAATCTAATGTGATTTAGGGTCAATTTTACTTAATTAAGTGCCCAATATAACTCATGTAATTGGTTGCTTTGGGGAACATAATTAATGAAATTTGACCCTCTTAAACTTAATTACTACAACTTAACATGATTTGGGTATTTATTCTCCTTAATTGAGTTCTTGATTTAAGTAATCACTTGATTAGTTTCATTGAGGATGAAATTATGAAAAACACGAGCCCCTTAAACCTAATAATGATAACCTAATGTGGTTTGGGGATCAATTTTACCTAACTAAGACCCCCATTCAACCAATCACTTGATTTATTGTATGTGGGATACAACTAGGGAGAATTAACCCCATTAAAACTTATTATGATAACTTAATGTGATTTAGTGCTAAAATTGACCTAATTGAGTTTCCCATTTAAAAAATCACTTGATCGTTTTTACGGGGAACACATTTATTTAAAAATGGGGTTCAATTAAACCTATGTACAACACCCTGATGTGATATGGGGAATGATTTTACATAATTTAGTGTTTCATTCAATCACTCACTTGATTGGTTAGATGGGGAATATAATAAAGGAAAATTTAGTTCCCTATTCAACCAATTGATTGATAAAATGAATGGGGAACTTAGTTAGTGAAAATCAAGCCCCATAAACCTAATTGTGATAACCTAATGTGATTTGGTCCCCATTTTACCCCAATTGAGTGCCCTATTAAACTAATCATTCAATTGATTGATTGGGGCACTAAATTATGATAAATAGATACCTGTAAATGTAATTACAAAAATTTAATGTGTTTTGTGCCATATTTACCCTAATTGAGTGTCTCATTCAATAAATCACTTATTTGGTTGATTAGGTCACTCAATTAGAGAAAATAAACCCTTGTAAACCTAATTATGATAACCTAATCTGATTTGAGTCCTAACTTTCCATAATTAATTGCCCCATTCAAGTAATCACTTAATTGGTTTATTGGGGCACTCAATTAGGTAAATTAAGCCTCGTAAACATAGCTACAACAACCTAATGTGATTTAGGCTATGATTTTCTATAATCAAGTGCCCCATTCAACCACTCACGCCATGGGTTGATTGGGGCACTTAATTATGGCAAATTAAGCTTGTAAACCTAATTATGGGAACATAATGTGATTTGGGTATGATTTTCCTAATTTAGTTCCTTATTCAAAATCACTCATTTTTTTAACACACTTAATTAGTGAAAATAATACCCTGTCAAACCTAATTACAACAAACTATTGTGATTCGGGACCTTATTTTCACTAATTAATTATGTTACACAACTAATCACTTGATTGGTTGATTTTGACATTCAATTAGGGAAAATTGAGCATTGTAAACATATTTATGATAACTAATGTGGAATGGATCCTAATTTTCCCTAATTAAGTACCCTTATTTGTGTAACACATTTAACTAATTAGGTAATTGGCTTAATGGGGTATGCAAATAGGGGCAATCAGGCCCAAATCCACAAAATACAATAATTTAGGGTTAATTAGGACTAGATTGGCCTTATTTATATACTCCATTGAACCAATCAAGGGATTGGCTATGCGGGGTATCCTAATAGGAAAAATTGATCATAAACCCATTGAATGAAATAATTTAGGGTTAATTGAGTCTTGATTGTCCTCATCTTTGTACCATATTTAGCTAATCACCAAACATGTCCAAATAAACCTAAACCCACCAAATGAGATAATTAAAGTTAATATGGGATTAATTAGGGAAAATTAGTGGAAAGTTATAGTATATAAGGAATATATTATAATATTATGGTACTTAGTGTATAATTAAAGTTATTAGAGAAAAATTTAAAAAAATAGTGTATCATTAGGGAAAATAAGTGATAAAATAGGCTAAGTGGGGAAATTAATATAATAATAGGTTTAAATCAAGCCCTAAATCAAATTAAGTGCATAAACATGGATAATCAATCCCTAATCCATATAATATAGTATTATAAAGTATATTAGGGATAGATTGGCCCTATTTTCACATCACATTGAACTAATCAATTTTTTAATTCAATATGGTGTGTAAACAGGACTAATCGAGCCCAAATCGACCTAATGTGATAATATAATTTGGTTTAGGGAACTCAATTAGGGAAAATAAATTTTAGTAAATGTAATTACAACAACATGATGTAATTTAGGAGTCAATTTATTCTAATTGAGTGTCACTTTAAAAAAATCAAGTGATTGGTCCAATGGGGAACTCAATTAGGGTAAATCAAGGCATCCAAACATAATTAGGATAAACTAATATGGTTGTCTCCTCAATTTTACCTATTTGAGTGACCAATTTAACCAATCACTCTAATGGATGATTGGGTCACTCAATTAGGGAAAATCAAGCCCTATAAACCTACTTAAAATAACCTAATGTGTTTTGGGATTTTATTTTCTCTAATTGTGTTCCTCATTTAACTAATCACTTGATTGGTTAATATTCCACCCAATTAGATAAAATCAAACCTCATAAAAATAACTATGAGAACCCAATTTATTAATTGGGACTTAATTCTCCCTAGTTTAGTGATCACCCAATTGGTCAATTGGGCAACTTAATTAGGTATACACAAGCCATGTAAACTTAATTATAACAACTTAATGTGATTTGGGGAATAATTTATCCTAATTGAGTTCACCATTCCAATAATTAAGTGATTAAATAAATGGGGCACCCAATTACTAAAAACTCAGCCTCATAAACCTAATTGCAATAACTTAAAGTGACTTAGCCACCAATTTGCACTAATTGAATGTCATATTTAACTAATAAATCAATTGATTGATTAGGGCACTTAATTATGGTAAATTGAGCCCCATAAATGTAATTATGATAATAAAATGTGTTTTGGGCTCTATTTACCCTAAATGGGTATCTCATTCAATAAATCACTTGATTGCCTAATTGGGTCAATTAATTAGGGTAGATAAAGCCTCATAAAATTGACTTTGATAACGTAATGTCATTTGGGCCTTGATTTTCCTTAATTGAGTTTAAATTCAACTAATCAGTTAATTTATTGATTGGGGCACTCAATTATGGAAAATTGGGTATTGTAAACCTAATTACAATAACCTAATGTGATTTAAGCTCTATGTTTCAATAATTAATTTCCCCATTAAACCACTCACTTATTTTCTTGATTGGGGCACTATATATGGCAAAGTGAGCCACATAAACCTAATTATGACAACCTAATGTGATTTGGGCCTGATTTTCCTAATTCAGTGTCTTGTTTAGACAAACCACTCAATTTTTTTATTAAGGAATTAAATTATGGAAAATCAAGTCAGTTAAATACTAATTACAATAGATTAATGTGATTTAGGCCCAATTTTCACTAATTAACTATCCCATTCAACTGATGATTTGATTGGTTGATTTTGGTTCTCAATTAAGTAAAATCAAGCCATGTAAACATATTTATGACAACTAATGTTATTTGGGAAATGAATTTCCCTAATTGAGTACCCCATTCAACCTTCAATTATTTTTTTGATTATGGAAATCAACTACATAAATTCAAGTCATTGAACATAATTACAATAATATAATATGATTTTGGCACTAATTTCCCATAATTTAATGCCAAATTCAACTAATCATTTGATTGGTTTATTGGGGTGCTTAATAATGGAAACTTGAGCCTCGTAGACCTAACTATCACAACATAAAGTGATTTTGGGGTTCAATTTGATCTAATTGAGTGTTTTATTTAACCAAATGAGTGATTTGTTGAAAGATGCACTTAAAATAGTCAAAATTGAACCCTATAACATAGTTTCAAATAATTAATGTGATTTGGGACCCATTTTTCCTAATTGAGTGACCCATTCAACTAGTCACTCAATCAGTTTATTGGGGCACTAAATTAGTAAAAATAGATTCCATAAATCTATATTTTATCACCTAATCAAGTACTTGGTTCAATGAGACAATTTATTATGTAAAATGAATCCCTAGATCACATTAGGTTTTCATAACTAACATTATAATTTTACGTTTTCCTTTATTATGTTCCCCATAAAACAAATCAAGTGAGTGATTGAATGAAACACTAAATTATGGAAAATCATTCCCCATATCACATTAGGTTATCATACGTAGGTTTAATTGAACCCCATTTTTACATAATTGTGTTCCCCAAGAAAATGATCAAGTGATTTGTTAAATGGTAAACTCAATTAGGTCAAGTTTAGCACTAAATCACATTAAGTTATCGCAATAAGTTTTAATGGGGGTTATTTTCTGTAATTTTATCCCACATACAATAAATCAAGTGATTGGTTAAATGGGGGTCTTAGTTAGGAAAATTTGATCCCCAAACCGCATTAGGCCATCATAAATAGGTTTAAAGGGCTCATATTTTTCCTAATTCCATCCCCAATGAAACTAATCAAGTGATTACATAAATCAAGATCTTAAATAAGGTTAATAAATACCCAAATCATATCAAGTTGTAACAATTAAGTTTAAGAGGTTCAAATTCCATTAATTATGTTCCCCAAAGAAACTAATTACATGAGTTATATGGGGCACTTAATTAAGTGAAATTTACCCTAAATCACATTAGATTATTGAAATTAGGCATATATGGTTTGTTTTTTCTCAATTTAATACCCAATTTATAGAATTAAATAATTAGTTCAATGAATAACTCAATTATAGAAAATCAAGACATACATTAAAATAGGTTGTCATAATTAGCTTTAGGGGCCTTTATTATCCCTAATTTATTACCCCATATAGCTAATCAAGGAACTATTAAAGTCTCATTAAATATGGCAAAAAAGACACCTTTATAGAGACCCTCATTAATTCACCCTAACGTCACCTACTAAATATTTCATAAATTTACCTGTAAATTAAACATAAAGCACCTCAAAATCACCCATACATCACCAACCAAAGACACCATAATTTCACTTCTAAAGTCATCTTAAATTTACCCTCAATATTATCTAAATATAACCTACTAAAGACATGTCTATATTAATCCTAAATTAAACTATAAAGTCACCTGAAATCCACTTCTTAAATAAACCCTAATGTTACTTATAAATTTAGCTTAAAGTAATTTCTATTGGCACCACCTAATAAAGTAAAGGATTCTAAGGATACCCTAACACCACCCTCTAGAGACGCCTCTCACATACAACACTAAAGATTACTTAAGGGATATAGTTTTAATAATGGTAAATTTAAGGTGACTTAAATATGAATTTAGAAGGTTATTCCTATGGTTTAAATGTTGTAGTTCTAAGTCAAGTCATTCCTTGAAATTTTGTCATTATTTTAACATTTCATAAAATAATACTACTCTAGATCCTATAGGTTTTATAATTAATTGTTTTATTCTCCCATAGTGCAGTTTAGGCTTTTTAATCTATAGAGAAAACCTTTATTAAAATTTTAATTTTTATCCAGGAGGTGGATTCTAACAAAAAATTCCATTTTTAGTAAAAATCTATTCTAGACCTTTTTAAAATGGGGTTTAATTTAGGTCCTATGTTTTTTAATGTTTAATTATTTTATGAAAATAGATAATTAAATATTATTTATCTAAACCCTTAAGTTAAATTTTTTTTGATATGGATGCATTATTAATAACACTTGACACCCTTACAAGTTT
Source organism: Torreya grandis (assembly GCA_037957365.1). Taxonomy (NCBI): domain Eukaryota; kingdom Viridiplantae; phylum Streptophyta; class Pinopsida; order Cupressales; family Taxaceae; genus Torreya; species Torreya grandis. The sequence continues at coordinate 1,225,278 of JARHVA010004937.1, forward strand.
TTCAATTGAATGGGAGTATATTCAAATGTATGAGACAAGCACTAAGAAAAGCATTGTTAGAACCATTAAATATCTTCACGTAGTTGTTTGTGGTCCACATGACCATAAAGATAAATGTATTTAATAGATTTGAGTTTCAAATGAGGATGACTAATAACTACCAATCTAGAGTTCACTACTAGCTCAAATATTATATTATCTATTTAGTGAAAAAAATAAAAAATAAAAATCATAAATCCAAAGACAATGATTAGTAGTGAAGGTGAAGATAAAAACCAAATTTCTATTACACATGAGATAAGAACAGTTTTTATTAGGGGAGGCTCAATCCAACTTGGAGAGAAGTTATGTGAGGCTTCGTTCCACCTAATAATACAATGTATCTAAATATTACTATCGATGTTGATTTTGGTTATTAAGGTAAAATTCCTCTAAGAAAATATAATGAAGCTTAGTTTCACTATTATTTATAGGAGAATAATTGAGTGTGTCTATATTTGAATATTGTGTTGTTATGGAAATTTGAGGAGGAGGGGGTAGTATTTTCCCATTGAGGACCAAAAATGGGAAGGAGGGAGCCATAATTGTTAGAGATCTTAGTGTAGTAATTTTTGGTCCACAAGACTATAAAGATAATCCTAATTAAGAGGGTCAAATTTCAAATGAGGATGGAGGAGTATAGATTCAAGGAGGTTAACTACCAATATATAGTTTTCTAATAGCTATTAAACTAGTTGACTTATTTAGTGTCAAAATAATAGGGAAAATATCATATTGTCAAACATGATGATCACTATTGAAGGTGAAGATAAATATTGTACTCCTAATAAACACAAGATGAAAATAATTTTACTCAAGTAAGTCTCAATCCTACCTAAGAAGTAGTTCAAGTGAGGGTCATTTCCACATAATAAGATAGTGTAGCAAATTATCAATACTATTGTTGTTGTTAATATTAGACCAAATTTTATTTTTAGGATGAATAGTTTAGCATGTTCCTATTTTATTGTTGTGTTATAATGTAAATTTGAGTGTGTCTTTGTTCATTTAAGTGTTGTGAGGTCAATTCCCACTATTGTGCTTTGTGAATGGTAGATTATGTCCCTAGTCATGTGTAATATTTAGTGATGTTTTATCTTGTTGAGTAGGTGTAATGAGTCCATTCTCATTAAGTTAATTACAAGTATGTCAAGCTATGATATTTTTCAAGTTCACATGCAAATTATATTCTCTCCCATTATTTAGATCATGTTTTAATATAAGTGAATGTTCATAATTTATGTTATTATACCATATTTTATAATAAAATTAGTGTATTATAATTTTATTATATAACCAAGTTAATAAATTAATATAATATGTTGTTATGGGCTACTCTATTCTAGTGAGTTCCTATTAAGTCTTTCATGTAGATGAGTGTGAAGTAAAGGATGAGTATAGTTGATAAGAGTTAATTGCTAGAGAAAAGGATCAATTATTTTATATAAGTACCCATTAAAAAATTGAATAAGATAGTGTTGTGTATCACAATGTTACCTTCTTGTAATTTGTAATTATTTTATCTTTAACCAAATTTAAAAATATTGAAATCAATAATTTATCATCATGATCTTTTTTTTAAAGAAACATAAAAGGCTCTACTATTATGTAAGGATCTCATTTTATTTCAAATAAATAAAATTTTGTATCTAAAAAAACTTAACTAAAAAAAAATTATAAAATAAAATATTATTAATAATGTCATTAAAAATGACATTTTAATATGAATTTTTCATTCATTCTTTGAGTGAGGGATTTTATTTGATATTAAATAATTTTAAGAGTGTATATCATAGATTTATATTAGGATTTTGGATAAAATAGGGTTATAATGAAGTATTTTTTTATATTGAAGATTGATTACTAATATATGCATTCTAGATGCCAAAAATATACATAACATCAAGTAAAAACAAAAACTAGAAGTGGGGTATTCCCCACCTACCATCTTAATAATTGATAGTTAATTTTAAAAATAGCTCCAAATAAGTAGCACCCAAAAAAAAAGATGAATATTATCAATGAAAATGGTGGCAACGAAGTAACTGATGAAAAAAACCAATAGTTTCAATAGATAACGGTGCCAATCAAGTAGCCAATGGAGGATCAACACCAATTAAATCAGTTTAATGGAAATAAACACAAAATAAACAAAGGCTACCCAACAGGTTGTAGGATCACATATACAAGTCCATCACCATACTGCAAGCATCACCTTCCCTATCACTATTGCCATCTGAACTAGTTGAGGCGTGTCCCTCTAAGGAGCTTCTATCACTAACATTTCCAATCAGCTTATGTCCTAGGATCAACTTGGTAGGGTAACGATCAACTCTGTACAAAATTATTTTCATATTATTTTGCCTTACATAATTCAGGACATCTTCCACGTCTTCTGAGCCACTACCTTTAATCTTCTCTAGTTTACCAGAGAAGGTGTTTATGTTCTCATCAATCTATTGACAAACTTCTTCATGCAGTCCCTAAGTAGAGACATCTAGAAAATGTCTATGAGATGAAGGATATTCCATTACATTCTCATCCATTATTTATGAACAAAGGTTGAGGTCAAATGTAGTGAAGGCTTCCGTGCCATGAAAGAAGTATTTTAGGTAAGAAAATGGAAATTATTAGAATAATTGAAAATAAGTGACTTGGTGAGAATAATTAAAATGTGTAAATATATTTATGTAATTAATTACCATATTTTTAGTCATTGGGGGTGTGATAAGTCATATTAGATATAAGTGGGATGAAATCTAACAATTGAAATTGTAAAGAAAATATTTTTAGTAATAAGAGTAAGAGATGATTGGAAAATAAAAAGTATATAAAATTGTTATGCAATAATAGTAATAAATAATGATTGTGAAATAAGTGGATTAGAAGTTGAGAAATGTAAATATTAAGATGTAATTAGGAAATGAGCACAATATTATGACTTTGACATACAACTTATTTTATTATATTCATCATACTTTTAATTTATTATGGATTGTATAAGAGGCACTTCTTAAAATGGTTGTTATGGGATTCTATTGATTCATTAATGGATTAAAAAAGTATTTTAATTATTATCAATATTGTTATTTTCTTGAACATTTAAATGTTCAACATATTTTGAATGCATGTAAATTTATCACACTTCAGGATGAAATAAAAAAATAAATACACACAATATAAAGAATAGATAATAAAATTTCTCAAAAAAAAAAAAAAAAACACATATTGCAAAATATTATTCTTTAACATATATTTTAAAAAAATATATATATATTTTCATATATATACATAATTACATGTGTTGTGCGTTTTTTTTATTCCACTCGAAAGTGTGTCATAGTTCCATGTGATCAAAATCATATGTACAAAATAATTTTAATAAAATGAAACAAAATATCATTTAAAATTATATTGTTACCCTTCAATGTTAGAGAAGAAGCTATAAAATTTTATGTAGGCATGCCTATTCCTCGTCAAATGAAACACACTATTATTTTATAAAGACTCATTCAGATTTTTTTATTCTATTTTAATTTTAAAAGCTATCTTATCTTTAACTATAATAAATTTGATAAGTTTTGTTGCTTTCTTATTGAGCCTGGTTCTTATTTGAAATTAAATCACATTTTTTTTCAATTTGGGTGGTATAAAATGAAAATAAAAATGAAAGCACATATATCATGCAATACCAAACACTCTCGGGTTTCAATATAGCAATGACTTATGCTTTAGGATCACATACAATTAACCAAAAAAAAAAAAAAAGCCTTTAGATTTTAGAAGTATGCATGACAATTAAGATTTAGGAGGTATAACACTTGTTGGTCCCCAAAAATGAGTGATATTTTGGAACAACATATGAGCTATCTTGGTCCTACAGGACCAAAATTTCTCTCTTCCCTTCTCAAAATTTATTCTGAGCTTTCAAATTCCTCTTTTTTCAAGCTTTTTTAGTAAAGGGATTAGCAGGTTCAACAGGTTCAAAGGCTTCTATAGGTGAGTTAAATCAAAATAACTAGTTTCCAATACTTGGCCATCTTTAGGATTGGGTTGGCGCCTTGGTTCAATCAAAAATGTCCATCGGCAAGCATCTAAGCAAGGATTGAACCATTGAATTGTTGAACCTTGAACCATTTTGGTTTGACGAGTTCAATGGGTTCAGAGGTTCAACATCATTTGCAAGAGCTAGCACGATTTGTAAGAGGTTCAAAGTTTAACCGTTTCAAAGGTTCCATGGCTCTGAGCACTTAACTAGTTTCAAAGGCTTAAACCGTTGAACCTTGAACTATTTTGGTTCATCGGTTCAATGGGTTCAATGACCAATTGGTTCAACGTGCTTGGTTCAAAGGTATCAAAGAGACTCAGTCAAATCAAAAGGATGAACCAATGAACCAATTGAACCTTGAATTGAAAGAGTTTAAAGTTTAATGGTTCATGGGTTCAAAGGTTCAAAGGCAGCCTCTATCAAAAAGAGAAGCAACAAATAGGTGGTTCAACAGATGGTTCAACCAAGGAGAGGGAAAGTGATTGAACTAGGAAGTGATGGAACAAAAGAGATAGAATGAACCGATGAACCAATGTACTTGCAGCGGGTTCAAAGGTTTAAGGTTCAACATGGTTCAAGCGGCTAGCGACCATTGACAACCCCACAAACGTCAAATTTAAACGAAGGGAATATCTGTTGAAATTTAAATAAAGTGTAGAACTCAAAGGAAGAACCAAGTGACTGATCAAAAAGATAGAATTCCTTTGGGTTTGTTCAAAGGTCGATAGAGAACATTTCCTTCAGACTTTTTTTTTGAAGGAAATTATTAAGAGAAAGAGCCGTTAGAATTCTTTCAAAAGTGTTTTCTGTGGGAAAATGACTAAGGCAGAGCCTGAAATAATTCCTTCAGACTTTTTTCCTAAGGAAAATCTCGACTGAAGAGAAAAGCCCACAAAAAAATGCTCGATGGAAAAAGACAAAGTGTAGTGGAAGCCGCCATGTGTCCATTATAAAGCAGAGCAGAAGCTACCATGTGTCATCTTCTATAGGACCCCCAAAGGTTTTTAAAGCTTCTATAAGTTAAGCAGAATACGTCACGTGTCTTGTTATGACTCAACAAAATGTGACAAGTGTTTGCTTCTATGTTCTCCTTTTGGAGTTGCTCGAGAAAAATGTGTTGTGGACCCCATTTTTTGTAAGTTTCTAATGAGTTTCATAACAACGAAACTTGCCACTTGTCAAAGACACAAAAAGGACCCCCCAAAGACTTAGTCAAGAAGGGCTATAAACGACAAAGAAGCAATATGGATGATTCTAAAGGCAAGTTCAATTAAAGTGATGGTTCAACCAGAGAGCAAAGAAGCGCTTAAGTAGTGAAGAGAGGAGCGAGACCAAAGGATCAAAAATATCTTCGAAAGAGTTATTTCCAGTAGGTGAAACAGTGGATCGAGTAGACTTCTGAGTGCACCAAATTAAGGATGCAACGTGGTTTTCTTCCATGAGGTAAAGACAAACTAGAAAAGGACCAGATAATCTAGACCCAGGAAAAAAGACATATTAGATGAATGGACACGCCATAGTTAAGGTGACACACTGTTCGAGGCATGGTCTCTCTAGGCAAAACTGAAGGCGCATTAAAGGCATTGACTACAACATGGGCCGTCCCATGGGAGAGAGTGCCAAGCCTTGCTTGGTGGCTATATATTGTAATATGTTTTATTGTTTTAGGGAGATCTTCCCCTTACCAGAAGCAAAACTCTACCCAAATTGAAAGGCATTACTGGACCTTTGAGCTCAGATTGTAGTTCATATTTATTTGATTGAATGAGAAAGCAAGTTACTTGCAGAATTTGTGTTGTTATAGCTTGTGCTACTTTAGGAGATTGTTTGTATGTCTATCTTCTGAAGGCATTCTTGTTTATTTGATTTAACAAGCAGAACTAGTGGAGGTGATAAGGAAGGTGTCTTGAAGACAACTATTTCCAGACTTTGCGCTGTCATAGTCATCTTCAGTGTGTGTTTTTCTTTTTTATTTCTGTGTAAGATACCTTGGGATGACTTTGTGCCCTCATTATCTTTCGTATCTCCCTCTAGGGCAGTCGAGGTGGAGACTTTGTGCTACATTTTAGGCTGCGAGTTACTCTGCACCTTTGGTTACTAGTTACTTACCAGAAAAATTCTTGTTGTTTACAAGAACAAGCACTTCTGAAAGAAGAGAAGTGCCTTCTGTCATTGCACCAAGATTTATACTATTTAGGAAGGAATCTGGCTCTTGGCTGAAAGTTGCTTCTGAAAGAAGAGAAGTACCTTCCCCATCACCCAAGATTTCTTCCTTGTTTATTAGCATTATCTTTGAAAAAAGAGAGATAGATGGTTTATCCCACCCCTGTGTCTTACTTTCTACTTATTAATATAATATATAGCCTCTGCATATTTAATAGGGAACCTCCCCTTGATGAGAGGAGAGATTTGTCTCCGATTGACGTAGTAAAGTTGCACACCTAGATGACCAATCTTTCTATGCTGTGGTGATAGGAACTATTTTGGTCACCAGTTAGCTGGCTGACAAAATATTCACCGAACAATACTCACCATAAAATGAAATCTTAGGAGGTTTAAAATGGTTGGCATTCTCCAAAATGTAGTATAAAAATTAACCTTTCTCTAATTAAATATAATATAACATCTAAAAACATAAAAATAATGATTAATTAAATTGGTATGACTATAGTGTAAATAGAAGTTTCTGTCCTTTTTATGTATTGCCATAAATTTATCACCATAATTTGGAATTAAAAATGTGCACACAAAGTTCAAACATGTCTCACTAAAATATGGATCTAAATAAAATAAGATGTTAGAGTCATACAAATATTTTATGTAAACAAATGCCATCTTAAATATGATCTTCTAGAAAAAATTCATACTTGTTCACTTTTGCTTGTTTGTACTAAATTTGCTTAATGAGACGCTTGACTTTCTATGATCCCTTAAGTCTCCCTGACTTATAATTGGAGGGAAATAAATTGGGGGTCTACATTAGGGTTATGGGTGCTAGTGTTAATTAACTATCCATGTAATAGTTCTACCCCTTTGATTTGAATATAAATGTCAATAAATAGATATTAAAGAAGTAATTATGCCTTAAAAGTGCTATGAAGTGAATATAATGCTAGATATAAAATTAAATATTATTTAGAGTGATTCTTTATTTTTCTATTTGTGTATTTGATTAGTGTTGATTTCTAAATGATTTTAATCACTTGTTTATTTATAGATGATTTAAATTCAAATACTGGTGATATTCACATAGATACCAACATTTAATGGATAGAAATATGGTGAAAAGGGGTTAACGAGGCTATCTAACTAAAGGCAAAGTCAAAATCAAAGTGAATGGATCATACAAATATTCATAAAAATGTGATAATATTAAAAACACTCCAAATATATGGCAATACCATATGGATAGTCCCAATATGAGATGATAAAACTCATAAATAACTCAAAAAGGATTAACTTTGAGTTAATAAATATCCTTTTACAAGTCATGGAAAATGAAATAATTAATTAATGGCCCCTAATTTAGACTAAATCACTTATTCATAAATAAATATACCAACACTCATAAAATAACATTAATTGAAAGATGATAGACCATTTGTAAGTGTCTACACTCATACAATGGTGACTTTAAAAGATTCTTAGGAGTTACATCCTATAGTTATTTTTAATGGGTTTTGGTTTTACTTATCCTTTTCATAATTATATAATAGTTTATTTTGTAGCATTCCATGTTCCTCTTCACTCATTCTTTTCTTTAGGGGAGAGGGGATAGACATAGAGGCAATTGTAATCAACGTTATTAGTATATGTAGTGTAGTTAAATTTTATAATTATTTCACCTATTATTTTGCATTGGAGAATGTATAAGTGAAATATTTTTCTATATTATGATTTTTTAACAAAATTTTCCACTGTATATATTATTTAAAAAAACTAGAAAAATATTATTTAAAAAATAAACAATCAATGAAGTATATTGGTGGGACCATTTTTTAAGAGAAATTGGGGTATTTGTCAATCCAAAAATAGATTAAAAAAATTAAAATTTGAGATCTTTAATACAAATCACAACCATGTGATTAATTCGATGAAGATCGAAACAATAAAGTTGAGTGCAGATAGTAGATAATATTTTCCTATAATAATTTTAATCGTGAAATGTCTCTGTGATAGGACGATTTAATGCCACTCATTGAACCACCCGCCCCTCCATCACATTAGAAAAAGAACACAATACAACGTCAATCTTAAATACAATACTATTTTTTATTAGGTGGATTCATTTTACTTTTTCATTATATTTTCCGTAAAGGATTATCTCCTTATTTTCTTTTTCACATGAAAAATATTTGAATCAAACCTTCTAAATATATGTTAAAATATCTTCCTAAATTTTCTCCTTTCACTTACTTTACACCAAAAATAATTTATAAAATATAATTAATAGAATATTAAAAGTATCACAGTTGTGACTTATCTTGAAAATTTGTCAATTATCTTGAAAATTTGTAACTCTTTTTCAACTATAAAAATAGAGATAGAGTGGTGTCTATTTATCCACACATATATTTCCTATTATTTTCTTATTTTATATTTTTATCTTGTATAAATTATTTGTTAATAAATATCTCATGAACCATATCATTATTAATTATCATAAATAACAACAATAAAAATAAAAATAAATGATACATAAGTCAAACCAATTATATATATGAAACAATATTTTTACGTCCAATATATACTGACCAACTTACATCTTATTTGTCTTGTACAGGCCTACCGCATGTCTTTTTGGAAAATACTCATAAAAATGTGAGGAAGGGCATATGTATATGTCAAATCAATTATATATATAAAACAATGTTTTTGTCTTATTAACCTTCCAATAAATACTGACCAACTTGCGTCTTATTTGTCTTGTGCTTGCCTACCACTCTGTCTGTCTTATTTGTTTTTAGTTTGTCTGCCGAATTTCTTTTTTAAGGTTGGTATGATTTCATAGAAAAGTACCGAAATTTGATCATATTAATTATTTAAAAAATATATTATTAAAATGAATCTATTGATAAAATATATTAATATGAATATTAAAAATAAATTATAAATATTAATCTACTTTGATTCAGATGCTACCTTTAACATTACGGCGCGCAACTTCTAAGATCATTTCGAAAGCACCCGAAAAGAATCGGTAACAAAAACTGATTGAAGAGTTCTTAACCAGCAGTGATGTGATATGATCTAACATTCTTGGATGAATAAAACACAGTAATAAAAATGGCGCAGTAAACAGTGGTGAATATTTGATTTACGTCAAGAAACTTACGCGTTTTCCTTACGTCAGCTCTGTAGACAAAAAATCAGACGCGTTTTAGACGGTTTAAGATTTCTATATAAACAGGCTTTGTAGAGTTCTGTTCCCCATTCCACGAGCCTAAAGGAATTCAGCGTCCATTGTTACTGTTGGTTTTTGTGGGTTTTGAAAATTGAGGAGGAGCACATCACGAAGAAGGTGATACCACTTCCACCGAAGCGTTGGAAAATTAGACCCATGGCCCCTTGTTTGGAGTTTTCTCGCTGCGTGCAACCCTAAGATGAAAATACAGACTGCCTGCGTTTCGAACATGAGACTTCTCTTTGGTGGTTGTAAGGTCTCTGTATATTGGGTGTACTGATCTCATGGGCCGAATAGGCTTGTTCTGTAGTTATATAGTGGATGCTTGAGAATAAATATGCTAAGAGCTTAAATACTCACGAGCCAAGTTATGATTATGATTACTATGGCGAGGATGGTGGTGGATATCTATATAGTTATGAATGTGATGAAAGTAATTTTAATTGTATATGAGTAAGCGTATGTCAATGTTTTCGGTTTTTTTCTGCTAACAAAGTCCTTACTTCTGTACAGGCCTCCAGTTCACTGTTTTAGAACTTCTGGAGTTAAGGAAATGGGGAAACCCAAGTGCTAGTTAATCTACAAACCCGAGTTAATGGAAGCTTGTGAATTTTTTATCCTAAAAATTCATTTCGACCTAAAAATAAATAAAAAATCATAATGTATGAAAAGAAATCTGGATATATTTTGTGAGAATTTTGTATTCAAGTTTCACATTATATTTTTTAATTAAGAAGATTCTTTTTGATAGATATTATATTTAACCAATAATTTAATTAAATGTTGCATTCAAGCAATAATTTAATTGGCTGATTTAGGGATCATGTTTTTCTAATTAAATGTTCCATTCAATTAATTAAGTAATTAAATAAATAAAACACTCAATTTTTTTTATAAATTTAATTATAATAATTTAATGTAATTTGAATTCTAATTTACTTTAATTAAATACTCTATTCAACCAATCACTTAATTAAATGTTAGAGAACTAAATTAATAAACCCACTATACTATATTTTATATAATCCTTTGAGCACCAATAATGTAAAAATGTGAAGAAGTAACATATGCAAATAAATTATATAGGGACCACTATTGTGTGCCAAATTCAACGTAAAAAAAATAAAAATAAATAAATATAAATATATAAAAATAAAGAAATAAATAGTGTGAAAATATCCTTATATTTTAAGGATAAAGTATATATAGGATAAATATAAGGTTATGCTTATATAAGTTAAATTGTATCTAATTCAATTTAAAATTGACACATTATTATTAAATAAATCAATTTATATTTTATTATTGATATTGGTTTAAAGTGAAAATATTGTTATACGAAATATATAAAATATGTATAAGATTATATAAGATAATTTATATTATTATTATACTTAAAATTTAATTTAAAAAAATTAAAATTAAAATGTTTTCACATATTTTAAATATAAAATAAATGTAATATAAATATATATTTTTTTAATTATACAATGAATATAAATTTTTAATATATATTAAAATAAGAAGTTTATAAAGTTTTTGATTTGTTTCATATATTTTATTAAGAAATTATAATATAAATAATATTTTTAAAATTTATTGTTTTCAAAATAAAAAATTCAAATTTGCCAATATTAAAATTTTGACTATTTTAAATTATATTATTGATGATACCTTATTTAAACATTGTCATCTAATTATATTTTTAATATGAATTATATAATAAAAATATTAATGTATGTAGGTGAATAAGTTAAAGTCGTTTGATTGTGTCTAGCCTACCTAGGTTTAAATTTGGATGGTATGTTAGGTTGGTTTTGGTTGATAGAGATATTTGTGGGGTTTATTGTGGTTTTAGTGATGTTCTTAAGGTCTATGGTGGCCATGGTGATGTTTGTAGGGCTATTTATGACTATTGTGATGGTTGTAAGGGGGATTTGGGCCTCCCATTTGTGTCTTAGACTAGTTCATAGCTCTAGTCAAAAGTATTCTAGTTTATAGCTTTCAGTTCTTAAAAAGTGTTTACCAATAATTAAAAAAAATTAAAGTATTAGCTTATATTGATTGAAAATTATTAGACATTTATAAATAATTGACTCCACTTAGATGAAGATAATAAATTCGATGTCACTACATGCCTACCAACTTAAGTTGAGAAACATAATATGTTTATTTAAAATAATAATAAAATGTAATAGACACAAAGAAATGAACATAATATTTCATTGTTTACCTTTATGGTTACATCAAGATTCTAAAATGTTTAAGATTTATTTTACTATTTACTTGGAATTTTCTTGTCCCACTTTAAAAATATTTTATTTTACTTAACTATTAGTCCTTGCCAAGGCAAGAGATTATAGGTACCACTTTTCAATTACTTACTTATCTATCAACCAATCAAAAAGTTTGAAATAAATATTATAAATTTTTGGACATACATATTGGCATATTTCTTTGGGCCTTATTTAAGAACGTTCCATAAAAATTAATGCAGTTGTGCAGTGACAATTAAATGAAATAGAATAGATTACAATAATTTATAGATTGATGATGCTAGAAATATATTGATTCATAAGAGAAAAATGAATTTGATGTACAAGTTGTAATATACAAATACTGTAAAAGATGTTTGCATATATTTGGATAGTGCTAATTTTTTATTTTACTAATGATTATTATCAATAATAGAGGTAAAAGGCTAGAGTAGTTTCAAAGGGTCCACATCCTTGGGATGTTATCAACATTATATGTGTAATGTCATAATAGTGCAACATGGCATGATCTTCAAAATATAATACAAAGCCTTATCCTATAATAGTCTTTATAACCAAGAGATTTTGCAACATGGTGATATCTTAGGGGTACATAATAGTAGAGACCAATTTGATTGCACGAAGATCTCCATGCCCTTAAGTGTCTAGGATGCTACCAAGTGTCAACATATTGGGGCACTAAGACTTTTTCAAGTGGCTAATCCTCTCTAGACCCCTGCATTACCAGGATACTATCAGAGTTGTTGCAAGAATTTGGATAATGCGAGTGCAATGGATACGTGATCACACGATTTGAAGCAAGTGCACACCACATAGATGCTAAAGCAATTTGAAAATAACACAATAAGATAAATTGCACAAGACAAAATGGAGAAAACCAAAATCTGATTAACATGAGATGGCCAAAGTGAGGACTACAAATAGGAGAGTACGTAAGTAACTCCTCCACAAAAGGTGGACAAGGTACCCCAAGAATAGACTGTAATTCCTCCATGAAAGGTGGTGACAAGGTTTTAAGAATAGAGAAGTAACTCCCATCAAGGGAGTTACTTATGACATTCTTATGACACCTATGACATATTTATGATACACACCTCCACATAAGCTAGCCTATCCCACAAATGTAGGAAAACTCTATGTATGCACAAGAAATACAATTTCTCTAATTAATAAATAGGAAAAAATAAAAAATTACACTAATACCACCCATAAGTGCAGCTTAGGTGGGCAGTGTGCAAATATAAAAATGGGTCCCGACAACTAGGCTTGATGAGGTACCCATTTACAAATGCAATCTCCCATAAGATAGAGAAAAGGAGAAAACCCGTAGGAAAAAACTCCCCCCCCCCCCCCCCCCCCCAAAAGAGAGACATAAAAGAAAGATGAGGCTAGAAGGCCCCCCTGAAGATGATGCTACTACAGATGGGGATTGTACCCCAAGAAGATCTTGTAGATGAATGAACTTGCTCTTGGTGAAAGGTTTGGTGAAGATGTCTATAACCTACTCTGAAGACTGGCAAAATATCAAGTCAATGACCTAACTATGAATAAGCTCTCAAATGAAATACATGTGAATCTCTATGTGCTTGGTCCACTAGTGCTGAACTAGATTCTTGCAAATCTAAATGGAACTCTGGTTGTCACAATAAATGATGGTGGGTTGCCTAATATGAATGCCAAACTCAAAAAGTATACCCTAAAGCTAAATAGCCTAAGTAGCTGCATTAATAGCTCCCCTGTACTCTACATCTGTGGATGATATAGCAATAACATTCTACTTCTTGCTAGACCAACTGATAGGACCAAAACCTAGAGAGAAACTATAACTAGAAGTGGACTTGTGAGTCTGTGAATTGCCAGCCTAGTCTGAATCTATATATCCAACCAAGTCAACCTCTATGCCAAATCTGTAATGAATCTCATATCTATGTGAACCCTATATGTAATGCAAGATCCTCTTAGTTGCTTTCTAATGTAGGTCATGAGGTTCTTACATGAATCTAGAGACAATTCCCACTGTATATGATATGTCGGGCTTGGTGTGAGTCAAGTAGATGAGACTACCAAAAATTTGTCGATACCTAGTGGCATCAACCAAGGGTGAAGAACAATCAGCCTCAAGCTTGACTCCTGATAGAAAGGGAGTCAGAGATGGATTGCAATCATGCATGTGAAACTGAGCCAATAATTCAAGAGCATACTTAGGCTGTGTAAGAGAAATCCCTAATTCTGACTGTGAGATCATGATGCCAAGGAAGTAGTGCAACAAACCCAAGTCTATCATGTCAAATCTATCCTGAAGGGATGCCTTCACTATTGCAATAGCCGATAAAAAACTACTGGTGATCAAAAGGTCATCAACATATAGAACCAAAATCAAGAGTGAATCATCTTATCGCAAGAAGTAGACATTGGGATCAAAATGGCACCTAGTGAAACCTGTTGTGAGAAGGAAGGAATCCATCTTGGCATACCAAGCTTGAGGGGCCTGTTTGAGGCCATAGATAGATTTTCTAAGTCTGCATACTAAGGAAGAATCCTGAACAAATCCTGGCAGCTGCTCCATGTAGATCTCTTCCTCTAGGTCTCTGTGAAGAAAGGCACTCTTCACATCCATCTGATGCACAACCCAACCATGTGCTATGGCAATATCCAAGGTGAGTCAGATAGAAGTCATCTTTGCAATGAGTGTAAAGGTCTCTGAGTAGTCAATACCTGTCACCTATGAGAAACCCTTAGCAACCAATTGCGCCTTGTACTTATCAACTGACCCATCTGCTACAAACTTAGTCTAATATATCCACCTACATCAAACCATCTTTCTTCCCTTAGGAAGTGAAGTCAAATCCCAGGTGTGATTTTTGATTAAGGAAGAATATTCTTCCTCCGTAGCATTATCCCACTCAGGTACCCCCGATGCCTCTCGAAAGGTCTGTGGATCTGAAACTGAAGTAAATAAGGCATGTGGATCTCTCTAAAAATCCCCCTAGTACGTCTGCCATTTGCAGGATCTCCTACCCAAGTGCCAACACTCTCAAGTGTCTGTCTGGGCCAAAGTGGCCCAGAAGTGGGCAAGTCAGGTGCTAACTCCTCATCCTCTGATTGACTAGAGGTGGATGACTTAGCATCACTATCCTTGTTGTCTAAACTCAAAAAAGAAGAAGATGTCTCTAGCTCAAGAACCTATTGTGACTAATTTGAATCTGATGAGGAATCATTGTGAAGAAGTAGATCCGATGAGGGAGAAGAAGTGTCAAGTGTTGAGTCTCTAGGACTCTCCTAAAAATGGACACTTCTCTCGATGAAAAACTCATGAGTGACTGGATCTAGAAGGCGATATCCCTTAATACCATTTTAATATCCTACAAAGATGTAAGGCTTGGACTGATGTTTTATAGCTTTGCATTTTTTCTTCAGAATGCAGGCCTTGGCTGGGGATCTGAAAACCTTAAGGTGCTCAACATTAGGTTTCCTTTTATGCCAAGATTCAAAGGGTGTTATCCCTTTCAAAGCTTTGTGAGGAACCCTATTTTGAATGTAGCAAGCACAATTGATGGCTTAGGCCCAGTACTATGGTGCTAAGGATTTGGAGTGAATCATATAGCTACCCATCTCTTTCAAGAACCTATTCTTGCAATTTGCAACCCCATTCTGTGAAGGACTGTAAGTGACTGTGTGTTACAAATCAGTCCCCTCTGTGGTGCAAAATTGTTCAAACCTGATGATGACATACTCCCCTCCATTATCAGTTTGAAGAACCTTGATAGATTTCTCACTCTATTTCTCAACAAGATCCTTGAAGTTTAGAAAATTTTCAAACACTCTAGGCTTTTGTTTGAGAAAATATATCCAAGTGTACCTAGAGAAATCATCAATGAAAGTGAAGATGTACTTGGACCTTGTGAAAGATGGTTTGGAAAAGGGTCCCGATACATCACTGTGGACTAACTCCAAAGGTTGTGAAGCCCTCCAAGCTTTGCCTTTGTCAAATTTTGCTTTGGGATGCTTCCTAAGGGAACACCCCTCACAAATTCCTTTTGAGAATTGGACACGATGCAAGCTAATGACCATGTCTTTTTTGCAAAGTTGCTCAAGGTAGCGGTAGTTAAGGTGGCCAAACCACTCATGCCACAATTTGTTGACTCCATCTGAATGAGTCAGCAATGCTGTTGGAGAAGAATCTGATGCAAAATGTGAGAAGGTGTATAACCTAGCTTGGTGATCTGCCCTACCCACTGCCATTGTAGTATCACTATGCAACTCCCTAATAGCCACTAAATCTGGTGAAAACTCAACTCTCATGCCTCGACCAATGTGAGTGATTTGATACACTCATAGGAGATTGGTTGAAAGAGAAGGAACACTTAGAACATTATTGAATGTTCTTCCTTTTATTTCAATTGACCCTCTCCCTGCAACAGAAATTGAAGTGTCATCACCCAAACTAATTGAAGTCATGCTACAGGGCTCTGAAGATGAAAACTCAACTAGTGAAGAGCCCATGTGGTGAGAAGCACTTGAGTCGATGACCCATGAAGATGTAGAAGATATTGTAGCTACAAGGGCCTTACCCTTTTCTTTCTCCTTACACTTGCCTTTTGCATTAGTAAAATCTTGGGTAGATGAATTTTGCTTGATGGACTTAGAAACACTTATGTTGTTCTTCTCTAGAAGATGAGTTAGGTGATCTATTTGTTTCTTCATGCATTTGTGTTCATCATGCCCTGTCTTTTTACAATAGGCACACTTAACCTTCTCCTTCTTAGGTTTAGCATTGGAAGAGGAAGTCTTAGTGTTGTTTTTGGTAGGATTGATTTTTTCTTTCTTCTTCTCTTGGTCTTTGTTCTTTTTCTTCTTCTCTTTTATTGAAGTCTTATCCTTACCATTTCTAGCTATCAAAGCTTGGGGTTGAGTATAATTCATTGTGCCCATTTGAATTAGTTTATCTTGCTCCCTAGTCAAGTCGGCAATGAATGAATCCAAAGAAGGCATTTTCCATGTAGTGCCAAGCGCACTTTTTGTGGTATGGAAAGTGGAGACAAAGATTAAATAACTCTGACCTAACTTGGTGAGAATAGAAAGTATGAGTTGATCATCTTTCTTCTCTATCCCGCATTCTTTCAATTGAAATCTAAGGGCCTTAAACTTAGTGAAGAAGTCTTGTACGGTGTCAAAGTTGCTAGGACTTAGACTTATGGGTTTGTTTTCAAGCTCATGACCTCTCATTTCATCAAGCTTCCCAAATAACTTTTCTAAGGTGTCCCAATGTCATTGGGAGTCTAGGAGGATTCTAGATGGAAGAAAAGTTTTGGAGACATAGACAAGCTCAGTAATCCATAGGCTTCATCACTATGGTTGTACCACTTGACCTTTTTAGCATCAGTTTTAGGTTCTATTTCAGTACCTATGGTGATCCTATATAACCCTTTGATACTAAGAATGATTGACATTTTAACCTTCCATTCATGATAGTTGAAGGGTGTTAGGGGTTTAAGCTAAGAAGAATCCATTTTTAGCTAAATTTAGGTGAAGTTGTGTTGATTTCAAGTTGTGAATTTATGCAGAAAGGAGAATGAAAGCAAATATTTTGAAAGTTGTGAAAAGCAATCACACCCCCCTAAAATATTGAGCCACCCCAAATATGCAAGTGCACGCTCAAAATAATTTGGACTCAACTGAGAATGCATCTTAGAGTAATCAGTGCAAGACTAAACTAAACAAGACGTCGAACTCAGTCGAAAATGCGTCTCGAGAGACCCAAATTTTTGGGCACTTTATAAATTAGTGATTTTTTGATAAATAACAAGCCTACGCTGTGGAGAATTGAATTAAAAAAACTTTTTTAAAAAATGGCACCCAAATCTAAGCTACCATTTGCAAGATATTAAAGGTTCAATTTTCCCGTAAACTAGTGTTTTTGCAAAAAAAGCACTAAAGCATTGAAAAAATGCCTATTTTGAGAGAGAAGGTGGCCTTCCAACCACTCGTTAGATTTAGCATAGAATGAGGAATCCAAAGGAGGTTTGTGTGAGGGGGAATTGGCCTCCCGCCAACTCGGGCCTCACCCTTCATCTTTGATAGGCGAAGCTACAAGTTTTAAATGAAAACCCCCAAATTACAAACTATCTATAAAACTAAATATTCAGTCAAAATGACTAATTTTTATTTTAACAAGTCAATTTTAACTAAATATATTAAAGCAAAGATAAAATTGAAGGATGCCATGTGTCCAAGGGGCGCCACATGGGATGCCAAGCAAGGGGCACCAAAAACAAATAGTCTTGAATTTCAACTCAAAAAAGACAGAAAAATAAATGTGCAGACCTGCTGGACGCCATACAGCCTGCTTGGCACCTTGTTGGGCAGAGAAAAGACTGTGGCGTGGACCAGAAGAAGGTGTTGAGTGCTGAAGTTGGTGCAGACTTGTAGAATTGCGCGCCATATGGCCTACAAACTTGTGCTAAAGGAAGAACTTACAGTTGAATCTTGGCATGACAGAAGTGAAGGCCAAAACTAGGTTGGCGCAATCCAGAGGCTGTTCAAAAGCACTGCACCTGGACCGATGTAGAAAGTATGCTCTACCAGATGATTTTCACTCCTCCCTCTGCTGCTCCACACAACAATGGCACCCAAAAATAGAACCAACACCTGAAGTGAAGATAGCTAAGACCCCAAAGGCCAAGGATCCCAAGGAAACTAACCAAAAATGATATATATTTTTTATTTTAAATCAAATCTAGAAAATTAAAAAAAACAAAGAGAACTCCACTCCTCTTGATTTGAAAATGAACTAAAAGCATAACCAAACACATGATTGTCGTTCTTGCTTTGATACCATATCAAAGTTGTTGCCAGAATCTGGATAATGCGAGTGCAATGGAGACGCGATCACATGAGTTGAAGCAAGTGCACACCACATAGATGCTAAAGCAATTTGAAAATAACACAATAAGATAAATTGCATAAGACAAAATGGAGAAAACCAAAATCTGATTAACATGAGATGGCCAAAGTGAGGACTACAAATAGGAGAGTACGTAATTAACTCCTCCACAAAAAGTGGTCAAGGCACCCCAAGAATAGACTATAATTCCTCTATGAAAGGTGGTGATAAGGTGCTAGGAATAGATAAGTAACTCCAATCAAGGGAGTTACTTATGACATTCTTATGACACCTATGACATATCTATGACACACACCTCCACATAAGCTAGCCTATCCCACAAATGTATGAAAACTCCATGTATGCACTAAGAAATACAATTTCCCTAATTAATAAATAGGGAAAAATAAAAACCTACACTAATAGATTCTATATCAAATTATAGTGAAATATTGTATAAAGATATTTGGACAACTATTTTAGGTTACTAGTAAGGCCTAACATTTCTTTGAATAATTACAATTTATTGTTTTCAAAATATGTATTTTTTTAAACGATAAATAATTTTTTGAAACAATAAAATTAAACCTAAAAATAGAGTAAACTTAAAATCAAATTTATCTACAAATTATATTATTTTTACAAGGATGTGTGCAAGATGATTATTAACTACCATGTTTTGTATCATTCAAACATACATTTTTTAACACTTAGTGATTAATTCTTGACTGATATATTTTATAAAAAGTTTGAATCTCCTATTTTTGATGATTTTCCTTTCTAAAAGTACTCTTAAGATTATTTTTCAAAAAAATTAGGGTTTGAATGTGTAACATTAATATTATGAAAAAACTCATTTGATATGTTTTGTATGTTGGGTTATTATCCATTTTAAAATAACTATAATTATTTTTCATTCACTATAACTCAAATCTTATATTCCCAATTTACATAATTAATCTTCAATTAATTCCCATCATTGATTAAAAATCTGACTCATAATATAAATTAGTTAAATTGAGAATATGTGGGCTATGTAAACATCAAGATGGGAAACCACTGATACTAGGGGAAACCAAACCCTTAAATAGGTCATCAATTTCTACAGATGGACAATTACTAAATTGCATCATACAAGGGCTTTCTCTGGTTGAGGCTCTTCTACTAATACAAAGAGTGATACCACCCATTTTCAAAGAAATTTCATCCCCTCCCATGCTTGAACTTTTGTTATTAGTGGGTTTTTTGAAACATTCTTGAAGGCCCCAAAGCTTCTTAGATTTCCATGCAAAGACCCTATATTATGTAAGATACTTGGATAATCCTTGGGCATTATTGGATTATATGTCTTAGATCTAGTTTTGATTTCTTCCTAGTTAATAAATCAAACAAATCAAAATAAAATAAAAAAATTGAATGAATATAAACTACCCATCATGGAATGTCTCAATCACAAAAATCAAAAGACCTCCAAAGTGGTCCTCTATTCTAAGTAAATCAAGATTTAGTTCAAAAGAAAGAGGTTTCCTATTTTTAGCCTGAAATGGGGAATGTTGTGGAGAGTGCCAGACCACAACCAAATATCTGTATTTGTGTGCTTTATCATGATTAATGCCTCAATAAATGATCTAACACATTGATTCATAATAACAAATGATATTACTAAAAATATAAATGATTATGAATAAGATATAAACCTAACTTCCACACATCTAAACATGTTTTCTAAATAAATGGTACCATATAAAACTACCACAAATCTAAATGACTAAAAATAAGATCTAAGAAGATTTTCTTTGAGCCTTAGTCAAGTGAAAGAATATTTTTTATTCATCGAGTGAGAGTTATTTATATCAATGAGTGAAAGGGATTTGCAGAGAGAAGATTTATTTATCTGAGTGAAAATAGATAAAGAAAAAAAGACTTTATTTGATCCTTATTTGATTGAATAAAATTTGGAATTAGAATAAAATCCAATTGGGAAGCCACTACACCCACCATCAATGTTTTGGAGTAAGTGATTACAGATGAGGAAGGATGAAGGAGTGATTAGGGATGACTAAGGATAATGAGGGAGTGATTGGGGATGATGAGGGATGGTGGAGGTTAATGAAGAAGTGATTATCAATGAAGAGAGAGTGGTTATGTATGATGAGCGAGTGACTAGGGACAAAGAGGGAGTGGTTAGGGATGATGAGGGCCAATGAGGGAATGATGAGGGATGAAAAGGTAGTGATTAGGGATGATGATAGAAGATGAGGGATGATGTCAGAGTGACTAGAAATGATGAGGGATAATGAGGAACTGATTGGGGATGATGAGGTATGATGAGGTCCAATAAGAGAGAGTGATTATAGAGGATGAGGGACAATGAGGGATGATGGAGTGACTAGGGATGATGAAAAACGATGAGGTTTGTTGAGGAAGTGATTAGAGATTATAAGGGAAATTAGGGAGTGATTAGGGATGAGGATAGATAAGGAGGGAGTGATTAGGGATGATGAAAGATGATGATGAAGTGACTAAGGATGATGATGAACTAATTACTGATGATGAGGGATCATAAGGGCCAATGAGGTACTAATTAGGGAAGATTAATGATTATGAGGGTTGATGAGGGTATGACTCCAAATGATGAGGGTCAATAAGGGAGTGATTAGGGATGATGAAGGTTAATGAGGGTGTGAATAGGGATAATTAGGATCATCGAGAGGTGTGATTATAAATGATTAGGGATGATGATAGAGTGACTAGGGATAATTACGTATGATGAGGGTCATTGAGCTAGTGACTTGGTATGATGAGGGAATGATTAAGGATAATGAAGGTCAGTGAGGGAATTATTGGGGATGAGGGATGAAGAGGGTGATTAATAATATCTAAGTATGATGAGGATGAATGAGAGTGTGATTAAAAATAATGAGGGTCGATGGGAGAGTGATTAGGGATGAGGAGAGTTGATGAGAGAGTGATTAAGGATGATCAAGGATGATGAGGAAAGATGAGAGAGTGTTTAGGGATAATCAATGATAATGATGGTTGATGAGGGAGTGACTGGGGATGATGAGGGACAATGAGGGAGTGATTAAGGATGATCAATTATGATGAATACAAATGAGGGTGTGATTAGGGATGATGATGGGTAATGAGGGACAATGAGTGAGTTATTGTGTATGATGAAGGTCAATGAGAGTATGATTATAGATAATGAATTCTATCAGGGAATGATTAGGGATGATGAGGGAGTGACTAGGGATGATAAGGGTTGATTATGGAGTGGTTAGGGATGATGAGAGATGATGAGGGAGTGATTAAGGATGATAAAGGACAATGAAGTCTAATGAATAAAGAAATAAGTATGAAAATGGATGATGATGAGAAATGATATTATGATTAGGCATGATGAGATATGATGAGGGACAATGAAGGTCAATGAGAAAGGGATGAGGGGTGATGATGAATGAGGAGGGAATGATTAGGGATGGTGAGTGATCTTGAGTGAGTGATTAGAGATGATGAGGCCTGATAAGGGAGTGATGGTTCATCTCTAAGGATTTCATCATATAAGAATAA